>CM035837.1:349222784-349618132 GCA_020510985.1 Pholidichthys leucotaenia | reverse complement strand
GAAGAGACCAATAAGCCTATTAAACGCCGACCTTAAGATAATCTGTAAAATTTTAGCAAGACGAATACAAGAAATTTTACCAAATATTATTAATCGAGATCAGAATGGCTTTATAAAGGGTAGACAAGGCTTCCATAATGTAAGAAGACTATTTAATATTATTTATTTTAATAAAGAAGCACCGGATACAGCTCTCCTATCATTGGACGCCGAAAAGGCCTTTGATAGAGTTGAATGGCCCTTTCTTTTTGAAGTCCTACAAAGGTTTGGACTTGGAAATAATTTCATAAAATGGGTTCAAATAATATACAATAATGCTACAGCAGAAATCCTAACAAATAACAATATTTCAAAACCAATAAAAATAAATAGAGGATGTCGACAAGGCTGTCCACTTTCACCTTTACTGTTTACTATGGCAATTGAACCTTTAGCGATAGCGATACGTTTACATTCACAAATATATGGAATTAAAGTTGGACCAACAGAACATAAAATCTCCCTGTACGCCGATGACATAATTTTGTTTATGTCGAATCTAAAAAAATCAATTCCAACCTTGTTGAATTTAATAAAGAATTTTGGGGAAATATCAGGATATAAAATAAATAAAACTAAATCTTCAATATTAATGCTAAATGAGACCCAGAGAAATTACCCAGCCCCTGAGGTAAATCAATTCAATGTTGTAAATCAGTTTAAATATTTAGGAATCCAAATTATGCCTAAGCTAGAATCAGTCGCCAGTGTCAACTATGAAGCCTTAATGTCAGATATCAGTGAGTTAACTCAGAGATGGATGTCACTACCAATGTCGATGATCGGGAGAATCAATATACTTAAAAGTAATATTTTACCTAAAATACTTTATTTATTTCAATACATTCCCTTATCACCACCTTTAGATCTATTCTCAAGAATAAAAAAAAAGTTAGTGGAATTTATATGGAACAACAGGAGGGCTAGATTACGTTTGTCTTTATTATATTTACCATTTGATCGTGGAGGTCTGAAATGTCCAAATTTTATGTTGTATTATTGGTCGGCACAACTGAGGTCTATGACATATTATTTTTCATCAAATGATCTCCCTCACTGGACTGAAATGGAATCATACAATTTACCTTTACCTCTTCCCATATTCATATACTCAGATTCGGCAAAACAATTACAAAAACAAGTTAAAAATCCATTTGTAAAGCATATGATCAAAATATGGTGTGAAGCTAAAAACTATTTAAAAGAACCACAGTTATTGTCACAATTTAGTCCAATATGGGGTAATCAATATTTTAAACCAGGGAGAGCGGACGCTGTATTTAAAGTATGGAATTTAAAAGGGATACAAAAGATTCAGGATTTATATTTGCCAGGTGCAGACAACATAATGTCTTTTGAAGAGCTGAGGATCAAATTTAATCTCAATAGAACACATTTTTTTAAATATCTTCAACTTAGAAACTTTATTCGATCAAATCAAAATAAAGCTCTCACTCGACCTATTTATTCATCCTTGGAAAAAATGATGATGAAAGATAGTAAAAGAAAGGGTATTATTTCAGAGTTTTATAACTCATTGACACTATCTTCAAGTGAAAATTCACTGAAAAGATTAAACTACTGGAAAGAAGATCTGCAAATTGAAATTTCAGAGGAACAATGGGAATTGGCTTGTACAGAAGCTCAAACCAAATCAATAAATGCACGCCTTAAATTGATACATTTCAAATGGTTAATGCGGATGTATGTTACACCGGAGGAGTTAAATAGATATAACAAAAATATACCAGATACATGCACAAAATGCATGGAAAGTAAAGGAACCCTATTTCATTGTTTATGGGAATGTAGATTAATAAGAATGTTTTGGGAAGAGGTGAGGGTAACAATTGAAAAAATAATCTCAAAACAAATCATATTGAATCCTAAACTGTTTTTGTTGGGTCTGTACCCAGAAAAGCATAATTTTAATAAAAGTGAAAGAACATTCATAGACCTCAGTTTGCTTAATGCCAAAAAATGTATTGCACTATTATGGAAAAAGACTCATAGACCAGATGTGACTCAGTGGTTAAGACAGATGTTAACAAACCTTCCATTAGAAAGAATAACATATATACTAAAATCAAAGGAAATTGTGTTTGAGAATATATGGAGACCTTTTATTGATTATGTAAAAAATTTAAACATAACTCTTGAAGAAGAAGGTGAATGATGTGTGTGGACCTTGTAAATTCCAAACTGGTGAACATAATATGTATACTTATGTATTGGATTGTCTAGACTAAACAGAGGAGCATTGTTGAAGACTTGATTTTGTTGGTGGTTGTTGGTGTTTTTAGTGCATTTTTTTTGTAGTACTTTAGTGTTAGTGTTTGATTGTTTGTATCATGTTTGTTAAAAAAAAAAAAAGAAAAGGTTCAATAAAGATATTGTGGAAAAAAAAAGTGAAAGAACATTCATAGACCTCAGTTTGCTTAATGCCAAAAAAATGTATTGCACAATTATGGAAAAAGACTCATAGACCAGATGTGACTCAGTGGTTAAGACAGATGTTAACAAACCTTCCATTAGAAAGAATAACATATATACTGAAATCAAAGGAAATTGTGTTTGAGAATATATGGAGACCTTTTATTGATTATGTAAAAAATTTAAACATAACTCTTGAAGAAGAAGGTGAATGATGTGTGTGGACCTTGTAAATTCCAAACTGGTGAATATAATATGTATACTTATGTATTGGATTGTCTAGACTAAACAGAGGAGCATTGTTGAAGACTTGATTTTGTTGGTGGTTGTTGGTGTTTTTACTGCATTTTTTTTTGTAGTACTTTTTTTTTTCCACAATATCTTTATTGAACCTTTTTTTTTTTTAACAAACATGATACAAACAATCAAACACTAACACTAAAGTACTCCAAAAAAAATGCACTAAAAAACACCAACAACCACCAACAAAATCAAATCTTCAACAATGCTCCTCTGTTTAGTCTAGACAATCCAATACATAAGTATACATATTATGTTCACCAGTTTGGAATTTACAAGGTCCACACACATCATTCACCTTCTTCTTCAAAAGTTATGTTTAAATTTTTTACATAATCAATAAAAGGTCTCCATATATTCTCAAACACAATTTCCTTTGATTTCAGTATATATGTTATTCTTTCTAATGGAAGGTTTGTTAACATCTGTCTTAACCACTGAGTCACATCTGGTCTATGAGTCTTTTTCCATAATAGTGCAATACATTTTTTGGCATTAAGCAAACTGAGGTCTATGAATGTTCTTTCACTTTTATTAAAATTATGCTTTTCTGGGTACAGACCCAACAAAAACAATTTAGGATTCAATATGATTTGTTTTGAGATTATTTTTTCAATTGTTACCCTCACCTCTTCCCAAAACATTCTTATTAATCTACATTCCCATACACAATGAAATAGAGTTCCTTTACTTTCCATGCATTTTGTGCATGTATCTGGTATATTTTTGTTATATTTATTTAACTCCTCTGGTGTAACATACATCCGCATTAACCATTTGAAATGTATCAATTTAAGGCGTACATTTATTGATTTGGTTTGAGCTTCTGTACAAGCCAATTCCCATTGTTCCTCTGAAATTTCAGTTTGCAGATCTTCTTTCCAGTAGTTTAATCTTTTCAGTGAATTTTCACTTGAAGATAGTGTCAATGAGTTATAAAACTCTGAAATAATACCCTTTCTTTTACTATCTTTCATCATCATTTTTTCCAAGGATGAATAAATAGGTCGAGTGAGAGCTTTATTTTGATTTGATCGAATAAAGTTTCTAAGTTGAAGATATTTAAAAAAATGTGTTCTATTGAGATTAAATTTGATCCTCAGCTCTTCAAAAGACATTATGTTTTCTGCACATGGCAAATATAAATCCTGAATCTTTTGTATCCCTTTTAAATTCCATACTTTAAATACAGCGTCCGCTCTCCCTGGTTTAAAATATTGATTACCCCATATTGGACTAAATTGTGACAGTAACTGTGGTTCTTTTAAATAGTTTTTAGCTTCACACCATATTTTGATCATATGCTTTACAAATGGATTTTTAACTTGTTTTTGTAATTTTTTTGCCGAATCTGAGTATATGAATATGGGAAGAGGTAAAGGTAAATTGTATGATTCCATTTCAGTCCAGTGAGGGAGATCATTTGATGAAAAATAATATGTCATAGACCTCAGTTGTGCCGACCAATAATACAACATAAAATTTGGACATTTCAGACCTCCACGATCAAATGGTAAATATAATAAAGACAGACGTAATCTAGCCCTCCTGTTGTTCCATATAAATTCCACTAACTTTTTTTTTATTCTTGAGAATAAATCTAAAGGTGGTGATAAGGGAATGTATTGAAATAAATAAAGTATTTTAGGTAAAATATTACTTTTAAGTATATTGATTCTCCCGATCATCGACATTGGTAGTGACATCCATCTCTGAGTTAACTCATTGATATCTGTCATTAAGGCTTCATAGTTGACACTGGCGACTGATTCTAGCTTAGGCACAATTTGGATTCCTAAATATTTAAACTGATTTACAACATTGAATTGATTTACCTCAGGGGCTGGGTAATTTCTCTGGGTCTCATTTAGCATTAATATTGAAGATTTAGTTTTATTTATTTTATATCCTGATATTTCCCCAAAATTCTTTATTAAATTCAACAAGGTTGGAATTGATTTTTTTAGATTCGACATAAACAAAATTATGTCATCGGCGTACAGGGAGATTTTATGTTCTGTTGGTCCAACTTTAATTCCATATATTTGTGAATGTAAACGTATCGCTATCGCTAAAGGTTCAATTGCCATAGTAAACAGTAAAGGTGAAAGTGGACAGCCTTGTCGACATCCTCTATTGATTTTTATTGGTTTTGAAATATTGTTATTTGTTAGGATTTCTGCTGTAGCATTATTGTATATTATTTGAACCCATTTTATGAAATTATTTCCAAGTCCAAACCTTTGTAGGACTTCAAAAAGAAAGGGCCATTCAACTCTATCAAAGGCCTTTTCGGCGTCCAGTGATAGGAGAGCTGTATCCGGTGCTTCTTTATTAAAAAAAATAATATTAAATCGTCTTCTTACATTATGGAAGCCTTGTTTTCCCTTTATAAAGCCATTCTGATCTCGATTAATAATATTTGGTAAAATTTCTTGTATTCGTCTTGCTAAAATTTTACAGATTATCTTAAGGTCGGCGTTTAATAGGCTTATTGGTCTCATATTTTCACATTTATTAGAGGGCTTACCTGGTTTTAGGCAGCAGTATAATTAAGGCATTATTTATGTATGATGGTAAATTATTATTTTGAAATGCTTCTAAAACCATTTCCAAAAAAGGTTTTATTAATTTATTCTTAAATTTCTTATAAAGGTCAACTGGAAGACCATCTGGTCCTGCACTTTTTCCTGATTTCATATTATCAATGGCTAGCCCAACTTCTTCTTGACTAATTTTAGACTCCAATATCTCCCTGTTTTCATTTGGAATACACGGTATAGATAGTTCGTTCAAAAACCCATTTAGTTTTGTTAAATCAAATTCATTTTTAGTATCATATAATTTTTCATAGTAATCTCTAAAGGCTCTGTTAATTTCTAAAGGATCTATAACTACCTGTCCCTTACTTATAATACTAGTAATTGGTGTTTTAATTTCTAATTGTTTAATCTGCCATGCCAATAATTTTCCTGATTTTTCACCTTGTTCATAAAAAGATTGTTTCAATCTTAGAAGACTCGAGGCAGCTCTATTCGCTGATTTTTTGTCGTATTCAGCTCTCAAAATCAGTAATTCATTCTCCAACCTTGGATCACTTCCTGCATACACTTTTTCCTGAAGACTTTTCATTTTATGTTCCAATTTAGCTCTCTCCTCTCGAGTCTTCTTAGATTTTGATCCTGTATAACTAATAATATGTCCCCTAATAAAAGCTTTGAAAGCTTCCCACTTTACACATGCTGATGTTTGTGTAGTATTGATGTCAAAGAACTCGTCTATCTGTTTTTCTATATACTTGACAAATTCCTCATCCTGAAGCCATTTATGCTGAAATTGCCATCTACCTGATTCCTTTGTCAATTTTTTATCTACATATATTAGACAACAGGGTGCATGATCAGAGATCACGATGTTATCATAAAAGCAGTTTTGAATCTTGGATCTTAATTCTGTGGAAATCAAAAAATAATCAATACGTGAGAATGTCTTGTAGGTACTGGAATAACAAGAATAGGCTTTAACTTGTGGTTTCATTTCTCTCCATATATCTAACAATCTCAATTCTTTCATAAAATGATTAATAGTCATCCTACATCCATTGTGCGTACAATCCAGTCCTGTTGATCTATCTATACCTGGATTCAATGTACAATTAAAATCCCCTGCTATTATATGTTGCCCTGTAAGTGATGATAAAATAAGAAATAAATTAGCAAAGAACTTTTGATCATCTATATTGGGACCATATAAGTTCACAAGATTTATATTTTCTAATAGCAAAGAACCTTGAATGATTACATATCTTCCAAGTTTGTCTCCAATTACATTTTTCACTTGAAAAGGGACTGATTTATGTATGAGAGTCATAACTCCCCTGGCCCGGGATGAAAATGATGAGGTAAATACACTTCCTTGCCATCTACTCCTAATTCTTTTTATATCCTCCTCTATTAGATGAGTTTCTTGTAAAAACACAATTTTTGAACCCATGTCTTTTATTTTATTCATAACTTGTTTAAGTTTTTTTAAATTTTGTAGACCTCTGCAATTCCATGAAGTTAAATTAAGATTAACGCTTTGGTTTATGATCAATAGAGAGTTTGGGATTACCTTGCAGTGTAAACATGCTCATACAGAGAAGCAAAAACATGAGTGGTTGAACATTCATCCTACAAACTACACACAAACAAATTCCCCCTTCCCACACTTGTGGCGAACCCCCCAAAATCAAAAGAAAAATTCCGTCTCCCGATATAGCCATCGACCGTTCCACATCCACGGGGAACAGCCTAAGCCACTCCTTCTTCATCCTCCCAATCACCCTAACTCTACTGCTTTTAATGACGTAACATTAACTCTCCTCTGTAGTTTTCCAACTTAACTCCAGAATTTTTAACAACTTTGTACATCATAGTTTTTTTTTTGTTTTGTTTTTGTTTGTTTTTTAATATATAATACAATCTATATTTTGTAAACTTGCTGTTTACTTCAAGTCAGTCAGATGCCTGTGCAAATACTTAATTATTCTACCTTATATTTTGTTCATGCTTAGCTCCCACCAGTCTCTTCTTCTTCTTTGATCTTCTTGATGAACTCCTGCGCCTCCTCTGGGGTCTTGAAGATGTGGGTTCTGCCCTCATACGTGGTCAACAGTCTCGCAGGATAGATTACACCATGACGAATCCCAAGGTTGCGAAGCTCCTTACGTATGGGATCAAACTGCTTCCTCAATTGTTGGATTCCTGTGGCCAAATCTGGGTAGAACCGCACCTGCTGATCCTGGTGTTTAATCTCTCCTTTAGCTCGTGCAGCGTTGAAGATCTTCATCCTGTCTCTGTTGCTAAGAAACTTCATAATTAAGGTCCTCGGCGGTCCCTTATCTCTCCGTGGGCCAATACGATGTGCTTTTTCCAGAACCACTGCTGATTGCAACTCCTCGCTGCCCAGCACCTCCGGAATCCACTTTTCCAGAAAGGAACATACGTCCCGACCTTCTGATTCCTCTGGAAGACCCACCAGCCTCAAGTTATTCTGTCTCGACCGAGATTCCAAATCCAAAATATTATCTTCTAGACATTTATTTTTTTTTTCCAAAGTGCGCACCTTTAATTGAAGACGGGTGACGTCATCTTCAGCACTAGCGAGACGGAGCTCCATCTGCGCCGTTCGTTCTACACAGTCACCCAGTTCCTTTCTTATTCCTTCCAACGCTGTCATAATCCCATCAAATCTAGAGGAAAAGTCCGCTCTCATTGAACTCATGGCAGCCATCAGCGCATCTGCGCCATTCCCCGCAGATATCGCACCGTTGCCAGCCTCCTCCGCCATATATGGAGTTTTGTTTGCTGCGTCACAGACCTGAAAGTCCGTTAATTTGGACTGTTTCGGCGGCTCGCTTTTTCCTTTACCTGGTTTTCCAGCCTTAGGCTTCGCCGACATATCCTCGCCCAAACGCTGGGATACGTTCTGTCCCAAATGAGAGAGTTATTTGCCGATTTTTTTCTCCAGGAGCAGAGCAGAATGAAACACGTCCGTCTTACGTGGCAGCCATAACCGGAAGTCTTTTTTGTAGTACTTTAGTGTTAGTGTTTGATTGTTTGTATCATGTTTGTTAAAAAAAAAAAAGGTTCAATAAAGATATTGTGGAAAAAAAACAATGTCGGTTCATAGCTAGATGGTTCACAGTTTGAGCCTCGATATTAAAAGGTCTTTCTGTGAGTTTTCATGTGAGTTTTAACTCTTGACTGGCTGTGTATGGAGAGAGTGTGGGATTGTGTGCTGGCCCAGACATTGATGTCCCTTCCTATAGTTCTGTGACTGCTGCTCCAACCTTTCTACCTTTTTTTTAAACACTGTTTAATTACCCGGCCTTACTGGAATGCTGTGAGAGCAACTCAGAGAAGCTCTAGGTGTGACTGGTCTTACACGGGTGGTGCTTTGAAGACCTCTAGATCATTGGGGCTTAAAGGATAGATGCATGGGTCTGAAAAAAAAATCCTATGGCAAAATTGCATTGGTCCACTTAACTTTCTCCATGCAATGATAGAATGTGTCCCTTCTCCTTCACTTGTTTAAATGAAAACTGATAAGCAAACTATACTATTTACATGTGGAAATGTTTCATTTTCAGCTGACAAACATCTCTGGATATACAGTACGAGACTGGCTGTTCCACAATAGTCACCCTGTCTGTGTGATGCCACCACAAGACATACGAAAAATTTACACAGAAACACATATGCAGGATTGGCAGACATATAAAACATAAAAATTGTAAATCAACTGTATATTAGTTAAAAAAAAAACCCTGATTTGCTGTTGCCAGAACAAGATAAATTCATGTCATACTTCAAATTATGTCTCCTACATCTAAGCTTAAGGCCCCTTTACACAGATGGAGATCACTGGGTGACTACTGAGAGATGAAAAGTTGAGCCGATCTCTCAATGACCATCTAAGTGCTCTCCTTGACCACTCAAAGATCCCACTGATCTCTCAGTGATCTCTCAGCAATCTTTCAATGAATGCCTAATTTTTGCACCCCGAAGGTAGAGATGGCTGAGAGCTCAGTGAGGGATTGCTGATGAAAGACCAATAAAGTTCAATGAAAGATTGCTGAGAAATCATTGGGAAATCAAAGAGATTGTTGAAAGCTCGTTGAGAGTTAGTTTGTTGAGAGATCGATTTCCTTTGGTGATCATTGAGAGACTGTTTGGGAAAGAGTCGAAACAATCTCTCAACTGTGGCGACTTTGGAGATCACTGCAAGATCATTGAGAGATCTTGGCAATTGATGAGAGGTCATTGAAAGATCATTGAGAGATCTCGCCATTTTTCACTTGTCAACAATCTCCACTCCTGTGTAAAGGGGGTATTAATCACACTGCATTTAATGTTTTTCTTAAAGTTGTGTCAGAAGCTTTTATCCAGAAAGCTTGGCACTGTGATGTCTCTGTAGTTTTATTGTTATTAAAATGGGGAATATAATCTACAAATCATTGCATTAAACAGACACTTTCTATTAGTAAAGCAAAGTGGCAGATGTGATTCTAAAATCTACATAATACATACCATGCCTGCGTAAGACTTGTGTATTTTAGCCTTGAACCCTTTTAAACCAAATAATACCTCATGAAGCTTGATCAACTTCATGTTTAATGGAAGCATACACAAGCATAAAAATATAAGCGTAAGACTTTGCTTTAATTTGTCAGTTTGCTCTTTGTTGCTCCAGAGCCTGAGGCAATCTACTGACATTCACAGCATGGACTCATGCAGCAAGTCTGATAAACAAGACTAATAAAATCTGCTTCACCATAGCTAGTATCTGAGTGTGATACATAAACAAGTAGATATGGGTGAGAAAGAGAAATAACAGCAAGGAAAAAAAAGAAGAGAAAATTCAGGTATGGAGAAATGTGCATTATGCATGTGTGCGTCTTTTTCTGAGTGTACCAACTTCAAGGTGTGGGTGCAGCTTTGTCTCCACTTTTTACTATATTTGCATTGAGAACCACAACCCCTTTTCTGAATTCATTTCCATTTTTGTTTTACCACTTTAAAAGAAAACCTCACCATGCAACACAACATACATGTGGAGGCAGAAAAAGACAAAGAAAAGTACAGCAAACAGAACACATACTGTATTCCCATGACAAATCTACAAAGGAACACAAACCCAATTAATGATACAGACTCACATACAGTAGTGTGAAAAAAGTGTTTGCCCCCTTCCTGATTTCTCATTTTTTTGTATGTTTGTCACACTTAAATGTTTCAGATCATCAAACAAATTTAAATATTAGACAAAAATAACACAAGTAAACACAAAATGCAGTTTTTAAATGAAGGTGTTTATTATTAAGGGAAAAAAAATCCAAACCTACATGGCCCTGTGTGAAAAAGTGACTGCCCCCAAACCTGATAACTGGTTGGGCCACTCTTAGCAGCAACAACTGCAATCAAACATTTGCAATATGAGTCTTTTACAGCGCTGTGGAGGAATTTTGGCCCATTCATCTTTGCAGAATTGTTGTAAATCAGCCACATCAGAGGGTTTTCGAGCATGAACCACCTTTTTAAAGGTCATTCCACAGCATCTCAACCGGATTCAAGTCAGGACTTTGACTAGGCCACTCCAAAGTCTTCATTTTGTTTTTCTTAAGCCATTCAGAGGTGGACTTGCTGGTGTGTTTTGGATCATTGTCCTGCTGCAGAACCCAAGTGCGCTTCAGCTTGAGGTCACAAACAGACGGACATTCTCCTTCAGGATTTTTTGGTAGATAGCAGAATTCATGGCTCCATTTACCACAGCAAGTCTTCCAGGTCCTGAAGCATCAAAACAGCCCCAGACCATCACACTACCACCACCATATTTTACTGTTGGTATGATGTTCCTTTTCTGAAATGCTGTGTTACTCTTACACCAGCTGTAATGGGACACACACCTCCCAAAAAGTTAAACTTTTGCCTCATCAGTCCACAGAGTATTTTCCCAAAAGTCTTGGGGATCATCAAGATGTGTTCTGGCAACTGAGATGAGCCTTTATGTTCTTTTTGTTCAGCAGTGGTTTTCGTCTTGGAACTCTGCCATGCAGGCCATTTTTGCCCACTCTCTTTCTTATGGTGGAGTCAAGAACACTGACCTTAACTAAGACAAGTGAGGCCTGCAGTTCTTTGGACGTTGTTGTGGGGTCTTTTGTGACCTCTTGGATGAGTCGTCGCTGTGCCCTTGGGGTAATTTTGGTTGGCCAGCCACTCCTGGTAAGGTTCACTGTTCCATGTTTTCACCATTTGTGGATAATGGCTCTCACTGTGGTTCGCTGGAGTCCCAAAGCTTTAGAAATGGCTTTATAACCTTTTCCAGACTGATAGATCTCAGTTACTTTGTTTCTCATTTGTTCCTGAATTTCTTTGGATCACAGCATGATGTCTAGCTTTTGAGGATCTTTTGGTCTACTTCACTTTGTCAGGCAGGTCCTATTTAACCTGTTGAACTCTGTTCAACTTCCCTAAAAATGCCTAAAAATAACATGCCCAAAGTAAATCAAAAGCTGTTCTTCAACCCTTTGCAGCATCTTCATGGGGTTAGTCTCATTTAAAAGAAAACACTCTGAATTTTTTGGCAAAACAGTCATAATCTCTCTAAGTGCTCCTGCCGCTGAGAAACAAGAAAGTTCGCCTGGGTGGTTTTTTTTAGATACAAATGCTTGCAAATAACATACTGCTGTCAGATACTGGCTGGAAAACACAACAGAAATGTAGAACCAAGTGTTTTCAAGTTCAGGTCAAAATTTTGTAAAAATTCCACAAAAAATGAATATATTACACAGCTTTTTTCTCAGGTTGTAACAAGGCTGCGTCTGTACTGGAAGACCAGAAATACAGTTTGTTTTTTTTTCAGTGCGCACTGAGACGCACTAAGATGCAGAGACGTGACCGCCCGCGGAATTCACAGAGTTCAAAGGGTTAAGTGATTTCTTGATTGAGAACAGGTGTGGCAGTAATCAGGCCTGGGTGTGGCTAGAGAAACTGAACTCAGCTTTCCAAAGATGTAATAAACCACAGTTAATTTATGTTTTAACAAGTGGGGGCAATCACTTTTTCCCACACAGGGCCATGTAGGTTTGGAGTTTGTTTTCCCCTTAATAATAAACACCTTCATTTAAAAACAGCATTTTGTGTTTGTGTTATCTTTGTCTAATATTTAAATTTGTTTGATGGTCTGAAACATTCACTCTCACAGTCATATCTAAGGATAATTTAGAATCCCCAGTTGCTGTGATAGGCTCCAGCCCCCCGCGACCCAAAAAAGATTAAGAGGAAGAAGATGGCTGGATGGATAGATGGTCTGAAACATTTAAGTGTGACAAACATATAAAAAAATGAGAAAACCAGGAAGGGGGCAAACACTTTTTCACACCACCGTACATGGAGCATGCTGTATTTGAATGACTTTACTGAACAGTTTGTGCAAAAGTGTAAGGGGAACATTTTAATGTAAAACACCATTGTGTGTACATTTCCTCATCAACCATAACTAATCAGGCTTGATACAATTAATCCAGCATTTGATCTTCTGCTCTGAAAGCTGCAACGTCCAGCAGTGAAAGGTCAAGTCCAAAGCCAGTTTCTAAAGTATCCCCACACTAAAAAGCTTCAGAACAGAAGTAGGTAAACACTTCCATTTAAAACACTTCCACAATACTGGCTGACAGCTGTATGAAGGAGAATTTTTACCTCCGCCAAGGAGGTTATGTTTTTGTCGGCGTTAGTTTGTCTGTTAACAAAATAGCTAAAAAAGTTATAAACGGATTTTGATGAAATTTTCAGGAAAGGTATGTAATGGCACGGGAACAGATGATTAGATTTTGGTGGTGATCTGAGAGTGCATACCTCCACCAAGGCTCTTACCTTCTCACAGAGTGTTAGCAACAATACTCCAAAACTAATGGACAGACTGATGCAATTTTCACCAGAAGTGACTCTAGGCCAACACACAAGCCCATTACATTTTGGAGGTGATCCATGACGGACGGAAGCAGCCTTGGCAGAGGTATGCATGCGCTCTCTCAGTTTAACTTGAATTCAATTTAACTCAAGTCAGTAAAATGGAAACCTTATTGACATGTTCTGGACCCAGGAAACAGACACTGACATGAGCAGATATAGACAATTATTCTTTATTGTATAGTGAGGGAGTGTAGTGCGTGTGTGAGTGCAAGTATTGAAGTCTGGTCACTGGAACTGAGCAGTTCAGATGGCGACCTGGCAACCCTGGAACACACAAGCAGAAACAATTACAGCTGTTCAACGATGGCAGGTAATTGTAGGTGGTAAGGCTTACTTGGATGTGCCACGGGTTATGTTCTGCTGACTTCCAGTGTCCGTGCAACGTGGTGGTGATTGTGCCTGTAGCTGTGGTGGTGATTGCACCTGTGGCTGTGATGATGATTGCTCCCGTAGCAGATGTGGTGGTGGTACCGGTAGCCGTGATGACGATAGCTCCTGTAGCTGTAGCAATGATAGTTCCTGTAGCTGTGGTGATGATAGTACCCGTAGCTGTGGTGGTAACGAGGAGCTTCGTGGTGAAGGTGGCAATGCCCCGTCGGCTGGGGAAGTTGGTCCGCTGCCTGGGAGGTCCATCTGTGCACAGGGGTAAAGGCAAGGGGTTGAAAAGCAAATAGTTCTCTTACGTGGCCGGTCCTGACGAGACGTTCGTGGCTTGGCTTGAGAACGAAGTTCTGGCTCATAGACAAGACAGACGACTCCGTGCCGGGCTGTTAGCAACACTGGCTTTTAACAGCCGCTGATTAGCACCTGCTGGTCTGTGCGCAGCTGGAGCTGATGAGACAGATGACGGCCCAGCGGCCGTCATGACAGTACTCCCCCCTCTAGCAGTGCCTCCAGGCACCTGCCCAATTCTACCTGGATTCGCCCGATGGAAGTCACAGATCAACTGCTTATCCAGGATCAACGCTGGGCAAATCCAAGAACGATCTTCCGGTCCAAAGCCCTCCCAGTCCACCAAATACTGAAGACCACGACCCCGCCTGCGAACGTCCAAGATGGCAGTCACCCCCCAGGCTGGATGGCCATCGATCATCCTCGGGGGGGGCAGGAGCCGCGGGGGGCGGGCACAGAGGGTCTGAGATGTATGGTTTAACCTGGGAGACATGAAAGGTGGGGCAGATGCGCATGGAAGGGGGAAGAGACAAGCGCACAGACACAGGATTGACAATTCGAGAAATGGTGTAAGGGCCAATGAAGCGCTTAGTGAGTTTCCGCTTCTCAGCCGGTACACCAATATTCCGGGTAGACAACCAAACCTTCTGACCCACCTTGTAGTCCGGGGTGGGTCTCCTGTGACGGTTGCCCACCTGGATATTGCGTTCAGTGGTCTTCAAAAGAGCCCTGCGGGCAATGGACCATACTCGCTGACAGCGCCTCATGTGGGTCTGGACAGACGGGACTGCTACCTCCTTCTCCTCCTCCGGGAACAGTGGTGGATCAAATCCAAATGATGCCTTAAAAGGAGAGAGACCCGTGGCCGTACAGATTGTGGTGTTATGGGCGTACTCTATCCAAGGAAGGTGCTTGCTCTAAGAGGACGAACAGGAGGAGATGACACAACGTAGCGCGGCTTCAAGCTCCTGGTTAGCCCGTTCACACTGGCCATTACTCTGTGGATGATACCCTGAAGAGAGGCTAGCTGTGGCTCCCAGCGCTGCGCAGAATGCTTTCTAGACCTGAGAGATGAACTGCGGTCCCTGATCCGACACTATGTCAGCGGGGATGCCGTGGAGACGGACCACATGCTGGACAAGGAGGTCCGCCGTTTCCTGGGCTGAGGGCAAACTCCGAAGAGGCACAAAATGGGCCGCCTTCGAGAAACGGTCCACAATAGTCAAAACTGTGGTAAAACTGTCTGAGGGGGGCAAACCAGTCACAAAATCCATGGCAACATGGGACCAAGGGCGGGAAGGGACCAGCAAAGGATGTAACAGACCCGCCGGGGGGGATGATGTCGTTTTCCCAGTAGCGCATTAAGCGCAAGCCCGGATGTAACTTACAACGTCCTTCCGTAGCCCTGGCCACCAGAAGGTCCTCTGGAGAAGGTCCACAGTCCGACCCACTCCCGGATGACAAGCCAGCTTGGAGGCGTGACCCCACTCAATCACTTGACCCCGAATAGAGCGTGGAACAAACAGGCGGCCCGGGGGACCCCCCCCCCCCCCCGGATCTGGCTCCTTCTTCAGCGCTCTTCGGACTGTCCGACAAATACCCCAGGACAGGGCGCCCACAACACATGAGGGCGGTAGGATGGGTGCTTCCTGGTCTTCAGTAGATGGTACATCGAACTGCCGCGAGAGGGCGTCCGGCTTACCGTTCTTGCTCCCCGGCCGATAGGTGATGGTAAAATTAAATCAGCCAAAGAAAAGGGACCAACGAGCCTGACGTGCGTTCAGGCGCTTTGCCGTCCAGAGGTACTCCAGGTTGCGGTGATCAGTCCATACAATGAACGGCTGAGCAGCCCCCTCCAGCCAGTGTCTCCATTCCTCCAAGGCGAGTTTCACCGCCAACAGCTCCCTGTCTCCTATGCTATAATTCCTCTCCGCCGGTGACAGGCGATGAGAGAAGTAGGCGCATGGGCGGATTTTACCGTCTCCAGGAGAACGTTGGGAGAGCACCGCTCCTACCCCCGAATCAGAGGCGTCCACCTCCACCAAGCACTGTAGATTCGGGTCCACCTGGGTTAAAACACGGGCAGAAGCAAACTCCTCCTTAAGTTTTTCAAATGCCCTGGCTGCCTCCTCACTCCAGCAAAACAGGGTCTTTGGGGAGGTGAGCGCAGTCAGGGGCCGAGCAATATTTCCAAAATTGGGCACAAACCTACGATAGAAGTTTGCAAAGCCCAAGAATCCCTGAAGCTGCTTCCTAGAAGTCGGTGCGGGCCAATCCACTACTGCCTTAACCTTGGCCGGATCGGGGAGCACCTGGTTCCGAGCTATGATGAATCCAAGGAAGGAGGTCTGGTCAGTGTGAAACTCACACTTCTCTGCCTTGACGAACAGTTGGTTCTCCAGGAGGCGCTGTAATACTTTACGAACGTGCACCTGGTGCTCCTCTAATGTGCGAGAGAAGATTAGTATATCATCAAGATACACGAATACAAACGAGTTAAGGAAGTCCCGTAGAACGTCGTTTATTAGTCGCTGGAAGACGGCCGGAGCGTTGGTTAACCCAAACGGCATTACCAGGTACTCGAAATGACCGCTTGGGGTCCGGAAAGCCGTCTTCCACTCGTCACCTTCTCTAATGCGCACCAGGTGATAGGCATTCCTGAGATCCAGTTTGGTAAACCAGGACGCCCCCTGGAGGGAGTCAAAGGCTGTGTTCATCAAAGGCAGAGTATACTTGTCCTTTATCGTAATCTCGTTAAGGCCCCGGAAGTCGATGCAGGGGCGTAACGAGCCATCCTTCTTCCCAACGAAGAAGAAACCGGAACCCATGGCCGAGGACGACGGGCGGATGATACCAGAGGCCAGGGATTCCTTGATGTAGGTGTCCATAGCCTCACGCTCCGGGGCTGATAGGCTGTACAGGCGGCTAGCAGGAAGAGGGGCACCAGCCTTCAGATTTATAGCACAGTCGTAAGGTCGATGGCGGGGTAGAGACAACGCCCGAGACTTGCTAAATACTAACCCCAGGTCATGGTAAACCTCCGGTACCTTGGACAGATCCGGTGGTGACGTCGAGGGTGGAGGCACCTTGACTGATGGGGCACACGCCGCAGATTGGAGGCAGGCACTTAGAAAGTACTCCACGCTGTAATGTTCCCTGCTTGCCAGTCAATGGTGGGATTGTGTAGCCGAAGCCAGGGGTACCCCAGGATGACGGGCGAGGATGAGACGGGCAGAACCAGAAACCTAATCTCCTCCCTGTGGTTACCTGAAACGATCACAGAAACTGGGGCCGTCTGATAGGCGACGGTGGTCAGTGACGCCTTGGACGGGGTGATGAGATTGACAGGGGGATCCAGAGTCTGACAGCTGAGGCCCATCCGGGTTGCCAGGTCTCTGGAAACAAAATTCTGCTCAGCTCCTGAGTCTACTAAAGCCAGCGTGGAATGTTCTGTATGCGTGTGAATTAATCTGATGGGTATGCGGAAACTAGTGAGGGGTTTTTCTAAGTTCTTGTCCGTGAATCCCCCTACTGCGATTCACGGACCTTCCCTTTTAACCGACTGGGACATTCAAATACCCCATGTGACTCTTTCCCACAATAGAAACAAAGGCCAAGATCCCTGCGGCGCTGTCTCTCAGCCGCTGACACTTTAGACTGCCCTATTATCATAGCCTCTTGATCCGGAAGTTCCTCTGACGCAGGTAGAGCGAGCAGAGGAGAGCTAGTGGAGCGAGGGCGGGGTTTAGCTGAACGGGAAGTAGCTCGCCGTTCGGCCGCTTGCTCCCTTAACCTACTATCTAGGCTTATAGTAAGAGCAATTAATTCACTCAAGTTATCCGGTTTGTCCCGTGCCGCTAACTCATCCTTTAATTCGGCGTTGAGACTGCAAAGGAAGATACCACAAAGTGACGGTTCCCCCCACCCAATCTCTGCAGCCAGGACCCAGAAGTCAATAGCGTAGTCAGCAGCTGATCTACTACCCTGCTGCAGGCTCAACAGCTGTTCTGTCAACACCGCACCCCTATCAGAATGATCAAACACCGACATAAACTCCGCCACAAACTCTTGGTAAGTTAACACAGGATAACTTGGTTTAGCCATTACTATATATGCCCAGTCTAAGGCTCTACCTCCCAACAAGTTGATGATATAACCAATCTTACTTGAGTCTATGGCGAAGTCTCCTGGAACGCGGAGGAAAACTGATTCACATTGTAAAATGAACCCACGAGCTTCCCCGAGTTTTCCGCTAAACCGGGCAGGAGTGGGAACAGGGGTGAGGTGAGGAGACGATGAGATGTTAGTTTGACCTGTCGCTAAGCCTGCAGGGGTTGAAACACTAGCAGTCGGGGAGAACGTCTGGTGTCCCTCCAGACGATCCAGCCGACTGTTAATTAGAGTCAGCTGGTTTAGAATAACTGTCTGTTGGTGTGATAACATATCTACCCGAGCGCTAAGTGTGTTTAATTTGCGCGACAGTGTACTGTCCGCTGGGTCAACGTGATGTAGTCGTACTGACATGTTCTGGACCCAAGAAACAGACACTGACACGAGAAGATATAGACAATTATTCTTTATTGTATAGTGAGGGAGTGTAGTGCGTGTGTGAGTGCAAGTATTGAAGTCTGGTCACTGGAACTGAGCAGTTCAGATGGCGACCTGGCAACCCTGGAACACACAAGCAGAAACAATTACAGCTGTTCAACGATGGCAGGTAATTGTAGGTGGTAAGGCTTACTTGGATGTGCCACGGGTTATGTTCTGCTGACTTCCAGTGTCCGTGCAACGTGGTGGTGATTGTGCCCGTAGCTGTGGTGGTGATTGCACCTGTGGCTGTGATGATGATTGCTCCCGTAGCAGAGGTGGTGGTGGTACTGGTAGCCGTGATGACGATAGCTCCTGTAGCTGTAGCAATGATAGTTCCTGTAGCTGTGGTGATGATAGTACCCGTAGCTGTGGTGGTAACGAGGAGCTTTGTGGTGAAGGTGGCAACGCCCCGTTGGCTGGGGAAGTTGGTCCGCCGCCTGGGAGGTCCAGCTGTGCACAGGGGTAAAGGCAAGGGGTTGAAAAGCAAATAGTTCTCTTACGTGGCCGGTCCTGACGAGACGTTCGTGGCTTGGCTTGAGAACGAAGTTCTGGCTCATAGACAAGACAGACGACTCCGTGCCGGGCTGTTAGCAACACTGGCTTTTAACAGCCGCTGATTAGCACCTGCTGGTCTGTGCGCAGCTGGAACTGATGAGACAGATGACGGCCCAGCGGCCGTCATGACACTTATGAGTCTGTGCCTTTTGGAGATTTTGTTAAAGACGCACTACAGTGGATTTAAGACTGCATGTCCACCAAACATGTTTTTTTCTGCTGTGAATGACTATTTTCTGCTGATGTTCTATGTAGTCTGGCATTTACAGTAATGTGCTCAGCACCTTTAGCGCTAAAACACTCTCAACGGTCAGCATATTTTGTCATTGTACTCATGGTGCTGAAAGTTGAAAAAAGTTCACCTTTTGGAGCACCACAGCACTCATCAGCTGCACGCATTATAGCTGCTTGTGAAAATCTTTTCCCTTTTTGTCCTCCTTCCAACAACAAAATCTGTGAATAGGCCCACCCATCAGGGCAATGACATAACAATAATAATGGATTGCATTTATATAGCCCTTTTCATGACACCCAATGATGCTTTACAGTGAGTCCATTATTCATTCACTTCACAGACAATGGTAGTGGTAAGCTACTTCTGTGGCCACAGCTGTCCTGGGGCAGACTGAAGCAAATGTGGCTAACAATTGATGCCAACGGCCTCTCCAATCACCACCAAACATTTATTCACAGACACTGGAGGCATGGTGGGTAAAATGTCTTGCCCAGGGATACAATGGCAGGGTGGGGGAAGCGGGATTCAAACCACCAACCTTCTGGTTATTGGACAACCTGCTCTACCTCCTGAGCCACTGCTGTCCCATGCCACCTCTCCTGGAGGACTACAGCACACAGAAGTCTGCAAGCTGGCAAATTTGACCACAAAACACTAGTACTGAAGATCTAATATTTCAAAAAATTACAATACAATGCTGCCATGACTGCAGAGGTTCCAAACAATCACTCGGCACATGCAGAGCACACGAGCGCCACAGGAAAGCTGCATGACGCACACACCAGCCACCATCACTGTCCTCTGCCAGGACATGAGCTACATACAGCCACCCACAGCACACCACGAGTCCCCACTGCTGCTTGCACACCTATAATATCCAAAATTGTTAAATTTAACGCCACCATGACTGTTTAGAGCAGGGGTGTCCAAACTACGGCCCGCGGGCCAACTGCGGCCAGCGGTCCATTTTTAATTGGCCCGCAAGAATTTTTTTTAAATAGAATAGAATATGGCCCACACTTCAACTTTTGCCTGAGTGTATTGCACTTCTTAGTTTTAACACCAGGGGGAGCTACTGTTGATCAAGGCAGTTGCTCCACCAAAAAGGACAATCACAGAATAAATTTACCCCAAGTTACTCAACATGGCAGAACCAAAGAAGCGAAAGGTAGAAAGTGAGTGCAGAAAATTTCAGACACGGTGGGAGAGTGAATATTTCTTCAAAGAGTTCAAGGGGAAGTGTGTCTGTTTGATCTGCACTGAAACTGTGGCAGTTATGAAAGAGTATAATGTACAACGTCATTATGAAACTAAACATCAGGCCTATGCATCCTACACTGGTGCTGAGCGAGAGCAGAAAGTAAAGCAAATGGTAGCTATCTTGCAGGGTCAACAACAGTATTTTTTTCGTGCTCAAAAAGTCCAGGAAAAGGCTACAATAGCCAGCTATGAGATCGCCCAACTCATCGCAAGACATGACAAGCCTTTTTCAGATGGAGACTTGATAAAACACTGCCTCGTTAAAGTCGCCGAAATAATGTGCCCGGAAAAAGTGCAGGACTTCAACAACGTCAGCATGTCCAGAAATACAGTTGCGCGACGCATTGAAGACTTGTCAGCCAACACTAAACTGCAACTGTCTGATAAAGCTTGTGCTTTTGATTTTTACTCCATTGCATGCGATGAGAGCACTGATGCCACAGACACCGCACAGCTGCTAATTTTTTTGTGGGGAGTGGACGAGAACTTTGGAGTTACAGAGGAGCTGCTCGATCTTAAGAGTCTAAAAGGCAAAACTACGGGTATGGATATTTTTGAAGCTGTGTCAGACTCAATTGACAAAATGGGACTTAAATGGGACAAGGTATGTGGAGTCACAACAGACGGGGCTCCAGCTATGGCAGGTGCACACAAAGGAATGGCATCTATGATGTGCGCTAAGGTGAAAGAGACTGGAGGTGAGGCTGTTAAAATGCACTGTATTGTTCACCAAGAAGCCCTTTGTGCCAAGACAGTCAATCTTGGAGATGTAATGAACACAGTTGTGAAAACTGTCAACATAATTCGAGCAAGAGGACTGTACCACAGAGAATTTCATGCTTTCCTTTCTGATGTGGATGCTGAATATGGGGATCTACTCTACCACTCAGATGTGCGCTGGCTAAGCCGCGGCGCCGTGCTGACGCGTTTTTACTCCCTGAGGTCAGAAATTGACCAGTTTTTGAAAGAGAAGGACCAACCTCTTCATGAGCTGAATGACCCTCTGTGGTTGGCAGACCTAGCATTTTTAGTTGATCTTACTGATCATTTAACCACCCTGAACAAGAGCCTACAAGGGAAAGAGCAGCTTGTACCACAACTTTATGCGCACATGAAAGCATTTTGTGTGAAGCTCAATCTCTTTAAGACACAACTGCGCAACTTCAACGTTGTGCACTTCCCCACACTGTCCGAGATCAGAACTGCTTATCCACAGGCCAACCTTTCTGCTAAAAAAGGGAAATATGTGTCTGTGATTACATGTCTCGAAACAGAATTCAGACAGCGCTTCCAGGATTTTTCTGTCATTGAAAAAGAAATCAAGCTATTCGCGACTCCTTTCTTGGTGGATGCTGAAGAAGTGGAAGAGAATCTGCAATTAGAACTCATCGAAATCCAGTGTGATGATTCTCTGAAGAATCAACATCAGCAGCTTTCCCTCCCCAAGTTCTATCGGAGCTTGGAAAAGGAAAAGTTTCCTCTGATGAGACGCCACGCGAAAAGAATGATCTTTCTATTTGGCTCAACATACATATGTGAGCAAACATTTTCTCTGTTAACACTGAACAAAAGCAGAATGAGAACCAAATTGACCGACAGTCATCTCCATGATGTCCTTCGCATCTCAACCACTAAGTTTACTCCAGACCTGCCAGCCATCCTTCGGTCCAAAGCGCAGCATCACTGCTCCCACTGAGTGCAAAGCCGTTCCCATTTTAGGTGAGTAAAAATATATTCCACAGTACCCGTGTATTAATAAGCATGCATGTGCAGGTACACATGTGACAAATATCAATAATGCGCATCAATTCTGTCGCTACCCTGCTTTTGCGCACCACTTTCTTATATGCGTTTTTCTTGTTAACTCACAGAGTACACACCGCTGTGCACAGCGCACACACTGCGCACGCAAAGTCAGCTGATCTCATCTGATGCAGATTTGCTCCTTGATCAAGTGACATTTGTCCGGATTTTTGGCACGAGTGGCGTCAGATCAGCACCGCGGCTGGATGGACCGATTTACATACCCAGCGCAGCTGATACTCACCAGAATAATTTACTAAAATTATATGCACTCCTGTTATTAAGTCCAGTTCAGTCTGTTAATGTTGATAACCATTTCAAACGAACGTTAATAGGTGTGTTGCTAAGCCTAATTGTTTTTTCTCTGTACTGTAAATCTTCTGTCTAAGAAGAAATCTGAGGCTGCTGTTCTGAGAATGAGCTACCAAAGCTTTTTCTGAATAAATCAGTAAAGATCCATTTATGGAAAGCTGTGATGAAGGCAGTTTTGTCTTTAATTATATTCAACAATATAACATATTTGTCCACTTTTAATTGATTTTTCTAACTTTAATACACTAAAGTTAAGGCTATATACATAATTTCTAGTAAGTGGCCCAGCCCCTTCTATATTTTTATGTATGTGGCCCTCAGTGAAAAAAGTTTGGACACCCCTGGTTTAGAGGAACGACCAGATCGATCACATGCAACCACACATGCACCAGGGCAGCATGCGACACAGCAGAGAGGCAGCCAGAGTTCCTCTCAGCAATTACCAAACAACACTACACATTCATTCTGTGCACAATCCGCTCTGCACAATCTCAACACACTCCAAAAGTAGTTACTTTGCTGCATCGGGGCAAAAGTGTCTGACGACCCATCTGATTACATCTCTTTTCTCCTCCTGTCTTTCACAAGCAGCAGTGCCTTTCCAAAAAAAGTCTGAACAAACAAATCAACAAGGTGCGGCATCGAAATCTATCCAGGCTTATCTGGATATTTGTGGATCATTTTCTCTCTAACACATTACCTATGCGACACAAGGTTTTGACGTTTAGTGTTTGTAAAATCGTACCATTAGTAGACTACTATATCAGGCACATTAAAGGCTAATGGTGGCTAGCGCTACATTACACAAACTTACCGGTTGAACGACATGCCCACTTGTATGCACGGTGGCCCAGGATAATGGCTGGAACTACATAGGTCCTTAAAGGCAGTTTAATGGTAAAACCCACCTTAATTTGTGTCAAGTTTTCAAAGCAGCTGATTAAAAAAATGCTAACTGGCAGTGGAGGCTAAGTTGACTCATTAGTTATGCCCTTTTCCTCTGAGGGCATAGTCAGTGCTTAGTCCTGACTGGTTCAACTGTTACAGTGACATCACAAAAATGGTCCATATAAACTTGCCTTTTTGATGTGGGGGTAGCTTCACTGAACTTTCATAGCAGAAAAACACAGACATGACACATAAGAGTGATTTCCCTCTTGATACGTGTTATAAGTCATAAAAAAACATGTTGCAGACATGTTAACAAGAAAAGAAACTAGATTTTCACTGGTGTGTAATTTTAATACAAATATCAGATAAATAATAGGGTTTATGGGCAGTATACAAGTGGATGTTCCTAAAGTTGGATTCACACTACAACGTTTGGACCAATGTTTACAAACGTTTTGAAAATCAGAGAAATGAGTCCAAATGTCGGCAAAAAAAAAGGTCCAAACACTGTAGCGTGAATCCAACTTTTATTTTATTTATTTAATCTTTATTTATACAGGGTAGTTCCAACTTAACCAAGCCTGACACATTTGCATTATAAAGTGTATAAGATAATTCTGAACACTGCCACATATCTAGTTATTATTTTCACTGGAATTCAAGGCTGAAAAAGTATAAATAATATTAATAATTAATCATAATAATATTAACATATCGTTACAAGATTACCCTGGATTAAATTTGTGCACAAAGTGAGGATGTACATCAAGTGAGAAAGAGACAAATTAATAATCACATATTTTTCTATAATTAAGTGCAATTAATCGCAAAACTTGAGAGAAAGAATCAATGAAAAAGAAACATACTTTAGCAACTTTAAATTGCATGTAATAATTGACTATACTGTATCTGTGGGTGGTTTATGTGTTTTAAATGTAGTTTTGTTTATTGTTATAGTGGTTATTGTTATAGAAGGTTATAATGTAGTTATTGTACTGTAATGTGTGATGCAAAGCAGTCCATGCAATGTAGTTGATGGATTTCACTGTAGCCTGTAGTTATGTGCTTTGTTACTTGTGCGAGTTTGCGTCATTGCAGTCTTGGTGTTGTGATTGTTGTTTGAATGGAATTGTGAACTTTAATGTGAAGATTACAATGTTTGAGATGGACTTCACGAAGAGTAGCTGTTGCTTTGGTTATAGCTATTGGAGATCTGAATAAATGAAAAATAAATGACCCTCATCAACAATACTGCTAGAGCAGGGGTCCCCAGTTAGTTTTCAAATTATCACTTTAAATTTTGTTGGTCTTTTGTTGCTTTTAATTTCCTCTTTGATTCTGAATTGGTCAGCAAGGAAGTCAGTGCTTCTACTTAAATATTCATAATTATCTCAGCATGTGAAAGCACAAACAAACCAATTATCCATTGAATTCCAGACAGCATACATAATTCTGACCTTAATGGTGAGCTAGATGCTTTTATTTGTTTTATAGGCTATACCAGAGTGAGTGGTCTGCTGGACTTGGTGTTTTCCTCTGTTCACTCTGAAATGCTCCCTCTTCTCATACTATTGAGTAAGCAGCACCAATGAATGAGCACTTCATCAGCCGTGTGGACTTGAAGAGGTGTGTGTGTGAGAGTGAGTGAGTGAGTGAGTGAGTGAGTGAGTGAGTGAGTGAGTGAGTAAGAGAGAGAGAGAGAGAGAGAGTGAGTGAGAGAGAGAGAGCGAGAGAGAGAGTGAGAGAGAGAGAGTGAGTGAGTGAGTGAGAGAGAGAGAGAGAGAGAGAGAGAGAGAGAGAGAGAGAGAGAGAGATATGAGGTAGCGCACTTAAGGTGTCCCAAGTGCCCCAGATGATCAGTTTAGTGTGGTGTAAACTTTGCAATTTTAAACCTTGAAAAATAAGACCTACTTTTCAAGCTAAGCCAGCTGCCAACATCACTTCAGGAAGTGACCTGACAGCATAATTAAAAAAAAGTGTTAATCAACCTACATTAATCAAATTAGTTTGCATGTTAAATATCTCCCAGCCCACTAAGTACAATGCACAGCTGGGAAAATAAGTATTGAACATGTCAACAGTTTTCTCATTAAACATATTTCTGATGGAGCCATTGACCTGAGATTTTCACCAAATATCAGTAAAAATCCAAGTAATCCATACATACAAACAAATCAAGGCAACTATGTTCACAAAACAAGTTATAATTAATAAAGTGGAGTGGAATGATACTGGGAATAAGTACTAAACACGAAGAAAAAGAGGTACAAAAAGGCATAGCAAGCCAAGAAACCAGCTGAAATCCATCAGAACTTAGGAAGCCACCCCATCCCCCATCAATGCAGATTAATTTCAGCTGGATAAATCCTGACTGATAGCCTTTAAAAAGGTCTGTGAATATCAGATTCTCACATCACAAAAGAGCTGCGGGCTATGGACAGGCCAGGCTGGCGCCCCCTCACTACCCAGGCACGAGACTACTTTCAAGAGAAGAGGCGAGCTGATGTAGCTGAAGCACGGGCACGAAGAAAGGCATTATTACCTGGGCAGTTTCCTTGCCCCTACTGCAGCTGTGTCTGCCGATCAAGGATCGGCCTAAACAGCCATCTCCATGCGCACGCAAGAAGAGGACTTAACACATGAGGGATGGTCATCATTGGATCGATGGACAACCAAGAGAGAAGAAGAAGAGTTGATAGAGCATTCGCCCCACAACCGGGAGGTTGGGGGTTCAAGTCCCGGCCGGGTCATACCAAAAACCATATAAAAATGGTACTTCCCGCCTTCTAGCTTGGTGCTCAGCATAATAGAATCGGGGAAGGAGAAGTTGTTTGTGGCGGTACTTTGCATGGCAGTGACCCCTCTGATTCTACATAAGATTAATATTGTAAATAGGAGAAACACAATTTCGTTCTACTGTACATGACTGGCTGTATGGACTGAATGACAATAGAGATGGCTTCCTTTTATTATTATTCCCTGTGTCATTCCACTTCATTAAATATAAATTGTTTTGTGAACACAGTTGCCCTGATTTCTTGGTATGTATGGATTACTTGGGTTGTTACTAATATCTGGTGAAAATCTCAGGTCAATGGCTCCATCAGAAATATGTTTAATGAGAAAAATGTTGATGTGTTTCATACTTATTTCCCCCGCTGTATATGAATGAATGAATGAATGAATCTTTTTTCCAGAAGGATTACATTAAAAGATTAAAAGAAAGGAACAGAATAATATAACAAAGGGAAAAAAATCCAACAAGGTCAAATTAAACAATAACTCCTCAGATTATACAGCAACATAAGTTATCCGAAATGGGTGATGGCTGAAGCCGCAGCTTATATTGCCCACCCATGTTCCATCTAAGAATTCAAGAGAAAAATAAAATAAAAGTGATTACAAATCAGAACAAAGCCAAGACAGAACGTGACAAAAAACTAAGCAACAGCACAACACAGACTGGATATGATAATCCTTATGTGATTTTACATGTCATTTTGTATATATGTTTGGAGTATTTCTTCCTTTAGTTTTTGTTTAAAT
The DNA here is from genome assembly GCA_020510985.1 of Pholidichthys leucotaenia. Lineage (NCBI taxonomy): Eukaryota > Metazoa > Chordata > Actinopteri > Cichliformes > Pholidichthyidae > Pholidichthys > Pholidichthys leucotaenia. Next base: position 349,590,982 of record CM035837.1, on the reverse strand, counting down.
TGTCCAAGTGTTGTACATGATTTTACTTCAGGTCCAAAAGCATTCCACAGTCTGACTCCTTGCACTGAGACACAGTGTTGCTTAGTAGTAGTTCTCACTGAAGGTTTTTGAAATATACATGTTCCTCTGAAATGATATTGTTTCTCCCTTATTTGGAACAACTTTTGGATATTTGCGGGAAGTGACAGATTCTTCGCTTTAAACATTATTACTGCAGTTTTAAAATCAACTAGATCTTTCAACTTGAGAGCTTTTAATTCAAGAAAAAGTGGGTTTGTTGATTCCCTGTAAGCAGCTTTGTTTATTATTCTAATAGCTCTCTTCTGAAGCATAAAGACTGGATATATATTTGTTTTATATGTATTTCCCCATAATTCAGTACAATATGTCACGTATGGGAGTATTAATGAATGATACAAAGTATATAGTGTGGATTGATTCAGCAAATACTGTATTTCACTCTGTGTAGTACTGCAATTGATTTGGAGATTTTACCTTTAATATAATTAATATGTGACTTCCAACACAGTTTATTATCAATTATTACTCCAAGGAATTTAATTTCGGATACCCTTTCAATCTCTACACCATTTACACTGAGTTTTGATACTGAGTTGTTGTGACGGTTGTTAAAAATTATAAATTTTGTCTTACTTAAATTGAGCGTTAATTTGTTTGAATCAAACCACAGTTTGAGCTTTCCTAATTCCTTTCCGAGTATATCCAAAAGTTGTTCCAAATTGCTTCCACTGCATAATAAATTAGTGTCATCTGCAAACAGTACTAAATCCATTTTTCCGAAACGTTACATATATCATTTATATACATATTGAATAACAATGGCCCCAAAACTGAATCCTGTGGGACTCCGCAAGTAACCTTCAGTAACTGAGTTTTTGCTACCAACACATACATACTGATATCTGTTCTTTAGGTAACTACATAACCAGGACAGTGCTACCCCCTAATACCACAATTTTGTAGTTTTTTTTTTTTAACAATAATTTATGATCCACTGTATCAAATGCTTTTTTAAGATCCAGAAATACCCCAACTGAATACTCTTTATTTTCTACAGCAGTTGATATTTTTCTATAAATTCCATAAGAGCAAATGCAGTTGTCCTCTTGTGTCAACCCATATTTTTGTTCACACAATAAATTATTACCTCCACCAAGGAGGTTATGTTTTCATTGGCGTTGGTTTGTCTGTCTGTCTGTCTGTTTGTCTGTCTGTCTGTCTGTTTGTGTGTTAGCAAGATAACTCAAAAAGTTATGGACGGATTTTCATGAAATTTTCACAGATTGTCAGAAATGGGGTATCCTACAGATGATTAGATTTTGGTGTTGATCCGGATCACTGTCCACAAGAAAACCGCCATTACGCAAAATGCCATTTTCGTGAATAACTACTCAACCACTAATCCTATCATTGTCAATCCAATTGCTTGTCATATGTTTTCATGGTCAAGGAATCTGAAAACGTACACACAAACACTGTATGGGGGGAACTGTGGCGCTTGGCGGAGGTCTGCGCTCTCTGAGTGCTTTTCTAGTTCTTCATTATAAAGTTGTCAATTCTCTCACTGAATATTTTTTCAAGTACTGTATCTTAGAAAATTGCAGCAATAGTGAAATAGACCTATAGTTTGAAAAGTCCCCTCTGTCACCCGTCTTGTATATCGGAATTATTTTGGCTATTTTCATTGCATTGGGAAATATACCTGTTTGGAGAGACAGGTTACAGATATACATCAGTGGCTTCACTAAGCATTCAATGATAGTTTTGACTAAAAGCATGTCAATACCATCACAATCCGTAGATGTTTTACTTTTAAATGATTTAACAATTTCAATGACCTCTCTCTCATCCGTGTTCTTTATGAAGATGGAGTCTTTTATAGCAATGTTTTTGCTTATTGTATCACCTATAGGTGCCGTAATGGGTATTTCTCGTGCCAAACTAGGACCAATGTTAACAAAAAATTTATTAAATTCATCTGCAAGTGAGACTGCTTTCACACTCTGAGTCGATTTTTTTTTTTTTTAAAGATTGGTTAGGTAGCTTGTATTTCTGTTTTTATTTCCAAGAATATTGTTAAGTATTGTCCATGTATTTTTAGTGTTATCTCTGTTTTTCTCCAGTTCTTTACTGTAATAGTCTCTTTTACTACATCTCATTATATATATTAACTTATTTTTGTATGTTTTATACCGCTGCTCTGCTTCTTTTGTCCTTTTCTTTAGAAAAACTTTATATAGTGAATTTTTCTTTTTTACATGCTTTTTGTAATCCTTTGGTTAACCATGGCTTGTCGACAAATTTCTGTTTAAGCTTTTTCTTTCCTAATGGACAATTTTTTCACAAAGAGCGGTTACAATGTTCATGAATGTATCGTAGGCTTCATTTACATCTGATACACAGACTTTTGTCCAGTCTTGCTTCAGCAGGTCTTCTTTAAAAGAACTGATTGCATTTTATGATTTGTATCTGAAAGATTTTAAAGTTTTTTCTTTATTGGCCCCCGTGTGGCCATGGATAAGTGCAAAGACTGGCAGATGGTCACTTATGTCATTTATCAATAATCCACTTTCTATTTTCTTATCAATAATATTAACAAACAGGTTGTCAATAAGTGTAGCAGTGTGGACTGTGATTCTACTGGGATGTGTTGTTGTAGGATATAGACTCATACTGTACATAGAATTCATGAACTTTGTAATTACATTTTGTTGAAATGGATTTGGTAAATCAATATTGAAGTCTCCACAGATTACAACCATTTTCTTATTAGTTATATTATTCTACAGCTCGACTAATTTATCTCTGAATGTCTCAACGCAAGTTCCCGGCATTCTGTATATACAACTTATAATTAGATTTTTTGTTTTATCTTGGTCAATCTCAACAGTAACACATTCCAGAATCCCTGGTAGTGCAAAGGACATTCCATTTACAAGTTTACACCTATACAGTTCATCAATATACAGTGCAACACCACCACCCTTTTTTTGAGATCTGTTAATATGAAACATCTGATATCCCTCTATTGCCATTAAAGAAGCCTGCTCTTCATTGAGCCAAGTTTCAGAGACTGTGATAGCTGTAAATTTTCTATCTAGCTGTTTTAAATAGTCCTGAATCCGTGGAAAGTTTTTGTTAAGACTTCTGCTGTTAAAGTGTATTATTGATAATTTACCATCTACTTGCACTTGACTTTTGAATTGTTTTTTCAGTGTAATATTCACAGTGATTATGAATATTACTGAAGAAGTGGTTGTCAGGATCAATATCATTGTCTATCTCTTGTAGTTTGAGCTCAGCATAATGAGATATTTTCAGAGTCTGAATTTCCTCTCTCTGTGTCAAATGACTTCCTCCAATTGGGGATGACTGATGTCTACTAAAGTCAGTCATGAGTTTGTTTTTTTGTTTAAAGTACATTATCATGTTATGTCACAAAAGGACTGTTCTTGCCATGTGTGTGGATATGGATTATCGTAGTCTCTTAATTTTCTTAATCAGTGTTCATCTATATTTATTTAAGACAGTGAGATCTATTATTATGGCCTTTGCTTCTTCAGGTGTTCCATTTAGTTTAATCCCGACTCTACAGTTTCTTGTCCATGTTGCCTGTATCTTGTTTTGTCTTTTCAACATCCGTGCTTGCCGTGCTATTTCAGCATGTCTTTGTTAAATGTTCATTTAGGTAAACTTCTGCTACCTGCAGCTTTCTGGCCGTATGTCATTTTTTACCCTTCTGTTCACAAAGCGCAGCACATTTGATTTCTTTGTTTTATTATCCTTTCTGGGTAGAGTATGGCAGGCTGAAATTGCATTTACATAAACCTTTATGTTTCTGCTTTCAAGGAACTGAAGCACCTGGTTTTCCAAGGAGACTGATTCACTTGGGGGAGCCTCCTCACTTGTCATTCCTGCTGTAGCGTGAGCATATGATTGATATCTGATGTTTAGTCCACTAATGATTAAATCATCCATACAAGTATATTATTCAAGATCCTCGATGCGTCGCTCCAAGTCTGCAATTTTTTTGTCTCTTTCCTTAATTGTGAATTTCAGCTCTTGGACTTCCTCCATTAGCCCTAATAATTTGGACTGTTGATTGGCCGCTTTGGTAAGTTCTTCTGACATGAAGTTCAGAGATTTTTTAATCTCTTCCATTTCCTCTTTCTTTGGTGGCATTTTTTACTGACCTGATGATAACAGGATTATTTCTGCTGGTGTTGCCGGTATCTGGTCCAGCTGACCTTGGATCCGTCTGGGGCCTCAGCTAGCCCCTCCGTTGCTAGCCCCGCTGCTTACTGCCGCTGTAGTTGAGCTCTGATCCAGCTGGGGCCTTGGTTAGCTCCTCCGCTGTTCTCTGCCGCCTACCGCCGCTGTAGTTGAACTCCAATCCGGCTCCTGTCCAGCTGGGGCTTCGGTTAGCTCCTCCGACGAGCCTCGCCACCCACCGCTGCTGTAGTTGAGCTCCGATCTGGCTCCTATCCAGCTGGGGCCTCGGTTAGCTCCTCCGCCAAGCCTCGCCACTTACTGCCACTGCACTTGAGCTCCGATCTGGCTGGGGCCTTAGTTAGCTCCTCCGCTGAGCTCCGCCGCTGTAGCTGAGCTCCGATCCGGCTCCTATCCAGCTGGGGCCTCGGTTAGCTCCTCCACCGAGCCCCAATCACAAGATTCTAAGAATCTGTGCGGGAGGCTCAGCCGAATTCTTAGCTGATTTAGTGTGTAAATCATGATATGAAACTTTGGTCATATCCCACAGTCCTAGCTTCCACCATACACACCCTGTAGTGAAAACGTACAGTAGCAGCTTCAAGTCTGTGCTCCACTCACGTGCGTGACAAACACTGCCTTGGTTCACCGCTCACCGTCCCAAGCTGTTTTTCTTGCTGGCAAAAAAATTGAATATGTTTGTATTTTTTTGGCAAATGTATTTTTCTGCAAACAGTTGCAAAAGTTTGCAAAATAGTTGTAACACGTTTGCAAATGGTCATAACGTATGTTGCTACAGTTCTTTTTGATTCACCAAGTCATGAACACAAATCAGTAGACGGTCTGACTGATAGTTTGGGATTTTATTATGTGAATAACTTTGAACAAAATCTACACGTCTCCCGAGTCCATGACTTTTCCTAAATATACGTGCTTTATGTTTTCTGAAATCTGGAATGTATTAAAATAAAACACAGATGATTTCAGAGCATTTATTCCTTGGACTGCCACCCACTATTATTTAGACCACAGCTGGGCACGGCTATAGCCATATAAGGAATTATATCCGGGGATATTTTCTGGTCTGTGTTTTTTCTAAATTTTGTTGTTGTTTTCCTTTTCATATTACATTGTATATCCTGATCTGGGAGGGAAAACGAGAGAGAAGAGGGAGAGGAATTACCATTTTATTCACCAGATAGCAACAAACAAATATAGATAGAGAAAAAAAAAACTCCAAGCAAACTCCGAGCCTGAACCTCTGTGAAAAAAAAGACCACTGTCCGCTTAGACATCTGCTATGTCTACTGCAGGCAGGAAGCACTACTACACATATATTATTTTGTGAATACAAACTGATTTAGTATACAAAACAACAAATGCTTGTTTACAATGTTTCATTGTAAACAAATGAAATTACCCTTGTGAAAAAAGAATTACAGTCTCAACAGCGCAACCACCCGACGCCGGCTGCTGTCCTTCAGCAACACACCTCCGGTCTCTGTGAGATTGTTTAGGCCTGCATCATCTACAGGTAGAATAATTGTATGACTATTATTATAATCCCAAACACAAACATAAAGTAAGCAAAGCTGAAAATAATAATATCAATCAAATAAATCTCAACAGAATTGAAAGAAATAATAGCTCTCCTGATGAGCACTTGTACACCATGTCCAGATGAAGGTACATGCTGAGTTACAAAAAAATACTGTATATATTTAGCCTAAGTGTGTGTGGTTTATCTTTGCGTTTTGCAGTGTGGAGCTCCTGTGAGCAGGGTTGAGGTGGGAAGCTTTTGCCCCAGCTGTGCACCATATATTTTTGCCTGTGTTGCCACAGTAAATACCCAGTCAAACCAGGCAGAGTTATATCATGTTTTGAGTTAATATATTTTGTTATTCAATATATGTTCTGTATAGCTTCTAAGGACATCTTTCTCCCACAGTAGTCAGGAGAAACTGAATGCTGGGGAGGGTTGCGCACCCTGTTTTATCAGGTTGGATCCAAGATTCACCTGACATTCACCTGGTATTTTAGCTGGAGTTGGCAAAGGTCTTAAAGGTTCTCAAACAGTGGCAAAAGAGTTGTAAATAGTTGCTAATTGTTGTAAACGCTGTTGCTAATATTTGTTAATAGTTGTTAATGCTCACCAGCTGCTTTCACAAAAACTTGCAAATGTATGAATGCTGCAAATGGTTGTTAAAGGTCACTAAACATTAATTGTTGCTAATGACAGAGGCAAACCCTGATGTCCGTGAACATCCATCCAGCCATCTATCCATCTTCTACCACTTTTCCGGAGGTCCGGGTCACAGAGACAGCAGTTCAAGCAGAGAATCCCAGACTTCCCTCTCCCCAGCCACCTGCTCCAGCTCTTCAGAGAGGATACCAAGGTGTTCCCAGACCAGCTGGGAGACATATGCCCCTTTTCCACTAGTACCTGTTTAGCCCGGTACAGCACAGTTCAGTTCAGTTTGGTCCGCTTGTGTTTCCATTACACCGAAGTACCGCTTGATGTGGGTAGAATTTGTTACAGGGAAGCGGCGCAACCCTCCCGTTATGTAAAACAAGCAACCCAGGCAAAACACAACATGGCAGGATACGAGGTGACTGCGGTCTCTGGCCTTTTTTTTGTCAGAGTAAAGGCACAAAAGGAGAGTCAGAGAAGGCTATAGTCGGCGAGATGACACACTCTGGAAAAGTACTGGAGCGTTTAGGAAGCCATATAGAGCAGTATAAAGCAGAAGACATGAGGATATGAACTACATCACATATGAAGGTAAACTAATGATTGCTAATGCTACTTTGTTTTAAGTTCGCCGTACTGCACTGTAATGTTGGCAAGCTATCACTATTAGGTACTAAAATATGTATTTGCTGTGTGTGTGTTTCAGATGGCTCTGTTGTGGCAAAATTATTACTTCAAACCGTGGGTCTGGGCATTCAACACAGGCTCCCAGTGATGAAATGTCACCCTGGCTTCACAAACACACAGTGGTTACAGAACTTCAGAATGTCTGTAGAAATGTTTAGTTTCCTGTGCAACAAACTGCTCTGATCTGTGTGAAAATCATGGAGAGACTGTTGAGGCATCATGGGATGTACCTGCTCCAGCCAGTGGTATCATGACAAAAAGTGATCAGCTGCCAAAACTTGATTGCCAGGTGCCATATTATAGTTATGGGGTTATATTAGCTGTAAAACATATTTCAACAGGCAAACAGTACTGAGTTAGGTATAATAAGATATATTTAACAATTATGATGCATTTTAAGCCAAAACAAACTGGTTCTATGATTAAAAGCAATTAAAATAACGCAGTCACAAGGTTACATGGAGAAATACATGGATTTACTGGATATACAGTATATCATATCGAGTATTGCTGACTACATGTAGATACTGTATAAGATAAGATAAGCCTTTATTAGTCCCACAACAGGGAAATTCCAGGATTACAACAGCACAGGGATAGCAACACTCAGAGCGACAATCAGAAGGCAAGAAAAAAAGCAAGCAAGCAAGAGCAGCTAATATACATATGTACATATTACTCTATGTACATATGTATATTAGCTGCTCTTGCTTGCTTGCTTTTTTTTTTTTCTTGTGACAGGGTGACAGCTAATATACATATGTACATATTACTCTACCCCCTCATGGATCGTCACCTTATCGTGGTGGGGGGGTTTGCGTGCCCCAGTGATCCCAGGAGCTATGTTGTCCGGGGCAATTTGCCTCTGATAGGGTCTCCCAAGACAAACTGGTCCTGGGTGAAGGGCCAGACGAAGAACGATCCAACAGACTCTCATGATAAATTGTATATCAAGGATTCAGTGTACCCCGCCCGGTATGGGGTTACCGGGGCCCCACCCTGGAGCCAGGCCTGGGGGAGGGGCTCGAAGGCTAGCGTCTGGTGGCCGGGTTTCCACCCATGGGACCCGGCCGGGCTCAGCCCGAAGGAGTTACATGGGTCCGCCCTCCAGTAGGTTCACCACCTGCAGGAGGGATCATGGAAGTCCGGTGCTATGTGGATTAGGTGGCAGTCAAAGGCGGAGACCTTGGCGGACTGATCCCAAGCTTTCTAAACTGGCTTTTGGTACGTGGAATGTCACCTCTCTGGTGGGGAAGGAGCCTGAGCTGGTGTACGAGATTGAGCGATACCGGCTAGATATAGTCGGCCTCACCTCAACACACAGCTCCGGTTCCGGAACCAGTCTCCTGGAGAGGGGCTGGAGCTTGGCCTTTTCTGGAGTTGCCCCGGGCGAGAGGCGACGAGCAGGGGTAGGTATTCTTGTATCGCCCCACCTTGCTGCCTCTATATTGGAGTTTTCCCCGGTGGACGAAAGGGTTGCTTCCCTGCGCCTTCGGGTTGGGAAACGGGTCCTGACCATCATTTGTGCCTATGCACCAAATGATGTTTCAGAGTACCCACCCTTTTTGGAGTCTGTGACTGGGGTGCTGGAGGGTGCTCCTCCTGGAGACTCCATTGTCCTACTGGGGGACTTCAATGCGCACGTGGGCAACGACAGTGAAACCTGGAGGGGGGTGATTGGGAGGAACGGCCTGCCCGATCTGAACCCGAGTGGTGTTCAGTTATTGGACTTCTGTGCTAACCACAGTCTGTCTATAACGAACACCATGTTCAAGCATAAGGGTGTCCATATGTGCACCTGGCACCAGGACACCCTAGGCCGCAGGTCGATGATCGATTTTGTTATCGTATCATCAGACCTGCGACCGTATGTCTTGGACACCCGAGTAAAGAGAGGTGCAGAGCTGTCAACTGATCACCACCTGGTGGTGAGTTGGATCCGATGGCAGGGGAGGAAGCCATTCAGACCTGGTAGACCCAAACGTATAGTGAGGGTGTGCTGGGAGCGTCTGGCTGAGGCCCCTGTCCGGGAGGTCTTCAACTCCCACCTCCGGAAGAACTTCAACCACATTCCGAGGGAGTCTGGAGACATGGAGTCTGAATGGGCCATGTTCTCCACCTCTGTTGTTGAAGCGGCAGCCCAGAGCTGCGGCCGCAAGGTGGTCGGTGCATCTCGTGGTGGCAACCCCCGAACCAAGTGGTGGACACCAGTGGTGAGGGGGGCCATTAAGCTGAAGAAGGAGTCCTATCAAGCTTGGTTGGCTTGTGGGACTCCCGAAGCAGCTGAGGTGTACCGGCAGGCCAAGCGGAGTGCAGCTCGGGTGGTTGCTGAAGCAAAAACCCGGGTATGGGAGGAGTTCGGTGAGGCCATGGAACAAGACTTTCGGTCGGCTTCAAAGAGATTCTGGCAAACTGTTCGGCGGCTCAGGAGGGGAAAGCAGCTCCCCGTCCACACTGTGTATGGTGCGGATGGGACACTGTTGACTTCAACTGGGGATATCGTCGGGCGGTGGAAGGAATACTTCGAGGATCTCCTCAATCCCACTGATACGCCTTCCACAGAGGAAGCAGGGTTTGGGGACGAGGGGGATGACTCGCCTATCACAGGGGCTGAGGTCGCCAAGGTGGTTAAAAATCTCCTTGGTGGCCGGGCCCCGGGGGTGGACGAGATTCGCCCCGAGTACCTCAAGGCCCTGGATGTTGTTGGGTTGTCATGGTTGACACGCCTCTGCAACATTGCGTGGAGGTCGGGGGCAGTGCCTTTGGCATGGCAAACCGGGGTGGTGGTTCCTCTCTTCAAAAAAGGGGACCGGAGGGTGTGCTCCAACTTTAGAGGGATCACACTCCTCAGCCTCCCTGGGAAGGTCTATGCCAAGGTACTGGAGAGGAGAGTCCGGCCGTTGGTCGAACCTCGGATTCAGGAGGAGCAATGTGGTTTTCGTCCTGGCCGTGGCACATCGGACCAGCTCTTTACCCTCTCGAGAATTCTTGAGGGTTCGTGGGAGTTTGCCCAACCAGTTTACATGTGTTTTGTGGACTTGGAGAAGGCATTTGACCGCGTCCCTCGTGGATTTTTGTGGGGGGTTCTTCGGGAGTATGGGGTATCGGGCTTGTTGTTACGAGCTATTCGGTCTCTGTACGACCGTTGTGAGAGTTTAGTTCGCATTGCCAACACTCGGTCGGAGTCATTCCCAGTGAGAGTTGGACTCCGCCAGGGCTGCCCTTTGTCACCGGTCCTGTTCATAATTTTTATGGACAGGATTTCTAGGCGCAGCCAGGGAATGGAGGGTGTCATGCTTGGTGACCACAGGATCTCATCTCTGTTGTTTGCAGATGATGTTGTCCTGTTGGCTTCATCCAGCAATGACCTACAGCTCTTGCTGGGACGGTTTGCCGCTGAGTGTGAAGCGGCTGGGATGAGAATCAGCACCTCCAAGTCCGAGTCCATGGTCCTCAGCCGGAAAAAGGTGGATTGTCCTCTCCGGGTTGGGGACAGGCTCCTGCCCCAAGTGGAGGAGTTTAAGTATCTTGGGGTCTTGTTCACGAGTGAGGGGAAAATGGAGCGAGAGATCGACAGACGGATTGGAGCAGCATCTGCAGTGATGCGGACGTTGTACCGGTCTGTTGTGGTGAAGAGGGAGCTTAGTTCTAAGGCAAAGCTGTCGATTTACCAGTCAATCTACGTTCCTACTCTCACCTATGGTCACGAGCTTTGGGTAATGACCGAAAGAACGAGATCGCGGATACAAGCGGCTGAAATGAGCTTTCTCCGTAGGATTGCTGGACTCACCCTCAGAGATAGGGTGAGGAGCTCAGTCATCCGGGAGAGGCTCAGAGTAGAACCGCTGCTCCTCCACATTGAAAGGAGTCAGTTGAGGTGGTATGGGCATCTGATTAGGATGCCTCCTGGACGCCTCCCATTTGAGGTGTTTCAGGCACGTCCCACTGGGAGGAGACCCCGGGGCAGACCCAGGACTCGGTGGAGAGACTATGTCTCCCAGCTAGTCTGGGAACGCCTTGGTATCCCCTCTGAAGAGCTGGAGCAGGTGGCTGGGGAGAGGGAAGCCTGGGCTTCTCTGCTTGAACTGCTGCCTCCGCGACCCGGACCTCCGGAAAAGCGGTAGAAGATGGATGGATGGATGGATGGACATATTACTCTATATATATATATATATATATATACACACACACACAGACACACAGTGCAGAGCACTGTAGCTGGATGGAATAAATATATGAGTATATAAACACACAGTGCGGAGCACTGTAGCTAGATGGAATAAATATGTAGATATATAAACACCCACAGTACGGAGCACTGCAGCTAGGTGGAATAAATATGTAAATATATAAACACACACAGTGCGGAGCATTGTAGCTAGATGGAATAATATGTAGATATATAAACAGACAGTGCGGAGCATTGTAGCTAGGTGGAATAAATATATAAATATACTGTATATATATATATATATATATATATATAAATATATTTTATATATTTATATGTATAAATATATATTCTCTGCATCAACAATGAACTGTATATGTATTCATTTAGTATAGAACTAGAAATTTTGACAATAAACCTTTGTACTTTTTGCAGATGTGTCTGTGTCTCCACTTTTGTTTTATATGTGAAGGTTACCACCAAGTGACATAAATTAAATACTAAATATTGGAAAAGCGGCAATATTTGCCGCTATATATTACTTGCGGCCGCAGCCCAGAGCTGCGGCCGCAAGGTGGTCGGTGCATCTCGTGGTGGCAACCCCCGAACCAAGTGGTGGACACCAGTGGTGAGGGGGGCCATTAAGCTGAAGAAGGAGTCCTATCAAGCTTGGTTGGCTTGTGGGACTCCCGAAGCAGCTGAGGTGTACCGGCAGGCCAAGCGGAGTGCAGCTCGGGTGGTTGCTGAAGCAAAAACCCGGGTATGGGAGGAGTTCGGTGAGGCCATGGAACAAGACTTTCGGTCGGCTTCAAAGAGATTCTGGCAAACTGTTCGGCGGCTCAGGAGGGGAAAGCAGCTCCCCGTCCACACTGTGTATGGTGCGGATGGGACACTGTTGACTTCAACTGGGGATATCGTCGGGCGGTGGAAGGAATACTTCGAGGATCTCCTCAATCCCACTGATACGCCTTCCACAGAGGAAGCAGGGTTTGGGGACGAGGGGGATGACTCGCCTATCACAGGGGCTGAGGTCGCCAAGGTGGTTAAAAATCTCCTTGGTGGCCGGGCCCCAGGGGTGGACGAGATTCGCCCCGAGTACCTCAAGGCCCTGGATGTTGTTGGGTTGTCATGGTTGACACGCCTCTGCAACATTGCGTGGAGGTCGGGGGCAGTGCCTTTGGCATGGCAAACCGGGGTGGTGGTTCCTCTCTTCAAAAAAGGGGACCGGAGGGTGTGCTCCAACTTTAGAGGGATCACACTCCTCAGCCTCCCTGGGAAGGTCTATGCCAAGGTACTGGAGAGGAGAGTCCGGCCGTTGGTCGAACCTCGGATTCAGGAGGAGCAATGTGGTTTTCGTCCTGGCCGTGGCACATCGGACCAGCTCTTTACCCTCTCGAGAATTCTTGAGGGTTCGTGGGAGTTTGCCCAACCAGTTTACATGTGTTTTGTGGACTTGGAGAAGGCATTTGACCGCGTCCCTCGTGGATTTTTGTGGGGGGTGCTTCGGGAGTATGGGGTATCGGGCTTGTTGTTACGAGCTATTCGGTCTCTGTACGACCGTTGTGAGAGTTTAGTTCGCATTGCCAACACTCGGTCGGAGTCATTCCCAGTGAGAGTTGGACTCCGCCAGGGCTGCCCTTTGTCACCGGTCCTGTTCATAATTTTTATGGACAGGATTTCTAGGCGCAGCCAGGGAATGGAGGGTGTCATGCTTGGTGACCACAGGATCTCATCTCTGTTGTTTGCAGATGATGTTGTCCTGTTGGCTTCATCCAGCAATGACCTACAGCTCTTGCTGGGACGGTTTGCCGCTGAGTGTGAAGCGGCTGGGATGAGAATCAGCACCTCCAAGTCCGAGTCCATGGTCCTCAGCCGGAAAAAGGTGGATTGTCCTCTCCGGGTTGGGGACAGGCTCCTGCCCCAAGTGGAGGAGTTTAAGTATCTTGGGGTCTTGTTCACGAGTGAGGGGAAAATGGAGCGAGAGATCGACAGACGGATTGGAGCAGCATCTGCAGTGATGCGGACGTTGTACCGGTCTGTTGTGGTGAAGAGGGAGCTTAGTTCTAAGGCAAAGCTGTCGATTTACCAGTCAATCTACGTTCCTACTCTCACCTATGGTCACGAGCTTTGGGTAATGACCGAAAGAACGAGATCGCGGATACAAGCGGCTGAAATGAGCTTTCTCCGTAGGATTGCTGGACTCACCCTCAGAGATAGGGTGAGGAGCTCAGTCATCCGGGAGAGGCTCAGAGTAGAACCGCTGCTCCTCCACATTGAAAGGAGTCAGTTGAGGTGGTATGGGCATCTGATTAGGATGCCTCCTGGACGCCTCCCACTTGAGGTGTTTCAGGCACGTCCCACTGGGAGGAGACCCCGGGGCAGACCCAGGACTCGGTGGAGAGATTATGTCTCCCAGCTAGTCTGGGAACGCCTTGGTATCCCCTCTGAAGAGCTGGAGCAGGTGGCTGGGGAGAGGGAAGCCTGGGCTTCTCTGCTTGAACTGCTGCCTCCGCGACCCGGACCTCCGGAAAAGCGGTAGAAGATGGATGGATGGATGGATATTGGAAAAGCTGTCTAAGAACAATCCAGCAGTTTGAGAAATCACTTTTGGTTTGGTGTAAGTCTGCCAACAGAATTATGAGCCATAAAGCAGTTTGTGTTAAAATGTTAAATCCCATTAAACACTAACTCAGGGGTGTCCAATCATGTGCCATGGAGGGCCAAGACCCTGCAGGTTCTTTCTTCTACCCAGTCTCTTCAGCAGATGTTCTCACTGATCAGCAGTCAGTGGAAGAAATTCAGTGGAATCTGCTGTTGAAGACACTGGCTGCAGGTAAAGCCTGCAGGGTCTCAGCCCTCCATGGCACATGATTTGACACCCCTGCCCTAACCCATTATTAGACTAGAAAAGCACTCATAGAGCACATACCTCCGCCAAGGCTCCTTCCATTTCTCATGGATCACCTCCAAAATGTAATGGGTTTGTGTGTAGGCCTATAGCCACTTGTGGTGAAAATTGCATCAAAGTCTGTCCATCAGTTTTGGAGTATTGTTGCTAACACACTGTGAGAAGATAAGAGCCTTGGCTGAGGTATGCATTCTCAGATCATCACCAAAATATAATGGGTTCCTCTCTAGGCCAAGAGCCACCTCTGGTGAAAATTTCATTCAAATCTATGCAGTAGTTTTTGTGTAATCCTGCTGCACAAATACAAACAAAACCCTTGGTGGAGGTATGCACTCTCAGATCATCACCAAAATCTAACCATCTGTTCCCCGTGCCATTACACACCTTTCCTGAAAATTTAATCAAAATCCGTTCATAACTTTTTGAGTTATGTTGGTAACAGAAAGACAGACAAACGCCGGTAAAAACATAACCTCCTTGGCGGAGGTAAAAATGCAGATGCTAATATGGCCCAGAATTCCTCCATATACTGGTACTATCACTAAAGTGTGCAGTGTCTTCTGCACTGGCACAACCAACAATACAGTCTTCAGTAAATAAAATAATTGTTTTTGGTTATTTTTTCTTAAAAATGAGCCATTATTTTCAACATCACTGTTAAATGGTTTGCACTGTTGACTCTTTTCCCACTGGTGTCTTAACAGACAAAATAGAAAATCATGATGCAAACACATAAGTAACTAAATTGTTTATTACAATCAGCAGCAAATTCCAGATTATTTAGAATGTGCAAAATTCAAACTGTAAAAAAAAAAAAAAAATTAGAATGGGTCACACACGCCGGCCACATTGCCTCACTGAGAAGCGACTGGATGTGCTGTTCACACTAGTCCCGGTTCAGCAGATCTTCAGCCTGCATCTCTGTAAATAGTGACGCAAGGTCAGGTTTGGGTGGATCGTTTTTCTCTTGCCTAGACGAAAAGAGAGAAAAGGGTGGTGGTTAATTAAAGTAAGTTTAAAACATATTTGGGAAATACACTTGTTGCATAAAGCCAGTGGTGGAATGTGACAAAAAAGTACTTTGTTGTTGTATTTAATCACAAAGCTGCGCTTCAGTAAAGTAGATTTTACAAGGGCTGGGTTATGTTTAAAATCATTTGTTTTTACTGTGGCCTCAGCAATCAGAATGAGTTGATACCTTCAGTTGAATGGAATCTAGTACTTTAACTGAGGGTGTGCATCCCCGAATATGGAGTCATTCAGTCAAAATATGTAATTTTTATCAATAAAAGTTTAGCCACCGCTCTGTCGCCCTGACTTCAAGTGCGGGTGGTGTTTTGTACTTGAATTGCTAAAATATAAAAGGAAGCACTACAATTGGTCTCAAATATTTGTAATGTGTCCTGTTATTATAGTACTGCATGAGATTATTGACAATAGACCATAAACTATACATATAAACTAAATTATAATGGTGACTGAACAACTCCCATTCCTCAAAGTGCAAGATACACTATTATGAATAGAACTCACAAAGGATCACACAAGTGATCTGACAAAAAAAACCAAACAAACAAGCGGTTTATTTTACAGTGGCTAATATTGGATGTGCCATTCATCTTCAATTATTCTGTAATTAATATTCACACAATCAAACAAATCTCAGTTCAGTCCCTTTCATACTAAGTGGAAATTGTGCTACTTTAATTTTGGCACTTTACTTATACTTTAACTTAAAAAGCAAAGGATTTGAGTACTTTGTCCACCACTACTAAAAAAATAACGGGATGTGCAACTTACCAGTCACAACACATTCTGTGTAGTGCTAAACGTTGCCAGTGTCACAGCAGATGCTGGTCGGACTCTAGAACGCAAATACACACAACTTAAGTTCATGCACAGCACGAAAATGCAACATGAAAAAAAAACAACACCTTTTTAACCAGGATTACAACTAGCTTATTTCATCAGATATTGTCTGATGAAACACAAGCGCAAAATACAAGGAGAGCACGGAGTTAGTATTGACGGCTAACTAGCTAGCTTACTGTCTGCACACAAGAGACAACATTGTTGTTTTCTGTCCAAAGTGAACTTTCCACTGCTGAGATAAATAACGTAAAAGATGCATAATATCACATCATATCACATCACTCACCATCCTCTATATCCTAATATCATGGCTTTCAACTGCTGAAGTTGGGTGCTCCCGTGGCTGTAAATTCATTTTGGGTGGCTCCGTCTAGTTCCCTCTAGATTCTCTCATCAGCCGAAAGGCACAGAAAACTCTGCTGGACCAAGGTGTTGATTTCTGTGGGTCTGATTTCTGTGAAGCCATTCTATTGTTGTTGTTTATAATGACGCTCACTTGCATGCTGACTCACAGACGAATCTTTGCAAATGGCGGCTCGAGATTCTGTAATTCAGCCTTAAAACGTCACTCTCATGACGTTACACCCGGACCAATCAGTGGCCTGCAGTCTTTTGACGTCACATTTTCAGGTCAGTACGGCATGCTTAGAACCACTCGGGAGTAGGTCCAAAAAATCAAAAAGCCTACAAAGCATACCAAACCGAACAGGGCCAAACACATACTAGTGGAAAAGGGCCATTAGTCTCTCAAACGTGTCCTTGGTCTGCCCCGGGGTCTCCTCCCAGTGGGATGTGCCCAAAACATGTCAAGTGGGAGGCATCCTGATCACATGCCCAAACAACCTCATCTGGCTCCTTTGATATGGAGGAGCAGTGATTCTACTCTGAGCCTCTCCCGGATGACTGAACTCCTCACCCTATTTCTAGGGTGAGTCCAACAATCCTACGGAAAAGCTCATTTCAGCCACCTGTATCTGCGATCTCATTCTTTCGGTCATTACCCAAAGCTCGTGACCATAGGTGAGGGTATGACTTTCGACTTCCGGCGGTCACAGCCTGAGCACGTCCCCCTCAGCATCGGCGGCCGTTTAGTGGAGAGAGTAGAGAACATCAAGTTCCTCGGAGTGCAGATCTCGCAGGACCTGACCTGGAGCAAGAATTCCTTGGAGATCAGGAAGCGAGCTCAGCAGAGACTACACTTCTTGAGGAAACTCAAACAGGCCTCTCTCCCCATCTGCATCCTCAGGACCTTCTACAGAGGTGTGGTGGAGAGTGTTCTGACGTACTGCATTGCTACATGGTACTCCAGCTGCAGTATGTCAGACAAAAAAGCCCTGCAGAGGATAGTCAAGGGGGCTGAGAGGGTAATTGGAGTCTCCCTCCCCTCTGTCCAAGAACTTTTTCAGAACCGTTGTAGGAGCAGGGCACTGAACATTGTCAAGGACCGTTCTCACCCTCTGCATAAACACTTTGAACTTCTTCCATCTGGTAAACGATTCCGGAGCATCAGAGGCAGAACCACCAGACTGATCAACAGCTTCCTCCCACAAGCTGTCAGGATGCTGAACAGCTGACCCGGAATCTCACATACACACTACTGCACCTATGGACATTTTGTATATTATAGTTAGTTATTCTTTTTCCCCAAGTATGTCTCAGGGATGTGTGAATGGATGGGGGGGTGGGAGCTATGTGGGAGTGTGTCTTAATCATGCTGCTTCTTATATGGATGCCGAGAGAAACGCAATTTCATCTTGCCTGCACTACAGTTGTATGTACAGCAATATGACAATAAAGTTTGATTTGATTTGATTTGATTTGATTTGATTTGAACGCAGATTGACTGGTAAATCAACAGCTTTGCTTTAGAGCTCAGCTCCCTCTTCACCACAACAGACCAGTACAACATCCGCATCACTGTAGATGCTGCTCCAATCTGTCTGTCGATCTCTCCCTCCATCCGTGAACATTCCTCAGAAAAGTTGGTGAATTCAAAAATCGTCAAAGTCGTTTACATTCACCGCTCCATGAGATTACCCTTTCTGGTTTCAAATCAGGAAAAATGGTGGCTTCCTTTCATCACTTCAGAAATGAACAGGTTACACCACAATTGCTAGGTCCATCTCTTTTTTACAGTCTATGTGCCAGCTCCCAAGGGTTGTTTATGGTTTTCTTGGTCTGACTGATATTATGATTTGTTCTTGTTTAGTTCCAGGGTTATGTTGAAAAGTATTTCCACTGTTATTCTTGTTTAGTTTAGCTTGCCTTGATCTTACATTTATTCTGAAAGTGTTTCCTGTGCTGTCCTGGTTTAACCTCTTGCACTCCGGTGTACCGCGGGCGGTCACGTCTCTGCATCCTAGGGCGCACGAGGGCACTGAAAAAAAAACAAACCCTGCATTTCCGTTCTTCCACTACAGACACAGCCGCAAACAGAAAGCCAAAGGAGTGCTTTGATTGGTTTAGATGTGATTGACCTCTCATTTGACTAATAAGAGCCTTGAATTGGGTTTCTGAAACCTTGAAGAACCAATGACTGAAAACCTAGCAAGAAGGACCCGCCTACCAACGGCTGCAAATACAGCGAGCCAATTGAAGCACAGAAGTTCGAAAGCGTGCGTCTCTTGCCTAAAATCTATTTTGTGTAAGCCGCTGGGTGACACACACGCGTTCGCCAGTCTTTTTTTCTTACTACTGTTCTTATTTGTTTTGAAAAATCATTCGCCAAAACCGCAATCATGGAAGCGCAAAACTGCAATAATGGAATTATGGTTTGACCGGGTCGTGTGACCAGAACCACGAGTCCGTAACAAGCGGACCAGCGTCATGTTCGTCTGACAATGAGGAAGAGAAGATCGCCAGCGACACTGCTGTTGTGGACAGGTAAGTGTTATAAGCTAAATTATTCTTTATCCCTGAAAATTGTAATCAAAATGACTTTTGACCGATCGGCAAATTACAACTGTGCGCAACATGACGGACCCGGACCGCTCCGTTCCGGTCCGGATGGCGCACGGACCGTGTCCAGTCCGTGCGCCGCGTCCGGACCATGAACGCCCCCCCCACCCCGCGCTACTCTTCTGTAGTGGATTGCAGATATTTTTGCAGATATTTTAGTACAACTGTGTGTAGTAGACCGCGGCGCATGGCCGCGGTCCGTCATGTGTCGATGGACGATGTCCATCCTCTGTAGCGGGGGGGGGGGGGGTTGTTATCTTCTACATTACAGATATTTTAGTATAATTTTTATTGCACTGTAGGTTATAACACCCCCCCCCACACACACACACACAGCCCTTCACCTTTCATTAGAGCCCAAGATGAAGCTTCTATATTGAATCATTCAAAAGTTACAGACGTTTTTCCAAACTGTGCCATTTGGCACAATTTGGCACAGTTCAAAAACGGCTGGGAACAACCTAAGAAAAAAGCTGTGTAATATATTCATTTTTTTGTGGTATTGTTACAAAATTTTGACCTCAGCTGGATAACACTTGGTTCTACATTTCTGTTGCATTTTCCAGCCCGGATTTGACAGCTGTGTGTTATTTGCGAGCATTTGTATCCAAAAAAACACCCAGGCGAACTTTATTTTCTTCAAGTTCAGTATGTTTAGATGACTGTTACTCAGTGGCAGGAGCACTTAGAGAGATTATGACTGTTTTACCAAAAAATTCAAAGTGTTTTCTTTTAAATGAGACCAACCCCATGAAGATGGTGCAAAGGGTTGAAGAACAGCTTTTGATTTACTTTGGGTATGTTATTTTTTGGCGTTTTTAGGGAAATTGACCAGAGTGCAAGGGGTTAATTAGTTTAACTTGATCCTTGTCTTACTTTGAAAGTAAGTTACTCCATGTTTACGGTTTCCAGTTTACTTTTGGGTTTAATTTCTGGCATTTCCCTTTAGTTACGTTATTTCTGGTTTTGTTTTGTTTTTCCTGTAGTATGCTTTGGTCCGGTTTTGTCTTTTGGGGCCTGGTTCCTTGTGTTTATCTCTTTCCATGTTTGTGTTCCCTCCTGTTTGTTCTGTCTGCCCATATTCCGAGTCTCTGTCTCCCTTGTTTGTGTGAGTCTTGCACATGCTCGATTGTTCTCAGCCTTTTACCATCATTTGATGGTCTCCTTACCTTAAATGTTTGTCGTGTGCCTTCCCCTGATGTGGTGCCATTAGATTTTATGTGGTGTGTTCTCCATGTTTCCTGGATTCTGACCATGATTTCTTGGTTCCCCCATGTTCCCGTGGTTGGTTACGTTCAGTTACCCTTAGTGGTCAGTTTACCAGTTTATTTTCTCAGTTTTTAAGCTTATGATTGTAGGTTTTCTGGCCCTTATGCAACAATTTATTTTCTTAACAGATTCAATGTTTTCAGTTAGTTGTTCCTGGTTTTGCATTTTGACCATTTTTTTTGGCTTATTTAATAAAGTCTGCTCCTCCTGAATCTTGCCTGCATCTGGGTCCTACTCCTTTGCTTGCTCCCTTGGTAATCTCTACTACTATGGTCTGGCCTCACAAACACTCTTCTGGATCAAGCAGCAAAAAAAAAAAAGACAGACACACTCCAAAATCTTGCAGAAAGCCTTCTCAGGAGAGTGGAAACAGTTCTAGCTGTAAAAGCAGGGCTGCCTATGGATTTAAAATGGGATATCATGAGTAATGCTTAGGCGGCCCAATATTTTTGTCCATATAGTGCATGCATACATGCATGAAAATGGATACGTATCAATGCTTAGTGACATTACATAATTCACCCATATACTGTAAATGTTAACATGTGCATGCATTAGAGTGAAATATCTCTCCAACACATACAGAACTGGGACAGTTTTCGTCCTATAAAGATAAATACACACTGGGGACTCTTAGGAAACAGCTTTGTTGTTGGCAAACACTGGAGTTCTCATTTACCCCTCTCTATGTTTGCTTTATTCTATTTTCTTCTTGATCCCTCCCCTCTAATCTTTCCTTCCTTTTTCTGCTTCACATCTCCTTAACTCTACTCCAGCCTGTTCACATTTGTGCTTCTTACCCACCAAGCTGTGGGGATTAAAGCCAGTAATATTGTTAGGTTGGTTCTCCCTCTCTCCCACTTTACCTCTGCTGCCCTCTTTAATCTTCCCCGTTTCTTGATAACACATTTCTATAGAGCTGAGCACTGATAAAACACAACTGCTTCATAATTTTCATTCTCAGATTCAATTTTAATTTCCAGGGCTGCCTCCCTCCCTTTCTGATGGTCACAGGCGGCACACAGAAGGAAGAGCACTGTAAGTAAACACAGACGTACAAACACACACCAGAATTAATGTCTGAGTGTGCATACTAAGATAAGGTCAATATGAATCCGATTCATCTTGTTTGACCTGAATTATTTGCCTGATTTCAATTTATAGAGGAAAGGTACCAGCAGAGAGGTCAAGGTCCCTTCAAATAAAGCAATCTAAGGAAAAATTCCATCTGATTTCAGAGCCATTACTCTTAATTATTTTTTTTTCATGGACAGCAACTTCCTTAGACAGAATTTTCAGTCTGTTTAGCTATTCAAGTCAAATCAAAGCCAATTTACTTTGCAGTAGCCACAGCAACAGGAGTAATTTCAAACTCTGCAGCTTCTTAATTACCCTGCAGTTCTTATCCACGAAGTTAACAGCCCATTTGTTCACACCTCAAAGCCAAAGTAAACCAATCACTGACAAGGCAACCAATTACAGAGGTTACCCGAGATGCTGTGGTTAAAATTGAATTATTAAATAGAAAGTTCAAGGACTAAACCAATAAAAATTAGTCCTCCATGAATTAAAAACAAGATACAATCTTGATTTAATTAGCAAGTCCATGATTCAAGCTGCCATGACAAGCAAACACACATATCGCAACCACATTTCAATTATATTTGCTCTCATACACAACCACAAAACAATTAAAATTATTTTTGCCGTCTCCTGATTTATCTCTTAATTTTTCTTCTGGGAGAGAAACTTGAAGAGAAATACGGTCATTCCATATGCAGCTAGTTAAAAAGCCATAGCTCTCGGCTATGGGGGGGGGGGGGGCAAGAAGGAGAAATTAATAGTTGTAGAAAATTGTAGCATTTCAGGCAAATGCAGTGGAACTAATGAGGCACTTGTTTGGAACAAAAGATTCACGGCCTGCTGTTTGTGAGCGGAAAACAATGCAGTAGCTGTAAGTATTTGGTTTAACTGTATTTTCTCTCTGTACAATGTAACAGTAATTTCAAATACTGTAGATATAAAACAAACCTGTGTTTGATAGTAGAACATTAACCCTTAGCACAAAGAGAACATTTAACCCAGCCACAGGAAGGGACCACGACCAAGTGTATTCAACACTCAAAAACAATGGATGGTGCAGAAGAGAGGTGAAGAAGAGAAGGCAGGCAGGGTGGCGTGGATGGAGACAAGTGTCTCCATCGTAACAGCTAGAGAGAAAGTGATAGTTTACAAGACCGTAGAGAGAACTGCTACAATGTATGGTTTCCAGGCAGAGGCACTGACAAAAAGACAGGAGGCAGAGCTGGAGGTGGCAGAGTTGAAGATGCTAAGATTCTCATTGGGAGTGACTAGGAGGGACAGGATAAGAAATGAGTATATCAGAGGGACAGCTCAGGTTGAGCGGTCTGGAGACAAACTAAGAGAGGCAAGGCTGCGATGGTTTGGACATGTGCAGAGGAGGGATAGTGGATATATTGGACAAAGGATGTTGAAGATGGAGCTGCCAGGCAGGAGGAAAAGAGGAAGACCAGACAGAAGATTCATAGGCGTAGTGAAGGAGGACAGTGCAAGGGTTGGTGTTACAGAGGAAGATGCAAGGGATAGGGTGAGATGGAGGCAGATGAATTACTGTGGTGACCCTCAAAACGAGCAGCCAAAAGAAAACAAAGACAATAATTATTTTAGTAAAGCTTAAAATGATCATCTTTATTTATTTAGTGAAGCTTAAAACGATCTTTATTCCTATGCTTGGGTACAATGGGCCTGACCTGCCCATATTAGCAAAAATCACATTAATCGACAAAGATCCATGAATAAAGAAACAAGACAGAGTAGCAGATTGTAGACTGATGTAATCACCCTAACCCTGGAGTCACACCGACTCTGGATGCAGTCCGTTGAAGATGCAGTGCGGATAGAGCCTTGTGGCAGTCCCCAACCACTTCATTTGTGTTTTGATCCAGCACAGATCAGAACAAGGTTCACATGACTAGATCAATGACAGCCTGAATGACTATAGACCCATAGCACTCAAGTCTGTAGTCATGAAGTGTTTTGAGCAACTGGTGTCCCAGCACATCAGGAACTGTCTTCCCCCTTCCTTCGACCCCCACCAGTTTGCCTACAAGGAGAACCGATCTACGGAAGACGCCATCGCCACCACACTCCACAAAGCGCTGAGTCACCTGGAGAACCCAAGGAGCAACGTGAGGATGCTCTTTGTGGACTACAGCTCAGCTTTCAACACCATCATCCCAGACATCCTGATCAACAACTTGCTAGCTGCAGCAAGAGTTTTAACAGGTACTAGAAAGAGAGATCATATCTTTCCGGTTCTGGCCTCCCTTCATTGGCTCCCCATAGAGTTTAGAATTAAGTTTAAAATTCTTCTTCTCACTTACAAAGCTCTAAATAATCAGGCCCCTTTTTATTTAAAAGATTTGATACTACCCTATTATCCTAACAGAGCACTACACTCCCAAAATGCAGGATTACGTTTAATACCTAGAATCTCCAAAAGTACAATAGGACGCAGAGCCTTCAGTTATCAAGCTCCTCTCTTGTGGAACCAGCTGCCAATCTGGATTCGGGAGTCAGACTCGACCTCTGTTTTTAAGAATAGGGTTAAAACCTTCCTTTTTGATATAGCCTATAATTAGGGAGGGATCATGTGCCCCTGAACCCTTCCTTAGTTATGCTGCTAATAGGTTTAGACAGCCGGGAGACCTCCAATAATGCACTGGGCTTCACTCCTTTCTTCACTCTCAATGAAATATTTTTGCTGGTCATTAAAATCTGTTTGTTCTCTCCCACAGATTGAGTCCCCGTCATGCTGTTTGCTCTCTACATGTCTGTTCTTTTCATCTTCTCTATCCCCTCACCCCCCAGCCAGTTGCAGCAGATGACTGCCCCTCCCTGAGGCTGGTTCTGCTGGAGGTTTCTTCCTGTTAAAAGGGAGTTTTTCCTCTCCACCGTCACCAAGCGCTTGCTCACAGGGGATCGCCTGATAGCTGGGTTTTTTCTGCAATTGTGGGGGTTTCCCCTACAGTTGAAAGTGCTATGAGATGACTGTTGTTGTGAAATGGCACTATATAAATAAAGTTGAATTGAATTGAACAAACTGTACCTCCTCCAGATCCACAATAAAAACCTAGAAAACTAAAAACTAAGCTTAGAAATAATAATTGTAAGAACAGACCTAAACGTTAAGAGTAGCTAAAATGGGGCTCATGTCCTGTTCAGCTGAGCAAGTTCCTTATTTAACAGAGCTATTGATGTCTGGACAAAAGAGAGCTTATAGCGGTTAGTTTTGTTTCTGATTGCTCTATAGTGTCTCCCTGAAGGTAACAGCTCATAATCAGGATAAAGGATATGGGACAGGTCCTTTAAAATTAACATTTAAATTATAAACGGTCAGACTTGGCCCACACCACTCCTCCACACTGTCACTCAGCACTGGCTCCCCCAGGGCTGCGTGCTAAGCCCACTACTGTACTCCCTGTACACCTTTGACTGTATTCCAACCCACCCAACCACCATCATCGTGGACGATACCACCTTAGTTGAGCTCATCACTGACGACAATGAGAAGGTATACAGGATGGAGGTACAGAATGTGATGTAGTGCCAAGCAAACAACCTGAAACCGAATGTCCATAAAACCAAAGAACTCATACTGGACTTCAGAAAGAACAGACAGGACCCCCTCCCACCCCACCCCACCCCTTCCCTTCATAAATGGTGACCGCATGGAAACCGTCCCCACCTTCAGGTTCCTGGGCCCCCAAATCTCCTCTGACCTCTCCAGGTCAGTCAACACCAAGACCCTGGTGAAGAAAGCCCAGCAGCAGACGCACTTCCTCCATGTCCTGAGGAAGAATAACCTAGACCAGAAACTGCTGCTGGCTTTCTACCACTGCTCAGTGGAAAGCATGCTCTCACCTACTGCCTGAGTGTGAGGTATGCCGGCTCCACGGCTGAGAAAAGGAAGGCTGTGCAGAGGGTCATCAACACTGCCCAAAAAATCATTGGTGGCCATCTGCCCTCCCTGGAGGACATCTCCAGATCCTCTTGTCTCAGGAAGACCAAGGCCATCCCAGGAGATCCCTCACATCCCACCCACCACCTGTTTGACCTGCTCTCCTCTGGATGACGGTTCAGATCAATCAGGACCCACACCTCCAGACTAACAAACAGTTTCTTCCCCTGGGCCATCCAGACTGCAAAGAGTCAGAGGCCCCACCCCCTCCCTCCACATGCACAGAACTGAGGACCTTTTCAATTATCACAATAACACACCTGTCTTTGCACTCTGCACTTTCATGTACATTGATCCATCCATGAAGTCACTACCATACCTAAGTGTATCCCACAATCCTGGGCTATTTTATTCAATCGAGTGTTCTGTAACTCTGTGTTTTATTTATGTTCTTCTCGCATACTTACTGTAATTGCGCAGTAGCCTGGAGGAGCACCCACAATTTCATTGTACTGTACAACTGTACAATGACAATAAAAGCCTATTCCTATTCCTATCATGCGAGAATTATACAAAATAATGCGAGAAGTCAAGATATCACATGATTGCAAGATCACGTGATAACAACAAGCCATCAAGGCAAACGATTAGCTTAGCTTGGCAAGACAGATGTTGTTGTCTCATCTGGATTTGTTTGTGCTTTAATAAGGGGTAAGTAGCCTGTCAGCCTGTCACAAGGAGGTGCAGGAAAGTACCCAAAGGAAGAGGTTAGCAAAGAAAAAGTGGGATAGTCAGGGAGATGAAGAAAGTAGACAGGAGTATTTGGAATCTAGGCACATGGCAAAGAGAGAGGTGGCAAAGGAAAAGGATAAGGCATATAGTGAGTTGCATGAGAGGCTAAACACTAAGGAAGGAGAAAAGGAGTTGTATCAACTGGCTAGACAGAGAGATCGAGCTGGAAAGCATGTACAGCAGGTTAGGTTGATTAAGGATAGAAATGGTAATGTACTAACAAGTGACAAGTGTGTTAAGAAGGTGGAAGGAATACTATGAAGAGCCAATGAATAAAGAAAATGAGAGAGAGAGGAGGATAGATGAAGGAAAGATGGTAAACAAGGAAGTCCCGAGGATTAGCAAGGCAGAAATGAGTCCAGCTTTGAAGAGGATGAAGAATGGAAAGGCGGTTGGTCCAGATGACATACCTTTGAGGTATGGAGATGTTTAGGAGTGATGGCAGTGGATGTTTTAACCAGAGTATTTAACACAATCTTGGAGAGTGAGAGGATGCCTGAGGAGTGGAGAAGAAGTGTTTTGTTACCAATTTTCAAGAACAAAGGTGATGCTCAGAGCTGTAGTAACTACAGAGGTATAAAGGACAGAGGAACTCCATGACCTAGGTCTTCTCCACCAGACCTCCACACCCCCGGACTTGACTGCTGTGTCTCATCCCAAATGGAGATGCCATAGACGGTGTAAGCGGCGACAAAAGAGAGGTAAACGTGGAGGTATCTGAACAAAGCTAACCGCTAGCCCACACAGACTGCTGATTCCTTCCCTCTTTCTGGCCAACATGCGCTCACTAGACAAAATAGACCATATACAGCTACTGAGAACTACGCAACGTGATGCGTGGAACTGCTATGTTTTTATCTTTATGGAAACGTGGTTAAATGACAATATACCGGACTCTGCCATTCAGTTAGCAGGGCTAACATCCTACCACAGTGACAGAGTGTTCACAGAAGGAGGGAAGACCCATGGGGGAGGGGTGTGTGTTTACATCAGTGATGCTTGGTGTCGTGATGCAACTGTTGTACACAAACATTGTTGTCCATTGGTTGAGTTTATGATCATTAAGTGCCAACCCTTTTACATTCCGAGAGAATTTTCATCTGTCCTACTAATCGCTATGTATGCCCCACCCACCGCCATCAGCAAGAGGAGTAAAGTACTTAGGGCGCATTCACACAGCCACTGTTTGGTCCGGACTAAAAGACCAAAGTGTGTATTCCGTGGATAGTTTAGTTTGTTTTGTGCTGTCTGAACGCGCGTTGGAACTCTGGTTCGCACCAAACAAGTGAACTCTGGTCCCCCTGAAAAGGGGTGGGTGGGGTCTTGGTTCACTTGCAAACACAGTCTGGTGCGCTTCGCTTGCTGTGTGAATGCAAACGGAGTATCCAGTGGACCAAAGGGCGGACGTGCCCCTCGGCATTTGTGTAACCACAGCAACACACAGTGAGAAGAGAATGTGGCGTTTACTGTAAAGGCGCCTTCACATCAAATGCGAACGGGCGAATTTTTCGCGCAGCACAATTACATTATAACTCAATGTAAATACAAGAAAAGACATTAAGATGCAGACAGGTGAAGTTGCCACTCACCTGAAAAAGTTGTCCCTCTTGAAAACGTGATGTGTGTTTCCGTGGCAGCACGTCCGTGGCAGGAATCCGTGGGTACATAAATACAAGACCCCGATTCAGCTGAAGCGCTCCCGGTTCTTCAGCCTCCATTTTGGGTAGAAAATAATGAAGACAGCCGTTCGGATCCAAGAAATACTTTTACCGGAGAGAAGTTTAAAAAAATGTCTCTTGGACTTGGAGGAATGAGGAGTGAGGAGGAGATGCAGGCTCTGATAGACATCTGGTCTGAGAACCAGATTTCTCAGCTGCTTGTGGCTGCACACAAGAATACCGATGTTTTTAAAATGTTTAGCGACATGATGGCGACACAGGGGTTTAAAAAGACAACAGAGCTTTTTATTTTTATTAGTTTGTGGCACATAAACACCTCGGCTGAAGGGAACGGTGTTATGCTGAGAAGTGCTCGCTTGCTGAGAATTGCATCCCATCGTCAAATAAACATAATTTAAAGATAATTTACAAGAGGTAATGACAATTTTTACTTCTAAAAATGTATAATGGGTACTTCTAAAAATGCACAAATAAAAGAAGATGGATGGATGGATGGATGGTTACAAGCCTGGCTGTAGTGTTATATTTTATAGTTTTGGTGGATGGGATGCAATTCTTAGCAAGTGAGCAATTCTCGGCATAACACCGGATTTCCCTTTTCGGTCCTGGCCATTCGATGAGCCGGATTTCTCTTCTTCGCCGAGATTTTTTTCCTCCTGGTCAGTGGTGGCTTCGGCTACAGCGCCACAAATAAGCAGCTGTTGTAACTGTGTGACGCTGTCCAAGCAGTTTGGTCCACTTGAGTAAAGTGCTGTATGAATGCAAAACGAACAAAACGAAGGTATGAAAATTTTCGCCATCCCCTGCCGAGTTGAACGGAGACCGCCGGACTATCCTGGTGTAAATGCAGCCTAAAAGAACTCTATCAGGCCATCAGTGAGACACAAACAGCGCATCCAGATGGATTCCTCATCACAGCAGGAGACTTCAACCATGCAGATTTAAAGACCCTCCTACCAAATCTACACCAACATGTAGACTTTCCAACAAGAGGAGACAATTTGCTGGACCTGGTGTTCACAACTCACAAGAAAGCATACAGAGCGCCCCCCCCCCCCCACCTGGGTCTCTCTGATCACAACACCATCCTGTTAAGGCCGGCATATAAACGCAAAGTGAAAACAGTCAGACCAACAAAAAAGCAGGTACGTGTGTGGCCAGAGGGGGCCTCTGATGCTCTGAAAGACTGCTTCATCACTACAGACTGGGACACTTTCAAGCAAGCAGCCACTCACAATGGACACATAAACCTAGAGGAGTACACTGAGGTTGTTGCAGCATACATAGCTAAATGCACTGATGATGTCACTCACTGCAAAACCATCACTGTTCGTGCCAACCAAAAGCCATGGATGAAGCAGAGGTCCACAGGCTCCTGAGGGCTTGGGATGCAGCCTTCAGAGCCGGCGACACTGCAGGACTAACAACAGCTAGGGCCAACCTGTCCCGCGGCATTAAGGAGGCAAAACGACAGTACAGCAAGAAAATATCCGGCCACTTCAGCAACACCAGAGATGCACGTTCCCTCTGGCGTGGCATACAGACCCTCACCAACTACAAACCCCCCATCTCAGGCCTGTGCGAGTGATACCACACTGCTCAACAACCTAAATGACTTCTTTGGCCACTTTGAAGCACAAAACAGCACATCAGCACAAAAGACTACTCCTCCTCCAGACAAGCAGGCCATAAGTCTGGATCTGGCTAGCGTGAAGAGGGCCCTCTGCAAGATCAACCCACACAAGGCAGCTGGACCAGACAACATACCGGGTCACGTCCTGTAGGACTGTGCAAAGGAGCTCCAGAATGCCCTGGCCAAAATCTTCAACATCTCCCTGACTCAAGCTGTTGTCCCCACATGTTTCAAAACGGCCACCATAATACTAGTCCCAAAGAACCCCGTCCCATTCAGCTACAACGATTACCGTCCCGTAGCACTGAGCCCCATCATAATGAAGTACTTCGAGCGACTGGTCATGCAGAACATCAAGTCCATCCTCCACCCCTCCCATGACCCATCTCAGTTTGCATACAGGTCAAATAGATCCACAGAGGATGCCTTCGCTGCTGCTCTCCATCCAGCCCTCACCCACCTGGACTCAAAGAACTGCTATACTGTATGTGAATGCTGTTCTTGGACTTCAGTTCAGCATTCAACACAATCATCCCCCAGCACCTAATACAAAAACTCAGACACTTGGGACTCAAAACTTCTCTAACTCTAACTGGGTGCTGGAGTTTTTCACAGGGAGGCCACAGAATGTGTGGGTTGGCAGCAACACCTGCAAGACCATCACATTGAGCACAGGGACCCCACAAGGGTGAATACTCAGCCCGCTGCTCTTCACCCTACTGATCCATGACTGTGTATCAGCCTACAACACCAACCACATCATCAAGTCTGAGGATGACACGACTGTAGTGGGCCTCATCACCAACAATGAGGAGGCCAACTACAGAAATGAGGTGAGCCAACTGGTCCAGTGGTGCAAAGACAATAACCTCTTGCTAAATGTGGGAAAAACCAAGGAGACTGTGGCTGAGTTCAGAAGGGGACACATACCGGAGTGGTGGCTCAGTTGGTAGAGCATCCGCCCCACACCCGGGAGGCAGGGGTTCAAATCCCGGCCAGGTCATGCCGAAGACCATATAAAAGTGGAACTTCCTGCCGTCCAGCTTGGTGCTCAGCAATAATAGAATGGAGGAGGGAAATTTGTGGCGGCGCCTTGCATGGCAGCAGCCCTCTGATTCTGCACTTGGGGTGTGTGTGATTAACACAGTAGATAGGTAAAACACAATTTTGTTCTACTGTACATGATTGGTTGTACAGTTGAATGACAATAAGGGTGATTTAATTTAATTTAATTAATACAGCATCCCCCTCTGATCATCGATAGTGCAGCAGTGGAGAGGGTGAACAGCACCAAGTTCCTGGGGGTGCACATCTCTGAGAACCTCTCCTGATCCTACAACATCACATCACTGGCCAAGAAGGCTGAAACTCGCCTCCATTTTCTCCGCAAACCGAGGAGAGCACGAGTCCCACCCACCATCATGTGCTCATTCTACCGGGGCACTACTGAGAGCATCCTCACCAGCTGCATCACGGTGTAATATGGACGCTGCACCGCCTCCTGCTGGAAGACACTACAACGCACACTGAAAGCAGCCAACAAGTTCATTGGTGCCCCTCTGCCCTCCCTCTCGGACATCTACCTCAACCACAGAGCCATCAACATTGCAGCCGACACTGCCCACCCCTCACAGTCCCTCTTCAGCCCCCTGCCTTTGGGGAAAAGGTACCAGAGCCTCTGGGCTCACTCCACAAGACTGCTAAACAGCTTTGTTCATCAGGCCATCAGGACCCTGAACTCTGTACACTGCCCCCCCATCCCCCATAACGCACTCACCTGCACAGTAACTACCTCAGCTGTTGGCACAGAAAGCCTGGTACACCAACGGTAATACATTTGCTGCTGTATGTCTCTGCATTTTACTGCAACCATTTGCACAAATGCCATATCTGCTGCTGTCTGTCACTGCAATACTGATCATGTGCAGTCCTATCTTTCACTGTCTGCACCTACAGCACCACAATGAACTTGCAACTATGGGTATTACAGCTCCACTTTTCTGTATATAGGATTGCTGGGTTTCATCATCGTTAATCATTTATCTTTATTTGCACTATGGGAGGTCTCGGTCTATCTTTTGTCACCATTTGCACTACAGGTAGCATTACTGTACATAGACTGCTGTTGTTTTTCCAGCCTTATTCCTTTTTCTTTTTTATATTGTGCACACCACTGAAGAGAGAGAGAAACGCCATTTCAATTCTGCTGTAGGTCCTGTACGTACAGTAGTATTGACAAATAAAATCTTTTACAGGGTATCTGCAGGTTTAAGGAAGTTAAATTTAAGACTTTTTAAGACCATTTTTAAGGCCACTTTAATCAAATTTAAGACCTTTCATCTGCGAAATAGCAAAAACTGTGACCACATTGCAAATAGTTTTGTCCACA
The DNA here is from genome assembly GCA_020510985.1 of Pholidichthys leucotaenia. Taxonomy (NCBI): domain Eukaryota; kingdom Metazoa; phylum Chordata; class Actinopteri; order Cichliformes; family Pholidichthyidae; genus Pholidichthys; species Pholidichthys leucotaenia. The sequence goes on along the minus strand of CM035837.1, from coordinate 349,559,222 downwards.
GATTTAATGGAACTGAAAGTGCTGAAAAATAACAAACATCAAGATCACAACTCTGTAGGAAGAACACAGGCAACTTGTAACAGTCTGAATGATCTGACAATCTTTCAAACAAATATGAAAACGTGCTTGTAGCATTTGACAAAAACAAACATTAAAGGACATTACACAACAAGATCTCTAAACTGAATATACTGTAGTTGCTCTCCCATGCTCTCCTCACTCCCATAATTATGGCATGGATCTGAGTTCTGTAGCTTTTGTCTCCAGCTCTGCTTCCACTTGTTTTAATTCACACAGTTTTTCTTTGTATCTCTTCCTCAGCATGTTTGATTTTGTGATGAGCTGGGCCATTAAGGTTCCAGTCTTTCTTTCAGCTTCTTCTGCAAGCTGATCAGCATCCCTGTGTAGGCTGGTGGATACCTGGATCAGAGTTTGCCTCTTTTTCTTAAGCTCCTCTAAGTTTTCCTCTGCAGCTTTTCGCTTCTGTGCCTGGACATCAGTGATTTGATTATGTACAGTGTGGGGGCCACAACTCCCCACCACAATCAGCTGAGCGCCCCCACACTGCTCACGCTGCTCTTGTTGAAGCAGTTCCAGGAACTTCCAGTTGACATTGGGTCCATCCATGGAGACTGAGAGCAGCTTTTGTAAGTCCAGCTGCTGAGTACATTCCTGAAGATGAAATGAGTGTCATTTATCAAGCAGCATTACAAGGTGCTGAACATGTAGAAATAAAATAGCAGTTAGGAAAAGAATGAAGTACACAACAGTTGCATAAAAATTAAGTATATAATAAAACCGAAATATATATATACTGTATATACTGTATATATATATATATATATAAAGCAACAAGTAAACAAACTGATGGGCATACCTGCTGCATGGCAATGCCATGTGTAATGTCGAACACAAATGTAACATTTTCAGAAATGTTCTTTTTAAATGTTTTAACACTTAATTTTTCAGTTGAAAAATAAAATTTGTTCTTTATGAATGATTAAAACAACAGAACTGCAATAATGATAACATCAGTCTTCAAGATATGGGCTGCACAGTGGCGCAGTGGTTCAGCACTGCGGCAGCACAGTTTACCCTTGGCCGGGGGATCGCGGGGATCGTGAGGTCGTGGGTTCGATCCCAGCCCCCGACCAACAGTGAGCTGTGTGGAGTTTGCATGTTCTCCCCGTGTTGCGTGGGTTTACTCCGGGATTTCTCCGGTTTCCTCCCGCATACCAAAAACATGTAGGTTTAGGGCGCTCGCGCACGCAGCGACCGGCAGTCGGTGGCTTGTCACCAGACTGCAAACCAAATCTACCTACGGGTACAAATAAGTAAAAAAAAAAAAAAAAAAAGATATATTTAAACAGAACAACAACAACAACAACAATAACAAGCATCAACGATGTATAACACTTTTTCTTATGTGTTCTATTGAGAGAAAAAAAAAAGCTGTAGCTAGATTACTGGTAATTTCTTAGTGTGGGGTTCTTACTTACTTGAAAGTGGTGCAGTAAATCCTGAGCTGTTCCGTGGACTCGGATCATCTTTGAAGTAACGGACATGTAGGTCCAACTGCTTCATTTTAGTTGTTTGGTTGAGGGTTTCGTCAAACATCAAAGTAAAGCTGTCTTTGTTAACGTCAGTGACGAGGAGTTTAATGATGTGTGGAGCCAAACCAAATTCTGAAATGTAGGCTAATTTGTCTTTACTGCACGTAAAGTTTTTAGCAATTTCTGAGTCAGTAAACATAGCTCGGAAAATGTCTCCGACTCCTTCGTTGGCGTTATAGGACTGGTGTTTGGTTACTGTGTGCAGACACCTCGGTACCTCTGCTTGAAGTGTAGCGGTGGGCCCGAAGGATGCTCTGAGGTCTGTTGCTGTGGTTGGAGCTGCTGTTGCTGCTGGTATCGGAGACGGAGCTGAAGTCTGTGGTACTGATGAGACGGAACAGTACTGAAAAATGGCAGGCATTTGTTGGCGGGTTTTTGCAGCTGTTTTGTGCTTCTCGCTCTGCATATGCGATTCCACAGCTTTAATTCCCGTCGAGCCGAGTTTAAAGAGCTTCTTGCACAGCGTACAGCGGGCCTCATAGTTAATTCCATGAACCGGTCTTAACCATGCCGCAAATGTCGGTTTATCCATCCAGCTAAGATTAAATTTACATTTCCCCATGACTGACGTTGCCAACAGCTACTGAAGTGCAAGCTGCTAACGTGTAAACCTGAAAGTAGCCCCCTCCCCCCACAAACAAATGATTGCTTTTGGTTCCGCTCACTTTCGCTTCGTGGTGCTAAAATGCAGAGCAGTAGTTACAAATTCGCCAAATTCTTTACAAAGATTTCACTGTACAACGTAAGAAAATACTGCAATTTTGTTCATTGTGTTTGCATCATTTTTAAGACCTTTGAAAGGTGGATTTAAGGATTAATTGTCATTTTTAAGGATAATTAAGGCCTTAATTTTGGACAAACACATTTAAGACTTTTTAAGACTTTTTAAGGACCCGCGGACACCCTGTTTTAACCTTTGAATAAAGTTGATCAGCCACACTATGAAGATATGGGAAAGAGTTGTTGAAGCCAGGCTAAGATGAGAAGTGACAATCAGTGAGCAGCAGTACGGTTTCATGCAAAGAAAGAGTACTACAGATGCAATGTTTGCTCTAAGAGTGCTGATGGAGAACTATAGAGAAGGTCAGAAGGAGCTGCACTGTGTCTTTGTGGATCTAGAGAAAGCATACGATAGGGTGCCAAGAGAGGAAGTGCGGTACTGTATGAGGAAGTCAGGAGTGGCACAGAAGTATGTCAGGATGGTGCAGGACATGTATGAGGACAGTGAGACGGTGGTGAGGTGCGCTGTAGGAGTGACAGATGGAGTCAAGGTGGGAGTGGGATTACATCAGGGATCGGCTCTGAGCCTCTTCTTGTTTGCCATTGTGATGAACAGGCTGACAGACGAGGTCAGGCAGGAGTCTCCATGGACCATGACGTTTGCAGATGACATTATGATCTGTAGCGAGAATATGGAGCAGGTGGAAGAGAACCTAGAAAGGTGGAGGTATGCTCTGGAGAGAAGAGGAATGAAAGTCAGTAGAAGCAAGACAGAATACATGAGTGTGAAGGAGAGGGAGGCAGATGCAATGGTGAAAATGGAAGGAGTAGAGGTAGTGAAAGTAGATGAGTTTAAATACCTGGGATCAACCATCCAAAGCAGTGGAAAATGCACAAGAGAGGTGAAGAAGAGAGTGCTGACAGGATGGAGACGAGCATCAGGGGTGATTTGTGACAGAAGGGTAGCACCAAGAGTGAAAGGAAAAATTTACAAGATGGTAGTGAGACCTGCTATGTATGATTTGGACATGGTGCTGATAAAAAGACAGGAGATGGAGCTGGAGGTGGCAGAGATGAAGATGCTAAGATTTTCATTGGGAGTGATTAGGAGGGACAAGATTAGAAATGAGTATACCAGAGGGACAGCTCTGGTTGAGCAGTTTAGAGACAAAGTAAGAGAGGCAAGGCTGAGATGGTTTGGACATATGCAGAGGAGGGATAGTGGATATACTGGAACTGCCAGGCAGGAGAAAAAGAGGAAGACCACAAAGAAGATTCGTAGATGTAGTGAAGGAGGACATGGAGAGGGTTGGTGTTACAGAGGAAGATGCAAGGGACAGGGTGAGATGGAGGCAGCTAATCCGCTGTGGCAACCCCTAAACGAGGAGGGGGGGAGAAGAAGAAGAAGAAGAAGACTGTCAGCATTTTGTAATTTTGCATTTCTAAAAAGAATTTCTCCTCATCCATCCTCGCTGCTTTTTGATGCTATGAGAATAATTGATCAACCGGTGGTTGCTAAGTGATAGAGCACAGCTTCCATGAGAACGCGAGATACCGCGGCATTTCCTTGCTGATTGGATCTGGCATCCGTAAAAAAAATAAACTTCTTGCTTTTCATTAGCGATCCGAATCTGTTCCGCAGTGGTCCGGACCAGGTAGGGATTTGAACATTAATTAGAATGGTAACTATTTGCTGCAGAGGCTGGAGCGCAGCCGTAACGGACCGGATCCGGAGTTAGTGTAAATCCAGGGTAAGTACGCTTAGATCTCCCAACCTTTGACCTTGAGCACTAGCTGGATGCAGACATACTGGAGGATCACTCTGTGTGAGTTTGGTGAACACTGCGGCAATTGACCAGCTAGCAGATGTAGTGATTGTTGTGAATTCATATAAAAGCTTAACTCTCTTAAACTATGACCTTGACCCTGATCTTGGGCACAGCCTGAATGCAGACCCACTTGAGGACCATTGACAATGAATTTGTTGAGAATTAGGGCTCCTGCCTTGGCAAGGGGGAGCAGTTTTCATGTAATCATATACAGTATCTCACAAAAGTGAGTACACCCCTCACATTTTTGTAAATATTTGATTATATCTTTTCATAGGACAACACTGAAGATATGACACTTTGTTACAATGTAAAGTAGTCAGTGTACAGCTTGTATAACAGTGTAAATTTGCTGCCTCAAAATAACTCAACACACAGCCATTAATGTCTAAACCGCTGGCAACAAAAGTGAGTACACCCCTTATTGAAAATATCCAAATTGTGCCCAAAGTGTCAATATTTTGTGTGGCCACCATTATTTTCCAGCACTGCTTTAACTCTCTTGGGCAAGGAGTTCACTAGAGCTTCACAGGTTGCCACTGGGATCCTCTTCCACTCCTCTATGACGACATCACGGAGCTAGTGGATGTTAGAGACCTTGCGTTTGAGGATGCCCCACAGATGCTCAATAGGGTTTAGGTCTGGAGACATGCTTGGCCAGTCCATCACTTTTACCCTCAGTTTCTTTGGCAAGGCAGTGGTTGTCTTGGAGGTATGCTTGGGGTGGTTATCATGTTGGAATAGTACCCTGCGGCCCAGTTTCCGAAGGGATGGGATCATGCTCTGCTTCAGTATGTCACAGTACATGTTGGCATTCATGGTTCTCTCAATGAACTGTAGCTCCCCAGTGCCAGCAGCACTCATGCAGCTCCAAACCATGACCACCATGCTTGACTATAGGCAAGACACACTTGTCTTTGTACTCCTCACCTGGTTGCCACCACATATGCTTGACACCATTTGAACCAAATAAGCTTTTCTTGGTCTCATCAGACCACAGGACATGGTTCCAGTAATCCATGTCCTTAGTCTGCTTGTCTTCAGCAAACTGTTTGCGGGCTTTCTTGTGCATCATCTTTAAAAGGGGTTTCCTTCCGGGACGACAGCCATGCAGACCAATTTGATGCAGTGTGCGGCATATGGTTTGAACACTGACAGGCTGACCCCCCACCTCTACCCACCCCTTCAACCTCTGCAGCAATGCTGGCAGCATTCATACATCTATTTTTAAAAGACAACCTCTGGATATGATGCTGGGCACGTGCACTCAACTTTGTTGGTCGACCATGGTGAGGCCTGTTCTGAGTGGAATCTGTCCTGTTAAACCGCTGTATGGTCTTGGCCACCATGCTGCAGCTCAGGTTCAGGGTGTCTGCAATCTTCTTATAGCCTAGGCCATCTTCATGTAGAGCAACAATTCTTATTTTCTGATCCTCACAGAGTTCTTTGCCATGAGGTGCCATGTTGAACTTCCAGTGACCAGTATGAGAGAGTGTAAGAGCAATAACACCAAATTTAACACAACTGCTCCCCATTCACACCTGAGACCTTGTAACAACAAGTCACATGAAACCGGGGAGGGAAAACGGCTAACTGGGCACAATTTGGACATTTTCACTTCGAGGTGTACTCACTTTTGTTGCCAGTGGTTTAGACATTAATGGCTGTGTGTTGAGTTATTTTGAGGGGACCACAAATGTACATTGTTATATAAGCTCTACACAGACTACTTTACATTGTACCAAAGTGTCATATCTTCAGTGTTGTCCCATAAAAAGATATAATAAAATATTTACAAGCATATGAGAAACATACTCACTTTTGTGAGATACTGTAAGTTCCGTGATCTCTTGACCTCTGGTCTTGGCCTTGAGCACAACCTTGGTGCAGACTCACTGTACGATCATAGTTTGTGAGTTTGGTGAGCATCAAGGCTACTGCCTCGGAGAAATAGTGATTCCTGTGAAACGTGGATTGACAGATGAATGGACAGTCAGATGGACCAATAAACAGATGGACAATGGACGCTGCACCATTACATTAGAACCTTTCAGATTCTTCTGAAAAAGCTAAAAAAAAAAAGTTGTTCACCATCCACTGTACCATTCAAAAAGTATAAGAATAGGTCCACATTTTTAGAGCCAAGGCATAAGTAGGGTGGTCCCTCCCATCTGTCCCTCCATCTGCTGACAATGTAATACAAGAACTGATGAAGTTACGGTCAAACGTTGGATACAGGCTGACCTCGGGGCCCTCACCTATGGCTATGTTTGTGGGGTTAAAAAAGTCAAAGGTCAAGATCCCAAGGGTGGAAAACTAACATCCAAATACAGCAGGGATGGGCAACTATGGGCCGGGGAGGGCCAAGACCATACAGGTTTTCTTTCCAGCCAATCATTACAGCAGATGTTTATACTGATCAGTAAACTGAACGTTTAAAGGTCTTTTCTGGTCACAAATGTGAAAGCTTATAAATAAATGTTTTTGCATACTTCAGATGATCCGCTGTGGCGACCCTTAAAGGGAGCAGCCGAAAGAAGAAGAAGAAGAAGAAAGAAGAAGAAGATACTTCTTCATAAACTACTTAATCTTTCAGCTACTCAACCTTATCTCAGTTGGTCTGACCCCCAGGTTAAGATGACCTAAATTTTCTTATTTCATTTTTAATTGAAATAAATAGTCTCGCGATTACACTTTGACCTGGATTAAGTGGTTATGGAAATGGATGGCGGAATGGATTTTTAAAATCTATTTATACTCATGGATACCCGTACATGCCCTTCTTATCTCTTTGTTTTTTCTCTTATCTCTTTGTCCTATGTCCTGATTGGTGAAGCCTTGAGTACTTTTATCATCTTTATAGTCAGCTATATGTGTGCCTGTTTGTGTTCATGTTGAATGTAATTGTGGTTTGTAAATATGGATGTCACCTGACTGCAAACAAATCTACCTGTGGGTACAAATAAAGGAACCTGAACCTGATGCCCGTAGAAACCAAGCATAAGCAAGTATTTCTGAAATGTTCCAGATCCATCCAAAACAATTTAACATACAAACATTCATAAAACAAATAACACAGTTTCAATATCATTTTGACAAAATACACATATAGTGTCAGGGGTTTTCTTAAATTTTGAAACAACTTCCTTAACAGGGTAGATTAAATGAGTTATTTTAAAAGAAATTTCTCTACTTTTGTTGGTAATGCAGTATTTTTTTTTAATTATATGTCAAAATTAAATTCCAATTCAAATGATCAAATTTGGCATTCCAATAAAATTTAGTAGGAACAGTGGTGGACTCATAACAGAGTTTTCGAATATGTTTATTTGTACATTTTTTGTCTGTGATAGATATGCCATTTCATGTAATTTTATAGTTAAATTGGGGGTTTGAAACCATTTAATTTCCTTGAAACAATTTTAAAAAGCCAGGTGGAACTGAATCAAAGACAATGGCATAATCTTTAGGTGTGACCGGAATTTTGAATTGATTCAAAAACTTTGTATAAGTACATAAAAAGCCATTTTCATTAAATAATTGTTTCACCAACAGAATCTCATTTTTAACCCAATTATCAATACTAGTGCATACCTGTGCATACCCGTGCATGCCCACAGAAAGCAAGTGTAAGCAAGCATTTCTGCATGCCCATAGAAAGTGACTGTTAACCATGGCGACAGTAACCATGGTGAAACCTGCCTTTGATCTTTGATGTCACCACTCATTCAGTGATGACTGCCTTTGATCTGTGATGGCTGCCTTTGATCTTTGATGATGTCATAGCGAGTCCTATGATCATGAGTGATGCCTGCCTGTGATGTTTGACGATGTCATAGCAAGTCCTATGATCTTTTCAACGAGTCCTATGATCGCGAGTGATGCCTGCCTTTGATCTCATAGCAAGTCCTATGATCTGTGAGCGAATCCTATGATCGTGACATCATGACAGACAGGGTTTGGTGATGTCAGCTATGACATCAGGCATCACTGAGCCTATGATGTGTCTATGATGTCTATATGACAGTCCTATGATCATGGGTGAAGCCTGCCTTTGATCTTTGAAGATGTCATAGTGAGTCCTATGATCATGAGTGAAGGCTACCTTTGATCTTTTGGTGTCTATTGACCATTTGCTGTGACGTCACATCCTTTTGTTTACGCCGAAATATTGGATGGCAAAAGCGAGTGGACGGCACATTCAGCAGCTGTTCAGCGGTGTACCAGATCTCGATATATTTACCTGATTTCAACCTACATCTTTGTTTTAGACAAAGACAGGCGCAGGAGGTGGGTGGCCCATCGCCTTACTCGCGGCTATGCAATCAACATTTTATATCGGGTATGTCTGATGTATCAGTGTCTATAGATGTAATGTTATATCATTGTAAACACTGGTAAATGGTAAAGCATGAGTCTGAATGACTCCATGTTTTAATCCTGTACTCCTGGTTATAAATCAGGTTATCGGGTACATAAACACGCGGAAAACTGGTGGGCAGGGCCCGGCAGCATGCCTGTGTTTGTGCTACGCTGCAAAAGCTGAGACGAGGAGCTGCCCGGAGCGGGATTATCTGGTAGAAATTCCCCGGGCAGCCGTAGTGATTGCGTAAAAATGAGCTCTGCCGGGGAAGCTTCTAGATCCTCTTTCGGCGCGGAGCGCAACCCCAATAAAACCCACGGCAGCCTGTCTACCCAATTTGCATCCGTCAGTGAAGCCCTGAGCGCTGCTTTCAGTGATCTATGAAAACGCTCACATAACCCATTGGCCTGTGGGTTGTACGCAGTTGTGCGTTGAATTGTAACACCCAGGCTGTGGGCCATCGCGGACCAGAGTTCGGAAACAAATTGAGGGCCCCTGTCAGACATAATGTCACTCCAAGACGCGCCACCCACTTGTCTACTTATCTAGAAGTTGCGCAACATCGGACAAAACCGGCACATCTGACTGAGCGGACGCCATGCTGAAACACACTCACACAGCGCCTGAGTTGCCGTCCAATATGGCGGTATCAACAAAAATCATGTGATGCGGGACGTCACTTGCAAAACGTCAATATTAGACATCATGTAGACATCATAGGCACATCATAGGCGATCCTATGATCTTTTAGCGAGTTCTGTGGTCGTGACACACAGACACACACACAGATTTCTTGAATTATACAGTTAGGCCCAAAAATATTTGGACAGTGACACAAGTTTTGTTATTTTAGCTGTTTATGAAAACATATTCAGGATACAATTATATAATCAATATGGGCTTAAAGTGCAGACTCTCAGCTGTAATTTGAGAGTATTCACATCCAAATTGGAGCAAGGGTTTAGGAATTACAGCTCTTTAATACGTAGCCGCCTCTTTTTCAAGGGACCAAAAGTAATTGGACAATTGACTCAGAAGGCTGCAAAAAAAAGTAACAAGGCTGCATGGGCTTTTCCCTCGTTAACCTGTCATCAATTAAGCAGTTAAAAGGTCTGGAGTTGATTCCAGGTGTGGCATTTGCATTTAGAAGCTGTTGCTGTGAACACACAACATGTGGTCAAAGGAGCTCTCAATGGAGGTCAAACAGACCATCCTGAGGCTGAAAAAAAGAAGAAATCCATCAGAGAGATAGCAGAAATGCTAGGAGTGGCCAAATCAACAGTTTGGTACATTCTGAGAAAAAAAGAGGGCACTGGTGAGCTTGGGAACTCAAAAAGGCCTGGACGTCCACGGAAGACAACAGTGGTGGATGATCGCAGAATCCTTTCCATGGTGAAGAACAACCCCTTCACAACATCCACTCAAGTGAAGAACACTCTCCAGGAAGTAGGCGTATCAGTATCTAAATCTACCATAAAGAGAAGACTTCATGAGAGTGAATACAAAGGATTCACCACAAGGTGCAAACCATTAATCAGCCTCAAAAACAGAAAGGCCAGAATTGACTTTGGCAAAAAAACACCTCAAGAAGCCAGCCCAGTTCTTGAACAGCATTCTTTGGACAGATAAGACTAAGATCAACCTGTACCAGAATGATGGGAAAAAGAAAGTTTGGAGAAGAATTGGAACAGCTCATGATCCAAAGCACACCACATCCTCTGTAAAACATGGTGGAGGCAGCGTGATGGCATGGGCATGCACGGCTTCCAATGGCACTGGGTCACTTGTGTTTATTGATGATGTGACAAAAGACAGAAGCAGCCGGATGAATTCTGAAGTGTATAGGGATATACTTTCTGCTCAGATTCAGCCAAATGCAGCAAAGTTGATTGGACAGCACTTCACAGTACAGATGGACAATGATCCAAAACATACTGCAAAAGCAACCCAGGAGTTTTTTAAAGCAAAGAAGTGGAATATTCTGCAATGGTCAAGTCAATCACCAGATCTCAACCCAATCGAGCATGCATTTCACTTGCTCAAGACAAAACTTAAGGCAGAAAGACCCACAAACAAGCAACAACTGAAGACAGCTGCAGTAAAGACCTGGCAAAGCATCACAAAGGAGGAAACCCAGCGTTTGGTGATGTACATGGGTTTCAGACTTCAGGCGGTCATTGCCTGCAAAGGATTCTCAACAAAATATTGAAAAGTAACATTTTACTTAGGCTTATGTTTATTTGTCCAATTACTTTTGAGCCCCTGAAATGAGGAGCGTTTGTATAAAAATAGCTACAATTCCTACATGTTTAATCATATATTTTTGTTTAACCCCTTGAATTAAACCTTAAAGTCTGCACTTCAATTCCATTGTAGTTGTTTCATTTCAAATCCAATGTGGTGGCATGCAGAGCCCAAATCATGAAGATTGTGTCACTGTCCAAATATTTCTGGGCCTAACTGTATATAGAATGATGATACATTTGGACACAGCAATGATGATAGAAAGACTACAGCTCCTGACCAGATAGAGTGATGATACAGAGTGAAGTACGTGGCGGTAATGCACCTGTAGGCTGGTTGCCAACCGCCAATCAAGAAGAAGAAGAAGAAGAGGAGGAGGAGGAGGAGGAGGAGGAGGAGTTGGCCGTGGCTATAGAGTGATAATAATCAAGTCAGTGGCGGTAATGCACCTGTAAACTGGTTGCAAACTGCCAATCAAATCTAAAAGAAGAAGAAGTTGCCATGGCCAAGATGTGTAGAGTGATGATATAGAGTGAAGTACGAGGTGACGAAGAAGAGTGATGTCTGAAGATGAGAGTTGAGGTTCGACTGGACACAGCAATGATGATAGAAGGATTTCAGCTCCTGACCAGATAGAGTGATGATACAGAGTAAAGTATGTGGCGGTAATGCACCTGTAAGCTGGTTGCCAACCGCCAATCAAATCTAGAAGAAGAAGAATGTCAAATACATTAGGAAAATGTTGTTCCACTGTACAGCTGCACATTGCCTAGTGCAGAAACCCTTTTTATAAAATGTTGCTGGTGCAGCTGAGTATTATCTTATTCAGTCAATCATGGGCCTGAAATATTGTTATTCAGAGAATGGATGAACACTGCTGGGGATGGCTTTAAAACATTTACATTTCATATAGAGCAAAAAAATGGTTGACAAAGACTGACTCTTCAGGTCTCCTGAGGATATTCTCAACACAAAAATTTGATGCAACAGATTTCTCCCCATAGTACAACTGAACGTTAATGCAAAACGATATAGCCAGAGACATGAGATTTTGCACATTCTTTATAATCAAAAAACTATATGATGTAACAAAGGGAACTTTGAGCTATTAATACTGCAATGCAGACTGTCATATTTTATGCTTATGTGCAGTTTTAAAGCCCACACAGGCTTTATGCTTTACTTTATGCTCACCATTCAATGTATGAATATGTGCTCATGTTCAGAAACAGATTATTTTGTATGCATGCATAGAGGCATATCTATAACTTTAAAATGCATGCAGCATGGACCTGTTCAATAGCCCTTCCATACACAGCCTGCAGCACGTGAACATTATTCACAGGGAAAAGCCTCTCTATACATCACAAAGTAAACAGAATGAAAACTGACCTGGAGAGAGTGTGATGGAATAAAGAAATGTAGAATGAGGGGAAGGACCTCAGAAGTAAAGTGATAGAGAACTCCTGCAGCTATCTTTGTTCTCTACTATCTGAAGAGCCCAGAGGAAGATGGAAGATGAATATGGAGGATCCTCCACCCACTCATCCTCTCACTTCTTTCTTGAAACTCTTCTCTTCTTCTGTTGCATCATTTCTCTTTTAAGGTTGTCTCCCCTCCCTGATCCACTTGTCCTCTGGATGTCAGTTTCTTTAAAATGTTAAACCTTTTTTGTCATTCTGTTATTTCTGCTGACTCTTCTCTTTTCTATGTCAGGCTGTTAATCACATTCTCCTCGCTGCACCCTTCTGCTCCTTTCTCATTTCTTATTTATCTCCACCTAAACCCCCACAACCATCTCTCATTTTCAATTTGTCTTTGATTCCTTGAGACACCTTTTTATTTCCTCTCTCTTTTTTTTGCATTTTCTCTCAGTTGACACGATCTCACCAGCCCAGTCCTCAAATCAGCATCTCTCTCCTACTCGCTGCTGCTCTGTCTTGTTATTTATTTATAGGCTGTAGTCGGTTCTCTCCTGTGGGTATGTTGTTGCTGGTGAGTGTGAAAGCACAGCTATCCCAGTGGAGCTCTGCCCTTCACACAAGATCAATTAGTGCCTCTCTCTCTCTCTCTCTCTCTCTCTCTCAAACACTCACACAGTGTAGAAAGGTACAGACGTGTAACATTAACAGAAACTGTGAAGGCAATTTACAGTAATCTAAGATGTAGGGTTATCAGTTTAAAAAAAATACTATGAATTCCTCAACACTGACAAACCATGTACCTTATATTGAAATTTCATTCAAAAATGACAAAGTTGTAAAACCTGTAATTTTGACTAAAATGATCCAAACTCAAAATCCTTGTAATATGCACATCTCCAATACATGTACAAACACTGTGAAATAAAGAAAAGGAATAGCTTGAAAACTGTGGGAGGAGTTAGTCGGACAAACTCATATTGACTGACAGACAGACATCATTGTATAACACCTTCTGTCTTTCGATGGGCGTATAACAACTGGAACATTACAATTAAAGTAACTAAATAACAATAGTATGACAGTCAAGTTGAGGTTAAAAATGTTCATCTGAAGAAAATAAAATGAAAACTATGTACCCTCCTAATATCATTCAAATCACATCTAAGATAGACAAGAACAAGATTTCAATTAAATAAATATATTCACAAAAAAGAATGACTAATGCAGTCATTTCTGGTTAGCACAGGTTATTACAGTTTTCCTCTCAGTGCAGCATTTTCATGAATAGCTCAGTGTCTGACAATAATAGAAACCAAGAGCACTGCACACGGTACATTACACACCCACTCATAAGCTTTATCAATAGTGCTTAGCTAGCACACCAACAACCGTAAAATCAATTACAAATTCACAATTCAATAGAGTGTAGAGCTGTAATAAAACTTCTTCTTTTAGAGTTGATTGGCGGTTGGCAACCAGCTTACAGGTGCATTACTGCCTCTGACTTGATTATCATCACTCTATATCTTTGTATAAGGAGTTCTGAACAACTCCTTATGTGTGAAAAAATTATCCGTCCTTGGACTGTCAATAACTATGTAATTACAAGGCTTTTTAGCAAAGCAAATAATCGACGAATCAAAGTGGAACAAATTTAGAGGAAATAGAAAATCATTTAACCCCCTACACAATAAGCACATCTTCATTACATGTACAAATATGTGAAATGAAAATGTCCTAGCTTGAAAACTGTAGGAGGAGTTAACTGGACAAATTTCATTGAAAAAAATTACAAAGTTGTAAAACCTGTCATTTTGACCATTATCCAAAATCAAAATCCTTGTAATAAACACATCTTCAATACATGTACAAACACTGTGTGAAATATAAAAGACATAGCTTGAAAACCATCCGGTCGTCCACTAACTGGAGGGTTGGTGGTTCGAATCCCGCTCTCCCCAGATATCCTGCTGTTGTGTTACTGGGCAAGAAACTTTAATCCCCTTGCCTCCAGTGTCCATGACACTGGGTATGAATGTGTATAAATGTTCAGTAGTGGTCGGAGAGGCCGTTGGCGTGGATTGCCAGCCACATTTCCGTTAGTCTGCCCCAGGGCAGCTGTGGCTACAGTAGTAGCTTACCACTACCACTGTCTGTGGAGTGACTAAATAATGTATCCATTGTAAAACGTCTTTGAGTGTCCATGAAAATGCGCTATATAAATCTGATGCATTATTATTATTATTATTATGCTAAAAGTGTTAAAAGTTCGGCAATGATTTATCTTGGGCTCATTTTTACATCACAAAAACCTGGTATTTTAACAAGGGTGTTAAGACTTTTTATACAGAGGGAAATATCAAATAACTTTATTCCTATATATTCTACCTTTGCTGTAAACCTCTGAGACACTCCCCTCTCTTCACATCAGTCAACTGATTGGGGTTTGCCTAAAGTAAAATCAAAATACAATATGAAAGACTTGTCATGACTGTGAAGGCGTCAGGATTGAGGAGAAAGCCAAAATCTTTGATGTAATAATCTATATTGGTCCAGTTATGTAATCCGCTCACTAAAGGGAGTTAAACTTTGGATGCACTCTGGATGAGTTACTTTCACTCAGACTGCAGTTCATCTTAAAAACAGGACAGAAAATCTCTGAATCTAAGACCACATCCAGGAATTTTTTTGCCCTCCCTCATCTACAGTATATGTGAAACCTGCAGATTTTTGTGTGACAGTGTTCTCCCTGAGCCACACATGTGCTCACCTGTACACTGGAAGTGTCCTCTCTCCGTATCTCAACCCCTCCTCCCACCGTCCCAGGTGAACTGAAGCATCCAAAGCCATGTCTGTAATTTTGAGCTTGTAGAGATTTTCATCAGGAACTTTGGCACCGACAGTTGATAACAGATGACTGCAGCTCTCCAACAGTGTTTGCCAATCTGGAAGGTGACTTAAGGGAAAAAACAACATTTACAGTATAATGGATGCACAAAAATGCAATTAAAGCTGCAGACTCCATGGGGAAATTTCAGCTATTTATGAAAAACAACTCTGCATAAATTGTTTCATCGCTTTAAGACATAAATACCAAATGTCTGTCTCTTGCCTTATTTTCTCTTGTATCACAGTGAAAATGGTTGAAGTGGCATATTTATGGACATGAAAGCACAAAATCTCTGTCCATTTTAATTATAGTCTTAGTTACGAAGTAAATCGAGCTATAACTGCTATGACTTTTTTTTTCCTGTAAGAACAAATACTAATTTTGCTAGTATCTTTATTTACACATTTAATTACTTTTTTGCACAATGATTTGATTAATTAGTGGTTTGGCTTAGCTGGTAACATAAAAGCAGAATCATTTTACTTCAATATAATCACAGAATAATGACAAAATGACAGGAGAAATTAATCAACATTTTTCTGACACATTTCTCATTATTAGTGTCTTTTGACTTAAAAACACAGGGACAGCCCAAAGTTAGAAGAACCACTTTCTGATTAGAGAAATAATGCCAATAACCCCCAGTTCAACGAGAAACAAGGAGTATAAATCTACAGCAAACCAGGATAGGGAACAGGAAAAACAATTAGTCTTCATTCTATAAATAGGTGATATACTGTATATACTGTAGTATTGTAGGTATCCACAGGTTGTGGTTGATCATGTAGTCAAAGGATCCTGGACTCTTTTTTTAGTCCTTCCAGTTTAGGCTGAGCCTCCTTCAACCGCTGCCATATTGCTTCTTCACCTGACAGCATGAGTCCATCCTAAGACAAGAGAACAGCAGAAACAATCCCAACATCTACTAAATAAATATGTAGACACACAATGAGTTACATGAAGCTTATGTAGCAAAATTAAAATGCAACCAACAGCTTTTCTCCTAATGTTCATCTAACCAGCCT
This sequence comes from Pholidichthys leucotaenia, assembly GCA_020510985.1. Taxonomy (NCBI): domain Eukaryota; kingdom Metazoa; phylum Chordata; class Actinopteri; order Cichliformes; family Pholidichthyidae; genus Pholidichthys; species Pholidichthys leucotaenia. The sequence goes on along the minus strand of CM035837.1, from coordinate 349,543,114 downwards.
AACAAGAAACCTTTACTGAGAGTAACGCTAAGCTCAGAATCTAAAAGAATTGCTTACGTCAACAATTTCTGCTAACAATGTACTCTCCTTGGTGCTTTTTGAAAACCAGCAGATATTGATAGATTTCTTAAGCAAACATTACATGGTATAACTTTGCAAATCAGGAGCTGGGATGATTCAAAAACTATGCAATTGCTCCATCTGCTAGTTTTTATAGATTTCCAATGTTAACCCCTTCCTCAGCCGTTATCATGTCAGTGCTTCCCCTTTCTGTCTGAGGTTGAAAGCCAGATGTGTAAAATGACGACACCTCTGAGCTGACAGCATTCCAGTATAACAATTCAGAAAACCCTGATTGTCTTGCTTGCCAATGTTAGCAACACCCAATGAAAACAATGCAGTATGTGGTAATTTTTGTGCTACAAAACACTGTACTAACATGTTCAGAGACAGAAGTTGGATCTGTGTCTGACCAACTAGAAGAGGGATATAAAACAAAAGTACTGATAAATACGGTACATTTTAAAGTGCCCATGGCATGCCCTTTTTCCCAAATGTTGACAGAGTTTCCAGAGGTGTTCATGTGATATCTCAGAATCAGAATCAGAATGAGATTTATTGCCATTGTTCATGGAGTACACAAACTAGGAATTTGTCTCGGTGCAATGCTGCAACATTAAACATGGAGTAGCACTAAAGATAAAAATAAAAAACCACGCATGCAATAAAAGGTAGAATATGAATGAGTAATACTAATCTATGCAATTTTTAAATATATTAACAAGCAGCAGATATTGTGGAGTTCCACATAGTGCAGTCGGTAGTGCAAAAAGAAAACAGTGATAATTGTCATGAGTCCGGTTGAGCTGCTGTACATAGTGCACGAGAGTCTAATAAGACCTGCTTTGGTCAAACACATCAGGATTTAATTATTAAAGCAACATTTTACACCCAATTGAAAGAGGCCTTGTCACAATGGGCTGTTTTGTTTATTTTGCTTTAATTGCCAATGAGCCCCAGTATACCCCAACTACAGTACGCGCTAACCCCACCCTCCCTCTTTTGTCACTAATGTTAGGCAATTAGTTCATTGTTCCGGTAGCAAACACAGCTTGAGTTATTCAAAGTATTTGCTGAATGTGAGAGTGTAAAAGTCCAGATAAAGCATTACACAAAGGTAACCTGAGTAAATGCAAAATGCAGTTTTCAAATGATTTCATTGATTAATGGAAATCCATCCAAACCTGCCTGGCCCTATGTGAAAAAGTCTTTACTTCTTCTTTCGGCTGCTCCCTTTAGGGGTCGCCACAGCAGATCATCTGCCTCCATCTCACCCTATCCCTTGCATCTTCCTCTAACACCAACCCTCTCCATGTCCTCCTTCACTACATCCATGAATCTTCTCTGTGGTCTTCCTCTTTTCCCCCTGCCTGGCAGCAACATCTTCAACATCCTTTGTCCAATATATCCACTATCCCTCCTCTGCACATGTCCAAACCATTTCAGTCTTGCCTCTCTTACTATGTCTCCAGACCACTCAACCTGAGCTGTCCCTCTGATATACTCATTTCTAATCTTGTCCCTCCTAGTCACTCCCAATGAAAATCTTAGCATCTTCAACTCTGCCACCTCCAGCTCCACCTCCTGCCTTTTTGTCACCGCCACTGTCTCCAAACCATACATCATAGCAGGTCTCACTACCATCTTGTAAATCTTCCCTTTCACTCTTGCTGCTATCCTTCCGTCACAAATCACCCCTGACAATCGTCTCCACTCACTCCACCCTGCCTGCACTCTCTTCTTCACCTCTCTTGTGCATTTTCCATTGCTTTGGGTGGTTGACCCCAGGTATTTAAACTCAACTACTTTCACTACTGCTACTCCTTCCATATTCATCGTTGCACCTGCCTCCCTCTCATTCACACTCATGCATTCTGTCTTGCTTCTACTGACTTTCATTACTCTTCTCTCCAGAGCATACCTCCACCTGCTCCCTAGTCTCACTGCAGATCACAATGTTGTCTGCAAACATCATGGTCCACAGAGACTCCTGCCTGACCTCGTCTGTCAGCCTGTCCATCACCATGGCAAACACAAAGGGGCTCAGAGCCGATCCCTGACGTAATCCCACCCCCACCTTGAATCTATCCGTCACTCCTACAGTGCACTTCACCACTGTCTCGCTGTCCTCATACATGTCCTTCAATACTCTCACATACTTTTCTGCCACTCCTGATTTTCTCATACAGTACCACACTTCCTCTCTTGGCACTCTACTATATGCTTTCTCTAGATCCACAAAGACACAGTGCAGCTCCTTCAGACTTTCTCTATACTTCTCCATCAATACTCTTAGAGCAAATGTTGCATCTGTAGTACTCTTTCTTGACATGAAACCATACTGCTGCTCACTGATTGTCACCTCTCCTCTTAACCTGGCTTCAACAACTCTTTCCCATGTCTTCAGCACGGTGGTGCAGTGGTTAGCACTGTTGCCTTACAGCTAGAAGGTTCCTGGTTCGAATCGCCAGGCTGGCAGGGGTTGGAACCTTTCTGTGTGGAGTTTGCATGTTCTCCCTGTGCTGTGTGGGTTTATTCTGGGGGCTCCAGTTTCCTCCCACAATCCAAAGACATGCATGTTAGGTTAATTGGCTGTTCTAAATTGTCCCTAGATATCTGTTTCCTATAGGCCCTTAGAATAGAGGGTTAGTACTAGTGAAAGCGCTTTGAGTGGTCTTTGTGACTAGAAAAGCGCGATATAAGTGCAGGTTAGTTAGTTAGTCTTCATAGTGTGGCTGATCAACTTTATGCCTCTGTAGTTACTATAGCCCTGAGCATCACCTTTGTTCTAGAAAATTGGTACCAAAACACTTCTTCTCCACTCCTCGGGCATCCTCTCACTCTCCAAAACTGTGTTAAATAATCTGATTAAAAAGTCCAGTGCCATCTCTTCTAAACACCTCCATATCTCCACAGGTATGTCATCTGGACCAACCGCCTTTCCATTCTTCATCCTCTTCAAAGCTGCCCTCATTTCCAGCTTGCTAATCCTCGGGACTTCCTTGTTTACCATCTTTCCTTCATCTATCCTCCTCTCTCTCTCATTTTCTTTATTCATCAGGTCTTCAAAGTACTCCTTCAACCTTCTCAACACAGTCTCGTCATTTGTTAGTACATTACCATTTCTGTCCTTAATCAACCTAACCTGCTGTACATGCTTTCCAGCTCGATCTCTCTGTCTAGCCTGTTGACACAACTCCTTTTCTCCTTCCTTCGTGTCCAGCCTCTCATACAACTCACTATATGCTTTTTCCTTTGCCACCTCTCTCTTTGCCATGTGCCTAGATTCCAAATACTCCTGTCTACTTTCTTCATCTTCCTGACTATCCCACTTTTTCTTTGCTAACCTCCTTTGGATACTTTCCTGTACCTTCTCATTTTACCACCAAGTCTCCTTGTCTTCCTTCCTCTGTCCACTGGATACACCACATACCTTTCTACCTGTATCCCTCAGTACTTTTGCTGTACTTTACCAGTCATCTGGTAGTTCTTCCCTACCCCCCAGAGCCTGTATCAACTCCTTCCTGAACTCTGTGCGACCTTCTTCCTTCTGTAACTTCCCCCACTTAATCTTTGGCTCTGCCTTCACCGTTTTCCTCTTCTTGCTTTGCAAAGTCATCACACAGACTACCACCCGATGCTGTCTAGCTACATTCTCCTCTACCACCACCTTGCAGTCTCCTATCTTTTTCAGATTTCGTCTTCTGCATAAGATGTAGTCCACCTGTGTGCACCTTCCTCCACTCTTGTAAGTCACCCTATGTTCCCCTCTCTTCTTGAAGCTATGTGTTCACCACAGCCATTTCCATCCTTTTAGCAAAATCCACAACCATCTTCCCTTCCACATTTCTCTCTTTAAGACCATACCTACTCAACACTTCCTCATCACCTCTGTTCCCTTCACCTACATGTCCATTAAAGTCCACTCCAATCACCACTCTCTTTTCCCTGGGAACATTCTCTACCATTTCTTCCAACTTACTCCAGAATTCTTCTTTCTCTTCTACCTGACACCCAACTTGTGGGGCATACGCACTAACATTCAACAACACACCTTTGACTTCTAGCTTCAAACTCATGATTCTGTCTGACTCCCTCTTTACCTCCTGAACACGCTTCACATACTCTTCCTTCAAGATTACTCCTACTCCATTTCTCTTCCTATCAACACCATGGTAGAACAGTTTAAATCTGCCTCCAATGCTCCTAGCCTTGCTTCCCTTCCATCTGGTTTCTTGAACACACAGTATATCTACCTTTCTTCTCTCCATCATATCAGCCAACTCTCTGCCTTTACCAGTCACAGTCCCTACATTTAACATCCCTACTCTCACCTCCACACTTCTACCTCCTTTCCTTTTCTCTCTCTCCCTCCTAACACGCCTTCCCCCTCTTCTCCTCGATCTTCGACCAACAGTAGCCCAATTTCCACCGGTATCCTGTCGGTTAACAGCACCGGTGGTGGTTGCTGTTTACCTGGGCCTTGCCCGATCCGGTATGAAAGTCTCATTCGTCATGTTTGATTTGACAAAGGTTTTACGTCGGATGCCCTTCCTGACACAACCCTCCCCATTTACCCAGGCTTGGGACTGGGCACTAGCAGTACACTGGCTTGCGCACCCCCTGTGGCTGGGTTCCCTATGTGAAAAAGTAATTACCCCTAAATCTAATAACTAGTTGTGCCTTCCTTGGTGGCAACAACTGCAATCAAGCATTTGTGATAACTGGCAATGAGTCTCACATCGCTGTTGAGGAATTTTGGCCCTCTTCTTTGCAGAATTGTTTTAATTCAGCCAGATTGGAGGGCTTGAGCTTGAGGACATAAACTGATGGCCGGACATTCTCCTTCAAGATTTTCTGGTAGAGAGCAGAATTCCAGGTTCTATCAATTATGGCAAGTTGTAAAGGTGCTGAAGCAGCAAAGCAGCCCCAGATCATCACACTACCACCACCATGTTTGACTGTAGGTATAATGTTCTTTTTATGAACTGCTGAGTTAGATTTACTCCAGATGTAATGAGATGCACACCTTCCAAAAAGTTCAACTTTTGTCTCGTCAGTCCACAGAATATTTTCCCAAAAGTCTTGGGGATCATCAAGATGTTTTTTTAAAATGTGAGACAAGCCTCTGTGTTCGTTTTGGTCACCATGGTTTTCACATTGGAACTCTCCCATGGATGCCTTTTTTGCTGTCTCTTTTTTATTGTTGAATCATGAACCAGTTAAAACTGAGGCAAATGAGGCCTGCAGTTCTTCAGGTGTTGTTCTGGGTTTTTGTTTCTCATCTGTTCTTGAATTTCTTTAGCTCGTGGCATGATGTGTTGCTTTTTGAGATCTTTTAACCTACTTCATTTTGTCAGACAGGTTCTGTTTAAGTGATTTGTTGATTTAACAAGTCTGGCAGTAATCAAGCCTGGATGAGGCTAGTAAAATTTAATTCTGCTTTCCAAAACATGTGGTTAATCACAGTTAATTCATGATGTAACAAGGATGGCAATGATTTTTCACATAGTGCCAGGTAGGTTTGGATAGCTTTTTCCCTTAATAAATTAAATCTTCATTTAAAAACTGCATTTTGGTAGTTACCTAGATTATCTTTGTCAAATATAAAAATTTATTTGATAATCTGAAACAGTTAAGTGTGACAAAGTATGCAAAAATGATTACTGGCCCATAGCACTGACCCCCATCATTATGAAGGGCTTTGAGCGGCTGGTCATGCAGAACATCAAGTCCATCCTCCCTCCCTTCCATGACCCATCTCAGTTTGCATACAGGGTAAACAGATCCACAGAGGATGCCTCCGCTGCTGCTCTCCATCCAGCCCTCACCCACCTGGGCTCAAAGAACTCCTATGTGTGAATGCTGCTCTTGGACTTCAGTTCAGCATTCAACACAATCTCCCCCAGCATCTAATACAAAACTCAAGACACTTGGGACTCAAAACCTCTCTCTGTAACTGGGTGCTGGACTTTCTCACAGGGAGGCCACAGAATGTGCGGGTTGGCAGCAACACATCCAAGACCATCGCACTAAGCACAGAGGCCCCACAAGTTTGCATGCTCAGCCCACTGTTCTTCACCCTGCTGACCCATGACTGTGTACCAGCCTACAACACCAACCACATCATCAAGTTTGATTATGACACGGCGGTGGTGGGCCTCATCACCAGCAATGAGGAGGCCAAATACAGAAGCAAGGTGAGCCAACTGGACCAGTGGTGTAAAGGCAATAACCTCTTCCTGAACGTAGGAAAAACCAAGGAGATTGTGGTTGACTTCAGAAGGGGACACACACAGCATTCCCCTCTGATCATCGATGGTGCAGCTGTGGAGAGGGTGAACAGCACCAAGTTCCTGGGGGTGCATAGCTTGTGAGAACCTCTCCTGGTCCAACAACACCACATCACTGGCCAAGAAGGCTCAAACTCGCCTCCATTTCCTCCGCAAACTGAGAAGAGCACGAGTCCCACCCACCATCATGGGCTCATTCTACCGGGGCACCGTTGAGAGCATCCTCACCAACTGCATCATGGTGTGGTATGGAAGCTGCACCGCCTCCTGCTGGAAGACACTACAATGCACAGTGAAAGCAGCCAGCAAGATCATCGGTGCCCCTCTGCCCCCCCTCTTGGCCATCTACCTCACCCGCAGCGCCATCAACATTGCAGGCGACACCACCCACCCCTCACACTCCCTCTTCAGCCCCCTGTCCTCGGGGAAAAGGTACTGGAGCCTACAGGCCTGCTCCACAAGACTGCTAAACAGCTTTGTTCATCAGGCCATCAGGACCCTGAACTCTGTCCACTTCCTCCCCCTGTGGACCATAACGCACTCACCTGCACAATACCTACCTCAGTTGTTGGCACAGAAAAACTGGCACACCAACAGTAATACATCTGCTGCTGTATGTCTCCGCACTTTACTGCAACCATTTGCATAAATGTCATATCTGCTGCTGTCTGTTATTGCAATATTGATCATGTGCAGTCCTATTTGTCACTGTCTGCACCTACACTACTGCATTGAACTTGCTACTATGACTATCTTTTATTTTATTGTGAAGCACTTTGTGATTCTTTCAGTGAAAAGTGTTATATAAATAAATTTTACTTATTTACTTACTTATACTTATTACTGCTCTACTTTTCTGTATATAGGATTGCTGGGTCTCATCGTTTATCGTTTATCTTTATTTGCACGATGGGATGTCTGGGTCTATCTTTTGTCGCCATTTGCACTACAGGTAGCATTACTCTACATAGACTTCTGTTGTTGTTTTTCCAGCCTTCTATTGTGCACACCACTGAAGAGAGAGAGAAACGGCATTTCAATTCTCCTGTATGTCCTGTACGTATAGTAGTACTGACAAATAAAATCTTGGAATCTTGAATCTTGAAAATATAAGAAATCAGGAAAGGGCAAATACTTTTTTCACAGCACTGTAACTTTTTAGACACATTTTTCCTGCTTTCTTTCTTGCTGCATCCTAACACAAGGAGAACATAAACATATTGACATAATGTCCGGCTCAGGAAACACGCACGCAGGCTCAGGGTAGATTTAACAGCTTTATTCAACAAGCAAGCGTGTGTGGATGGATGTGTGAGATATGTATATGTGGTGAGGGTGAACGCCGATGCGCAGGAAGCAGAGCAGTGCACCATACAGCCGGGCAACCCTATGGAGAGAACAGAGGACAGGGTAAAGGGCACCACACCTGGACAGGAATGATGAGCAGTGTGCTGCTTACTTGTTGACGACAGGTGGCTGGCGTTGGCTAGGGAGAAGCCCGGAAGACAGCGTCCTGCAGAGCCTGTGATGACGGTGAGGGTAGGATGGCGATGACGGGAAGTCCACCGCCGAGGAATCCACCTGTGCACAGGGGAGAAGACTTGCAAAAGGTAAGGGAAGGTATGCTTACGTTGAAGCGTAGTTTAGCTGTCGTTTGAAGACAATCCAGCTGCGAAGAAGTGCTGATGCAAACAGACGGCTCCAGACCGCTGCACAGGGCTGAATGGGTTAAATAGCTCGTGGCTGACGAGGCACAGGTGTGTGCGCAGCTGAGGCAGATGATGAGCGGCGAGTCGTGACAGTACTCCCCCCCCTAGCAGCTCCTCCTGGTGCTGGTTTGTCCGGATGCGCCTGGTGGAACTCCGTGATGAGACTCCTGTCCAACACCAAGGAAGAGCGCACCCAGGACCTCCACTCCGGACCGAATCCCTCCCAGTCCACCAAGTACTGCAGCCCGCAACCTCGGCGCCGGGAGTCCATGATGGAAGCGACTCTCCAGGCCGGGTGGCCGTCGATCATCAGAGGTGCGGGCGGCGCCGCGGGCGGGGGACAGAGTGGATCGGAGACCACGGGCTTGATCTTAGACACGTGGAAGGTGGGACATATGCGGAGGGAGGGGGGGAGGGCCAGACGCACAGCCACCGGGTTAATGATTTTTGAGATGGTGAAGGGGCCAATGAAGCGTGGGGCCAGCTTCCTCTTCTCAGCCTTGAGGTGAATGTCCTGAGAGGCTAACCAGACTCGTTGGCCTACCTGGTAGGCAGGGGCCAGTCTCCTGTGGCGATTAGCCGTGGTGCTGTTGCGCGTCGCCGTGCGTAAAAGCGCATCGCGCGCCCTGGTCCACAGACTCCGACAACGTCTCAGGTGCGCCTGGATGGATGGAACGGCCAGCTCACCCTCCTGCTCCGGGAACAAAGGTGGGTCGTATCCCAGGGACGCCTTGAAGGGGGACATCCCTGTGGCAGAAGACCGTGCCGTGTTGTGGGCATACTCTACCCAGGCCAGGTGAGCGCTCCAGGACGACGGATTGGAGGAGGTGACGCAGCGTAAGGCAGCTTCCAGCTCCTGGTTGGCCCGTTCACACTTCCCATTGGACTGCGGGTGGTGGCCGGAGGAGAGGCTTACCGTGGCCCCCAGGGCGTTGCAGAAACACTTCCATACTTCTGAGACAAATTGGGGCCCCTGATCAGAGACGACGTCCACCGGTATCCCATGCAGCCTGACCACGTGTTGAACCAGAAGGTCCACTGTCTCCCGTGCCGTAGGGAGGCCCCGGAGTGGCACGAAGTGGGCAGCCTCGGAGAACCAATCTACGATGGTCAGCACCGCATCATAGGTGTTGGAGACCGGAAGACTGGTGACGAAGTCGAGGGCTATGTGGAACCAGGGCCTGCCGGGGACTGGCAGGGGCTGGAGCAGACCCACGGGGGGAGAGTTACCTGACTTGCCGGTGGCACACACAGGACACGCCCGGACGTAGTTGGCGGCGTCCTTCTGAAGCCCCGGCCACCAGAAGGAACGCTGAAGGAGGTCCACTAGCCGGGAGACACCAGGGTGACAGGCGAGTTTGGAGGTGTGAACCCAATGGATGACCTCCCCCCGGACAGTAGATGGAACGAACAGCTTTCCCTCCGGTCCACCACCAGGGTCCGGTTCGGTCTCCTGCGCCCTCCGGATGTTGTCCCTAATGGACCAGGAAATCGCCCCCACAACACACGAGCTGGGAAGAATGGTATGACCCGGCTCCTCCGACGTCTCGGGGGCAAACTGCCTGGACAGGGCATCGGGCAGGCCGTTCTTAGAACCAGGGCGGTAGGTGATGGTAAAACGGAACCGGGCAAAGAACAAGGACCAGCGCGCCTGGTGGGCATTCAGTCGTCTGGTAGATCTTAGGTATTCCAGGTTCTTGTGGTCCGTCAGCACCACGAACGGCAACGTAGCCCCCTCCAGCCAGTGGCACCACTCCTGCAGGGCGAGCTTGATGGCGAGAAGCTCCCTGTCCCCGACGTCGTAGTTAGGCTCAGCCGGAGACAGACACCGTGAGAAGATGGCGCAGGGTCGCTTAACCCCGTCGGTGGGTGATCGCTGGGACAGCACCGCCCCCACTCCCGTATCAGACGCGTCGACTTCCACCAAACACTGCAGCGCGGGGTCAACCTGGTTCAGGACTCAGGAGGAGGAGAACTCCGTCTTCAACGCCTGAAACGCTGCTGCAACCTCTTCGGTCCACCGGAAGGGGTTCTTGGGGGAAGTGAGACGGGTCAACGGGGCCACGATGGCACCGAAATTGGGCACAAAACGGCAGTAGAATTTGGCAAACCCAATAAACTGCTGTACCTGCTTCCTGGAGGTCGGCGTGGGCCACTCAACCACCGCTTTGACCTTCGCGGGATCAGGAAGGACTTGGTTGTGCGAGATTACGAATCCTAGGAAGGAGGTGGTCTTGGCGTAAAACTCACACTTTTCGGCCTTGATGTACAGCCTGTTCTCCAGCAGCCGTTGTAAAACCCGCCTCACGTGGACCTGGTGTTCCTCCCATGACCTGGAGAAGATGAGGATGTCATCCAGGTACACGAACGTGAAGAGGCCAAGGAAATCACGCAGGACGTCATTAATGAGGCGTTGAAACACAGCGGGGGCGTTGGTCAGCCCAAACGGCATCACCAGATACTCGAAGTGACCACTTGGCGTACGAAAGGCCGTTTTCCACTCATCCCCCTCCCGAATCTGGACGAGGTGGTAAGCACTGCGTAGATCCAACTTGGTGAACCAGGTCGCCCCCTGGAGGGAGTGGAAGGCAGTATCCATTAAAGGCAGGGTGTAACGGTCCTTCTCTGTGATGTCATCAAGGGCCCGAAAATCTATACAGGGGCGGAGCAACCCATCCTTCTTAGAGACGAAGAAGAACCCTGCGCCGAGCGGAGACGAGGAGGAGCGGATGATTCCAACGTTGAGTGACTCCTTGATGTAGCTATCCATGGCCTCCCGCTCCGGCGCTGACAGGCTGTAGAGGCGTCCGGACGGCAAGGGTGCCCCCGGGCGGATGTTGATGGCACAGTCGTAGGGCCGGTGAGGAGGGAGAGACATTGCTCTGGACTTACTAAACACAAGACCCAGGTCATGGAACTCCGAGGGCACCAGGGTGAGATCCGGAGGCGCGGCGTCTTGGGCCGGAGGGGGAGAGGAAGGGGCGCAGGCTGCGGACTGTAGGCAGGTTCCCATGCAGAAGGAGCTCCAGGCAGCGATTCTTCCTGTCTGCCAATCCAGCACAGGGTTGTGCAGACGCAACCAGGGGTAACCTAGGATGACAGGCGACACAGAGGAGGACAGGATGTACAAGGTGAGGTCCTCTCGGTGATTACCTGAGATAATAACAGGAACCGGCTGGGTGCGATGAGTCACTTGTCCAAGGGGCGCACGGGAGAGGGTGACCAGGCTGAGCGGAGCGGCCAGAGGGTGGCAGGGGATGCCCAATTGGGTTGCCAGGCTCTTTGAAATGAAGCTCTGCTCTGCTCCTGAGTCCACCAGTGCGTGTGTGAGGTGCCCGGTGGCATTGTGACAGAATTGAATGGGCAGAGATAAACTAGTGAGGGGATTCGACCGGTTAGAGTCTGCGAGGCCCCCTACAGTGACTCGCGGACCTCCCCGTTTGGCCTCTCCGGGCAATGCTCCACGGTGTGTTGATTGCCTCCGCAATACATGCAGAGGCCCAACTCTCGGCGGAGCTGTTTTTCCGCTAGAGGGAGCCTTGACCAACCAACCACCATTGCCTCCGATTCCTCGGAAGGCTCCGGAGGAGGTAACGCCAGGGGGTGAACTTGAGGCATGCGGACGGAGCCTCCATACGAGCGGCCGATTAACTTCCGCTCGGTGGACCGTTCACGCAGCCTGTTATTCAAGCTAACTGTTACGGAGATTAGCTCCGAGAGCGTCTCCGGAAGATCTCGGCTGGCCAGCTCATCCCTCAGACCTGAGCTGAGGCTGCGGAGGAAGATACTACAGAGTGACGCCTCACCCCAGCCCACCTCCTCCGCTGCGACCCGGAAATCGATAGCGTAATCCGCCGCTGACCGATTTCCCTGTTGTAGGCCAAGGAGACGGTCAGCGAGGATGCTATCACGCCGGGAGTGATCGATCACCTCGAGAAAGCTCTGCACGAACTGGCTGTAGGAGAGGTTTGCGTAACTGGGCTTCGCCATGACGGTGTAAGCCCAAGTTAGTGCTCGCCCCTCCAGGAGATTACCAATGTAGCCAATTCGGCTGTGGTCCGAGGGAAAATCCCCGGGAACGCGCAGAAACACTGACTCACACTGCATGATGAACCCCCGTGCTCCGCCGAGCTTCCCGCTGAAGCGGGCGGGGGTTGGCATACGTGTGAGTCGGGCTGGCGTTCCCGTGGCAGACTGGCCGGCCACCGGAGCGGCAGGAGCTACCCCTCCGTGACGAGCCGGGGGGAACGCCTGCTGGGGGTCCAAGCGGTCTAACCGGTGCGTGATATTAGTCAATTGATTAAGTATCACCTGCTGTTGGTGGGCTATTAAATCCACCCGAGCCTCGAGGGTGGAAAGACGGCGTGCGAGCCCGCTGTCTGCTGAGCCGCTCTGCTGGAGCCGTACTGACATAATGTCCGACTCAGGAAACATGCACGCAGGCTCAGGGTAGATTTAACAGCTTTATTCAACAAGCAGGCGTGTGTGGATGGATGTGTGAGATATGTATATGTGGTGAGGGTGAATGCCGATGAGCAGGAAGCAGAGCAGTGCGCCGTACAGCCGGGCAACCCTATGGAGAGAACAGAGGACAGGGGTAAAGGGCACCACACCTGGACAGGAATAATGAGCAGTGTGCTGCTTACTTGTTGACGACAGGTGGCTGGCGTTGGCTAGGGAGAAGCCCGGAAGACAGCGTCCTGCAGAGCCTGTGACGACGGTGAGGGTAGGATGGCGATGACGGGAAGTCCGCCGCCGAGGAATCCACCTGTGCACAGGGGAGAAGACTTGCAAAAGGTAAGGGAAGGTATGCTTACGTTGAAGCGTAGTTTAGCTGTCGTTTGGAGACGATCCAGCTGCGAAGAAGTGCCGATGCGAACAGACGGCTCCAGACCGCTGCACAGGGCTGAATGGGTTAAATAGCTCGTGGCTGACGAGGCGCAGGTGTGCGTGCAGCTGAGGCAGATGATGAGCGACGAGTCGTGACACATATATGCAGAGGAAAAAAACAAACACCTCCATCCTCCCCAAGGTTTGTTATCAACAATCACTTATCACCAAGGCAACTTGGGGTCAGAACTCAGCAGCTTGCCACCATCAGTGAGGAATATAAAAGAGGAGAATAAAAGAAAATGTTCCACTGTCTCTGTGTGTTAGAAGGAGAAAAAAGGTTGGCAGCATAAAATGAATGTTATTGTCCTTGAGAACCATCTGAGTGTTGCCTTTTAAACCGTCTGTCACATAAACACAGAGGTTCCAGTGGCGTCCTGTACACTCAAGGTTTAGGCAAACAATTATAGAGGAAAAAGTTAGAAGCATAAATTAAAGGAAAAGACAAAAGTTTGAGAGTTGTGAGAGAAACGAAACCAAAAACAGACAGAGGCAGTGAAATCCAGGAAGGAAGAGCAGATTAAGATGGGTGGAAAAGAAAACTGCTGCCGAAAGACAAGATAATTTTTCTCATTTTTCAGTAGGTGGTCTGAGAGTGAGAGAGGGGCCGAACACGTGGAGCGTGACCGAGTGACAGAGAGGAAGAGGAGGACAGCAGGAGATAACGTAGGCTGTGATTGAGTGAAGAAGGGAGAAGAGGATGAGAAATGGTACACTGAAACATGTTACGCACCGATGCACTGTCTGAGCAAAGAGTGGCATCACAGAAGAAGAAGAAATGTGAGTGTGTTGGAGATGGGCATAAAGAGAGACTGTAGGGAGGAGTGTGCTTCAAGAACTTTCCCAAATTTTTAAAAGTTAAAAAAAGTTAGTAAATTCAAATACAGCAAAATGTCAGGAATGTTTATATTATTTCAGAATGTCTATAATAGTTCACTCACAAAGAGATTAAGTTATGCATTACAATGAGCACATGGAAGCTAAACCACATCACTCAAAGTTTTTCATTGTGAACACAAAACAACTGAACTGCTTTGTCTTATTTCCATCGTTTCATCTCTGTCAAGCACATGCAAATATGAAGAGGAATGTTGGGCATTTAAAGAGAAATGGGATCTCAAATTTTTCTTTGTGTCAAGCGGTGCATTAAAATGCATGTTTGCTTTGTGATAACCTCATTTCACAGTTTAAAAGGTTCAACCCGCAGCACCATCACACAAATTCAATAGTAACTTTCCAAATAGGGGACAGGTATGGGCCAAAGAGCTGGCGAGACTCAAACAGAGCAGAACTGCTCAGAAAAACTTTTTCCACACTAATATCAAAAGGGTGACCGAGGCATCCTACAAAAATGTACATGAACTGATGAAGAAGATGAGGCAATATTTTGATGGAGAATTCTGCCTGTTAAATGCTGTTTCCCAAACAAAAAGACCTGGAACAAATGTTAACCTCTTTAGTGCCTACCTTGTCTTTAGAGTCACATCGCTGGCAGCCGCAGGTGAAATGGTACTGATCCTCCAACTGTCTCTGCCGATCTTCAGTCAGTGACAAAGTCTCGATGTAACTTATAGTCAGCTGGACACAGGGAGAAGAGTGTAATTTATCAAATACAGTATGTCTTTATTTTTTAACTTTAATACAGTGGGGCAAAAAAGTATTTAGTCAGCCACCAATTGTGCAAGTTCTCCCACTTAAAAGATGAGAGAGGTCTCCAATTTTCATCATAGGTATACCTCAACTATGAGAGACAAAATGAGGGGAAAAAAATCCAGAAAATCACATTGAAGGATTTTTAATGAATTAATTGGTAAATTCCTCGGTAAAATAAGTATTTGGTCAATAACAAAAGTTCATCTCAATACTTTGTTATATACCCTTTGTTGGCAATGACAGAGGTCAAACGTTTTCTGTAAGTCTTCACAAGGTTTTCACACACTGTTGCTGGTATTTTGGCCCATTCCTCTATGCAGATCTCCTCTAGAGCAGTGATGTTTTGGGGCTGTCGCTGGGTAACACGGACTTTCAACTCCCTCCAAAGATTTTCTATAGGGTTGAGATCTGGAGACTGGCTAGGCCACTCCAGGACCTTGAAATGCTTCTTATGAAGCCACTCCTTTGTTGCCTGGGCGGTGTGTTTGGGATCATTGTCATGCTGAAAGACCCAGCCACGTTTCATCTTCAATGCCCTTGCTGATGGAAGGAGGTTTTCACTCAAAATCTCACGATACATGGCCCCATTCATTCTTTCCTTTACACGGATCAGTCGTCCTGGTTCCTTTGCAGAAAAATAGCCCCAAAGTATGATGTTTTCACCCCCATGCTTCACAGTAGGTATGGTGTTCTTTCTCCTCCAAACACAACAAGTTGAGTTTTTACCAAAAAGTTCTATTTTGGTTTCATCTGACCATATGACATTCTCCCAATCCTCTTCTGGATCATCCAAATGCTCTCTAACAAACTTCAGACGGGCCTGGACATGTACTGGCTTAAGCAGGGGGACACGTCTGGCACTGCAGGATTTGAGTCCCTGGCGGCGTAGTGTGTTACTGATGTAGCCTTTGTTACTTTGGTCCCAGCTCTCTGCAGGTCATTCACTAGGTCCCCCCGTGTGGTTCTGGGATTTTTGCTCACCGTTCTCGTGATCATTTGACCCCACAGGGTGAGCTCTTGCGTGGATCCCCAGATCGAGGGAGATTATCAGTGGTCTTGTATGTCTTCCATTTTCTAATAATTGCTCCCATAGTTGATTTCTTCACACCAAGCTGCTTACCTATTGGAGATTCAGTCTTCCCAGCCTGGTGCAGGTCTACAATTTTGTTTCTGGTGTCCTTTGACAGCTCTTTGGTCTTGGCCATAATGGAGTTTGGAGTCTGACTGTTTGAGGTTGTGGACAGGTGTCTTTTATACTGATAACAAGCTCAAACAGGTGTCAATAATACAGGTAACGAGTGGAGGACAGAGGAGCCTCTTAAAGAAGAAGTTACAGGTCTGTGAGAGCCAGAAATCTTGCTTGTTTGTAAGTGACCAAATACTTATTTTACCAAGGAATTTACCAATTAATTCATTAAAAATCCTTCAATGTGATTTTCTGGATTTTTTTTTTCTCATTTTGTCTCTCATAGTTGAGGTATACCTATGATGAAAATTGGAGACCTCTCTCATATTTTAAGTGGGAGAACTTGCACAATTGGTGGCTGACTAAATACTTTTTTGCCCCACTGTATAACGTCGTTTGTGGTTGAGCATCGCTACAGTGACGTTCAGTGTAGATATACAAGATATTCAGAACAGAGCTTGGTAAAGTGAGTGTGGAAGAAAACAACACTGTCGGAGTAATGTGTGTACATGCGTGTCTGTGTTAGTCCAGATGGCATGGAAGTACCTCATTATATATAGCCCCAAGGTATGAAGAAGTGTGGGAAAATTGGAGAAAACATTTCCGAGTTAAGAGGTATCATCCTTCTTATGTTGCTATGATATTTCACTTGGATACACATTGAAATAACTATTTAAGCACATTACATTTATTGTGCATCTATCAAAATGAATTATTACTTATACAATAACAATTATTTCATAGCAGATAAGGTTCTTAGTTTCAGATCATAGATCATTCCACAGTGCCTGAGGCATCGGCCCCTCCAATAAAAACAACAGCGATTAAAAATATTTCAATAAGTATTGTTCATAAAGTGCATGAACGTAAAAGCAGGTGCAACATCACAGTCGATAAAAACAGAGTTATTCCACGTTGTTAATGCTGTAAAGGTGCAGCGAGTGGATTTTCATCCTCGTACCTCCTCTCCAGGGTTGATATTCTGAACCGCTCTGAGCTGCATTTTCGTTCCCTCAAACATCATCACACAGTTAGGCCTGCAGTCATGGTTTAGCAGAGATAAACTGAGATCAAACAGAAAAAAATGGAGAGAGAGCATCAATGAGTGGGATGAGGAAGAGAGAGGAGAAAGGAATACATCTTTGTTTAAATGTTTAATATTTATATAACAAAATTTGACAAATCTGGGGTTTATGGATTGCTGTGTGTGCACTGACGCAGGATACTAAACACACTGGAGAACAGAGAACACAATAAAAGATGAAAAACATGTTTATCGTGAAAAACATAAGAATTGCATCCTCCTGCTGGGCCGTAAACCGCTACATGTCCAACTGTTTTGGGGTTTCTCAAATCACTCATTCAGGTGTTGACTGAAGTGGCGTTTTGTGCATAAACTTGACTGACATTTCTCTCCCACCGACTGTGACAGCTGAGGTTTGTCATTTATCCCAGAGTCCAAGGAGCTGTTGGAGGGTTACAGTGAATATCTCCAGGCTGCACATAATGTCTAAAGTCCTGCACATTTGAGTCTAGAGTGCTCAGACAAGCCAAACACACTCTCACATCACAGACACATAATTCCCTGCATAGTTTGGCAAAATGAGTACTCCGCTCCTGTCACAACAAATGTCACTCTTCATTTTTTTTCTGCTTCTCAAAGACACACACACACACACACACACACACACACACACACACACACACACACACACACACACACACACACACACACACACACACACACCAAATGAATGAGGAAATGAAGGGTACTCCATTTCTGTCACAACAAAGGCTTTTTGTCTCATTTCCCAAACTGATTATAGACACAAATAAACTTCCTACTCAACCACTCAAAGATTCATTTTGACAGTAGCGACAGTTCAGACACAGATGATGAATGTAAGTGTATTTTTCCCCACACTTCACAATCATTATTACCAGTAACATTTAAGTGAGAGTGTATCAGAATTATATCAACACAGCTTTTGGAAAAATCTGAGTAAAGAGATGTTTTCCAAAAAAAGTGTTCAAACAGGCTATTATATTGCTCTAATAGACAGAGTGTACTGGGCACTAGCCGGCCTACTGTGGTTTGTGTTCACTCCCTTGTCACGTTGAAACAGAGTGAGCATCTTCCTGTGGAGTCCGTGAGAAGATGACTCTCAGCAATCAGCCCGGGGGCTTTTAACCGGATGGAGAGGATGTAGCAGGAGCAGAGCACCTTCATGTTATTCCGGTGTATAAAGCAGTGATTTTTGGCCGTCTTTAACACTCCCCAATTTTCCTAACATGTAGACTTGCAGTTGTTTTAGTAATAATAGTAGCCAGCAACATCTGCATTTTCCTGGTCAAAGTGACAAAGTGTTAACTAAAGCAAGATTACCATGAGAATAGATTGTTTAAACTGTTTTCAACAACACTTCATATTGACTGTTGAGTGATGTTCTTAACCTGCATCACCACAGATACATTCATTAAACATCAGATAAATCCCCCTCTCCCAGTTTAATAATAACAATTCCAAACTACAGCACCTAAAATGAACATAAAGAGTCATTCCATGTCAGCTGATCAAATGCGTCCTGCCTGACCAAAATCAAAAGCAAAACTGTGCCTTATCAAGGGTTTATGATTCACTCCCTCATTGCTGGGCTGTAATGGGGGTGGGGTCCATCACTGCAATGTTCACATTATTATAACACCAAATTGAGGTTTTAAAAATATTTCACATCCAAATGTCGCATTGATTCTTTTTATTTCAAGGCAAAACAAAACAAAGCATTTCACATTGAACAGAGGGCAAAAGTGAATAAAAAGAGATACTTTATGGCACAGTATGGGAGGGAGAGAGGGACAGACGGACGGAGGGACAGACGGACGGATGGACAGATAGACAGACGGATGGATGGACAAACGGATGGACAGACTTAATTGATCCCAAACTGGGAAATTATAGTGTAACAGCAGCATGACAGAAGACAACCAAAATGATAGAAACACACACAGTATAATAGAAAAAGGAATTACCCAGGGAAAACAAAACTGCCTAGATAACTTTATATACATCGCAGATGAATAGATGATGGCCCGTATAGATACACGGATTGCACTAGCTGTACAATGCAGGACTATTGGGCGCAGGATGACATGTGAGGTACCAATTAGACTGTAAGGTGCAGTATGGCAGCATTGTTTTGACCAGAATTCAACATCAGACTGAGTTATTGTACAGTGAAATGGCATGTGGCAGGAAAGATTTCCTGCATCTGACCATTCAGCAGCAAAGCTGTAGCAGTCTGCTGGAGAAAGTGCTCCGCTGTCTGTCCAGTGTGTGGTGGAGGGGGTGATCAGGATTGTCCATGATGCATAACAGTTTGTTCAGTGTCCTCCTCTCCATCACAGTCTCAAAGGTCTCCAGCCTGAGACCAATTACAGAGCCAGCCTTCTTGATAATCTTGTCAAGTCTGTTGGTTTCGCTGGCTCTGATACTGCTACCCCAACAGACAGCAACAAAGAAGATGGTGCTGGTGACAACGGCCTGGTAGAAAAGCTCCAACATCCTGTTGCACCTGTTGAAAGATCTCAGCTTCCTCAGAAAGTAGAATCTGCTAATCCACTTCTTGTACGCAGCATCAGTGTTAGATTTCCAGTCCAGTCCATTGCTGATCATGACACCGAGGTATCTGTAGTCCTCCACTACCTCCACCCCTCCCCCACCCAATCTGCAATGGTTGTGAAGGAGTCCTTTTCTTCCTGAAGTCAATCACCATCTCTCTGGTCTGGCTAACATTTAACCTCAGGTGATTCTGCTTGGTCCACTCCACAAATCTATCTACCAGTGCCTTGTACTCCCCCTCCTCTCCCCCTCTTATACACCCAACAACAGCCGAGTCGTCAGACAATTTCTGCAGGTGGCATGACTGAGTCGTACTGAAAGTCGGTGGTGTATAAGGTGAAGAGAAAATGAGAAAGCATGGTCCTCTGTGGAGCTCCTGTATCAATAACCACCGCATCAGACAAGATACTGCCCAGCCGGACAGACTGTCGCTTGCCTGTCAGGTAGTCAGTAATCCAGGAAATCTCAGAGCTATCGACCCCCATCCCCCGCAGCTTCTCACCCAGCATCAGTGGCTGGATGGTATTAACCTTGTAAGGATTAAAGTTGATTACATGATCTGCCTCTCCTGCGGCTGGTGTCGCAGATCCGCACCTGTCAAATGATTGGTCAAAAAGTATGAAAAAAAACCCCACAATAAACACAGATGTACCAAGCATTTCACATCACTAGATGGCAGACACATATAGCTTACTGCTCTTCACTGGAGGACTGAGCTCAGCAAATCAGAACCGCGTCGAATCTGATATCACTTCCAGAGCACAGAAGGAGAGACGTATAAACAATTACGCAACATACTGTATATTTCCACAGGGAGGAAGGATTTCCTCCAAATTTTGCCAACTATTATTGTAAAAGGGAATATTTACCTTCTGGACAGCACAAGATGGACCGGAGCGGAACACACTTCATCCGTCATTGATGAAGCTGCATGTGATGGAGAGGACAATACTGACGGTTCCGCGGCGTAATCTAACCAAAATTGAGGTGAAATAAATCAGAAGATAAATGTGATTGTTTCTGGATGTGGGAGAGAATGCGAAAATGACCGACAGAAGACAAAATAAGGACTGGGGATGAGCACACGGACGCATGGCGACACATGACGAATGGTAGGTCTGATGTTTTTTTTTTTTCCACAATATCTTTATTGAACCTTTTTTTTTTTTTTTTTTTTTTAACAAACATGATACAAACAATCAAACACCAACACTAAAGCACTACAAAAAAAAAATGCACTAAAAACACCAACAACCACCAACAAAATCAAGTCTTCAACAATGCTCCTCTGTTTAGTCTAAACAATCCAATACATAAGTATACATATTATGTTCACCAGTTTGGAATTTACAAGGTCCACACACATCATTCACCTTCTTCTTCAAGAGCTATGTTCAAATTTTTTACACAATCAATAAAAGGTCTCCATATATTCTCAAACACAATTTCCTTTGATTTCAGTATATATGTTATTCTTTCTAATGGAAGGTTTGTTAACATCTGTCTTAACCACTGAGTCACATCTGGTCTATGAGTCTTTTTCCACAATAGTGCAATACCTTTTTTGGCATTAAGCAAACTGAGGTCTATGAATGTTCTTTCACTTTTATTAAAATTATGCTTTTCTGGGTACAGACCCAACAAAAACAGTTTAGGATTCAATATGATTTGTTTTGAGATTATTTTTTCAATTGTTACCCTCACCTCTTCCCAAAACATTCTTATTAATCTACATTCCCATAAACAATGAAATAGGGTTCCTTTACTTTCCATGCATTTTGTGCATGTATCTGGTATATTTTTGTTATATCTATTTAACTCCTCCGGTGTAACATACATCCGCATTAACCATTTGAAATGTATCAATTTAAGGCGTGCATTTATTGATTTGGTTTGAGCTTCTGTACAAGCCAATTCCCATTGTTCCTCTGAAATTTCAGTTTGCAGATCTTCTTTCCAGTAGTTTAATCTTTTCAGTGAATTTTCACTTGAAGATAGTGTCAATGAGTTATAAAACTCTGAAATAATACCCTTTCTTTTACTATCTTTCATCATCATTTTTTCCAAGGATGAATAAATAGGTCGAGTGAGAGCTTTATTTTGATTTGATCGAATAAAGTTTCTAAGTTGAAGATATTTAAAAAAATGTGTTCTATTGAGATTAAATTTGATCCTCAGCTCTTCAAAAGACATTATGTTATCTGCACATGGCAAATATAAATCCTGAATCTTTTGTATCCCTTTTAAATTCCATACTTTAAATACAGCATCCGCTCTCCCTGGTTTAAAATATTGATTACCCCATATTGGACTAAATTGTGACAATAACTGTGGTTCTTTTAAATAGTTTTTAGCTTCACACCATATTTTGATCATATGCTTTACAAATGGATTTTTAACTTGTTTTTGTAATTTTTTTGCCGAATCTGAGTATATGAATATGGGAAGAGGTAAAGGTAAATTGTATGATTCCATTTCAGTCCAGTGAGGGAGATCATTTGATGAAAAATAATATGTCATAGACCTCAGTTGTGCCGACCAATAATACAACATAAAATTTGGACATTTCAGACCTCCACGATCAAATGGTAAATATAATAAAGACAAACGTAATCTAGCCCTCCTGTTGTTCCATATAAATTCCACTAACTTTTTTTTTATTCTTGAGAATAGATCTAAAGGTGGTGATAAGGGAATGTATTGAAATAAATAAAGTATTTTAGGTAAAATATTACTTTTAAGTATATTGATTCTCCCGATCATCGACATTGGTAGTGACATCCATCTCTGAGTTAACTCATTGATATCTGACATTAAGGCTTCATAGTTGACACTGGCGACTGATTCTAGCTTAGGCACAATTTGGATTCCTAAATATTTAAACTGATTTACAACATTGAATTGATTTACCTCAGGGGCTGGGTAATTTCTCTGGGTCTCATTTAGCATTAATATTGAAGATTTAGTTTTATTTATTTTATATCCTGATATTTCCCCAAAATTCTTTATTAAATTCAACAAGGTTGGAATTGATTTTTTTAGATTCGACATAAACAAAATTATGTCATCGGCGTACAGGGAGATTTTATGTTCTGTTGGTCCAACTTTAATTCCATATATTTGTGAATGTAAACGTATCGCTATCGCTAAAGGTTCAATTGCCATAGTAAACAGTAAAGGTGAAAGTGGACAGCCTTGTCGACATCCTCTATTGATTTTTATTGGTTTTGAAATATTGTTATTTGTTAGGATTTCTGCTGTAGCATTATTGTATATTATTTGAACCCATTTTATGAAATTATTTCCAAGTCCAAACCTTTGTAGGACTTCAAAAAGAAAGGGCCATTCAACTCTATCAAAGGCCTTTTCGGCGTCCAGTGATAGGAGAGCTGTATCCGGTGCTTCTTTATTAAAATAAATAATATTAAATAGTCTTCTTACATTATGGAAGCCTTGTCTACCCTTTATAAAGCCATTCTGATCTCGATTAATAATATTTGGTAAAATTTCTTGTATTCGTCTTGCTAAAATTTTACAGATTATCTTAAGGTCGGCGTTTAATAGGCTTATTGGTCTCATATTTTCACATTTATTAGAGGGCTTACCTGGTTTTGGCAGCAGTATAATTAAGGCATTATTTATGTATGATGGTAAATTATTATTTTGAAATGCTTCTAAAACCATTTCCAAAAAAGGTTTTATTAATTTATTCTTAAATTTTTTATAAAGGTCAACTGGAAGACCATCTGGTCCTGCACTTTTTCCTGATTTCATATTATCAATGGCTAGCCCAACTTCTTCTTGACTAATTTTAGACTCCAATATCTCCCTGTTTTCATTTGGAATACACGGTATAGATAGTTCGTTCAAAAACCCATTTAGTTTTGTTAAATCAGGTTCATTTTTGGTATCATATAATTTTTCATAGTAATCTCTAAAGGCTCTATTAATTTCTAAAGGAACTATAACTACCTGTCCGTTACTTATAATACTGGTAATTGGTGTTTTAATTTCTAATTGTTTAATCTGCCATGCTAATAATTTTCCTGATTTTTCACCTTGTTCATAAAAAGATTGTTTCAATCTTAGAAGACTCGAGGCAGCTCTATTCGCTGATTTTTTGTCGTATTCAGCTCTCAAAATCAGTAATTCATTCTCCAACCTTGGGTCACTTCCTGCATACACTTTTTCCTGAAGACTTTTTATTTTATGTTCCAATTTAGCTCTCTCCTCTCGAGTCTTCTTAGATTTTGATCCTGTATAACTAATAATATGTCCCCTAATAAAAGCTTTGAAAGCCTCCCACTTTACACATGCTGATGTTTGTGTAGTATTGATGTCAAAGAACTCGTCTATCTGTTTTTCTATATACTTGACAAATTCCTCATCCTGAAGCCATTTATGCTGAAATTGCCATCTACCTGATTCCTTTGTCAATTTTTTATCTACATATATTAGACAACAGGGTGCATGATCAGAGATCACGATGTTATCATAAAAGCAGTTTTGAATCTTGGACCTTAATTCTGTGGAAATCAAAAAATAATCAATACGTGAGAATGTCTTGTAGGTACTGGAATAACAAGAATAGGCTTTAACTTGTGGTTTCATTTCTCTCCATATATCTAACAATCTCAATTCTTTCATAAAATGATTAATAGTCATCCTACATCCAATGTGCGTACAATCCAGTCCTGTTGATCTATCTATACCTGGATTCAATGTACAATTAAAATCCCCTGCTATTATATGTTGCCCTGTAAGTGATGATAAGATAAGAAATAAATTAGCAAAGAACTTCTGATCATCTATATTGGGACCATATAAGTTCACTAGATTTATATTTTCTAATAGCAAAGAACCTTGAATGATTACATATCTTCCAAATTTGTCTCCAATTACATTTTTCACTTGAAAAGGAACTGATTTATGTATGAGAGTCATAACTCCCCTGGCTCGGGATGAAAATGAAGAGGTGAATACACTTCCTTGCCATCTACTCCTAATTCTTTTAACATCCTCCTCTATTAGATGAGTTTCTTGTAAAAACACAATTTTTGAACCCATGTCTTTTATTTTATTCATAACTTGTTTAAGTTTTTTTAAATTTTGTAGACCTCTGCAATTCCATGAAGTTAAATTAAGATTAACACTTTGGTTTATGATCAATAGAGAGTTTGGGATTACCTTGCAGTGTAAACATGCTCATACAGAGAAGCAAAAACATGAGTGGTTGAACATTCATCCTACAAACTACACACAAACAAATTTCCCCTTCCCACACTTGTGGCAAACCCCCCAAAATCAAAAGAAAAATTCTGTCTCCCGATATAGCCATCGACCGTTCCACACCCACGGGGAACAGCCTAAGCCACTCCTTCTTCATCCTCCCAATCACCCTAACTCTACTACTTTTAATAACGTAACATTAACTCTCCTCTGTAGTTTTCCAACTTAACTCCAAAATTTTTAACAACTTTGTACATCATAGTATTTTTGTTTGTTTTGTTTTTGTTTTGTTTTTTTAATATATAATACAATCTATATTTTGTAAACTTACTATTTACTTCAAGTCAGTCAGATGCCTGTGCAAATGCTTAATTATTCTACCTTATATTTTGTTCATGCTTAGCTCCCACCAGTCTCTTCTTCTTCTTTGATCTTCTTGATGAACTCCTGCGCCTCCTCTGGGGTCTTGAAGATGTGGGTTCTGCCCTCATACGTGGTCAACAGTCTCGCAGGATAGATTACACCATGACGAATCCCAAGGTTGCGCAGCTCCTTACGTATGGGATCAAACTGCTTCCTCAATTGCTGGATTCCTGTGGCCAAATCTGGGTAGAACCGCACCTGCTGGTCCTGGTGTTTAATCTCTCCTTTAGCTCGTGCAGCGTTGAAGATCTTCATCCTGTCTCTGTTGCTAAGAAACTTCATAATTAAGGTCCTCGGCGGTCCCTTATCTCTCCGTGGGCCAATACGATGTGCATTTTCCAGAACCACTGCTGATTGCAACTCCTCGCTGCCCAGCACCTCCGGAATCCACTTTTCCAGAAAGGAACATACGTCCCGACCTTCTGATTCCTCTGGAAGACCCACCAGCCTCAAGTTATTCTGTCTCGACCGAGATTCCAAATCCAAAATATTATCTTCCAGAGATTTATTTTTTTTTTCCAAAGTGCGCACCTTTAATTGAAGACGGGTGACGTCATCTTCAGCACTAGCGAGACGGAGCTCCATCTGCGCCGTTCGTTCTACACAGTCACCCAATTCCTTTCTTATTCCTTCCAACGCTGTCATAATCCCATCAAATCTAGAGGAAAAGTCCGCTCTCATTGAACTCATGGCAGCCATCAGCGCATCTGCGCCTCCCCCCGCAGACATCGCACCGTTGCCAGCCTCCTCCGCCATATATGGAGTTTTATTTGCTGCGTCACAGACCTGAAAGTCCGTTAATTTGGACTGTTTCGGCGGCTCGCTTTTTCCTTTACCTGGTTTTCCAGCCTTAGGCTTCGCCGACATATCCTCGCCCAAACGCTGGAATACGTTCTGTCCCAAATGAGAGAGTTATTTGCCGATTTTTTTTCTCCAAGAGCAGAGCAGAGTGAGACACGTCCGTCTTACGTGGCAGCCATAACAGGAAGTCAGGTCTGATGTTTTTAATCAGTTTGTTTACATTCTACTGATTTTCTGGTTCATATATTTTGAAGATAACAAAAAAAAAAAAACAAAGACAAAAAACCGAAAACCTCCTTTGTGTAAATATGTCCAAAGTCCACTTTGACCTAAAGTTATGTAATCTGATGTGGCTGGTGTCACATTATGCAAATTAAATGCATAAATTTACTCCTGTCATAAACTTTGGATCATATTCATATGCAAATACTAAGGAGGCGTACACCTCATCACCACTCCCCCCACTCGGGAGATCGGATCACAACTTGGTTCATCTTCTGCCGGTGTACAAACCCTTAGTACACAGACAACCTCCGGTCATGCGCACAGTGAAGTTATGGTCTGAGGAGGCAATGGACGCGCTAAAGGACTGTTTTGAAATCACTGCCTGGGAGCAGCTCTGCGATCCACATGGTGAGGACATCGATGGCCTCACTCACACCATCACGGACTACATCGGCTTCTGTGTGGACAACACCGTTCCTACCAAGACCATACGGTGTTGCTCGAACAACAAACCCTGGATCAACCCTGAGATAAAAACACTTCTGAGAGAGAAGAAGAGGATCTTCAGGTCGGGGAACAGGGAGATGCTGAAGTCCGCTCAGAGGGAGCTGAGGAGGAAGATCAGAGAAGGCAAGGACAGCTTCAGGAAGAAGACAGAGGACAAGCTGCAACGAAGCGACATCGGCGGGGTCTGGAGAAACCTTAAAACCATCTCTGGGCTCCAGAATACCTCCCCCCAGGCCACGGGGGGCAGGGAGTGGGCCAACAATCTGAACCTGTTTTTTAATAGGTTTGACCAGTCGCCCTCCCCCCTGACTGCACAACAACCACTGCTGCCTCTAAAGTCATCGAGACCTGCTGTCCACACCCCACTCCACCAACACCCCCACTCCCAGCACACAGCCCCCCAACCTGACCCTCACTAAGACCCAGGTGAGGACGGAGCTGAGGAAGATCAAGGTGAGGAAGGCCGCGGGACTGGACGGCATCAGTGCAAAGCTCCTCAAGTCCTGTGCAGACCAGCTGTGTGGGATTGTGGAGCATATCTTCAACCTGAGCCTGAAGCTGGGGAGGGTACCACAGTTGTGGAAAACATCTTGTGTGGTGCCTGTACCAAAGACTTCCCACCCCAAAGATCTGAACAGCTACAGACCAGTGGCCCTGACGTCTCACATGATGAAGACCCTGGAGAGACTGCTCCTTGCTCACCTCTGCCCCCTGGTGGGACCAGCGATGGATCCACTCCAGTTCGCCTACCAGCATGGCATTGGGGTGGAGGATGCTGTGATCTTCCTCCTTCACCGTTCTCTGTCCCACCTGGAGAAGCCCGGGAATGCGGTGAGGATCATGTTTTTTGGCTTCTCCAGTGCTTTCAACACCATTCAACCAACGATCCTGAAGGACAAGCTGCTGTGCGCAGGGGTGGACCAGCACCTGTTATCATGGATCCTGGACTACCTCACTAACCGGCCTCAGTTTGTGAGAACCCGAGATTGTGTGTCTGACACGATCATCGGTAGCATGGGGGCTCCCCAGGGAACGGTTTTGGCTCCCTTTCTGTTCACCCTTTATACTGCGGACTTCTCACACAACACAACACACTGCCATCTACACAAGTTCTCTGACGACTCTGCGATCGTTGGCCTCATCTCCAACGGAGATGAAGCTGAGTACAGAAGACTTATCCAGGACTTCGTGGACTGGTGCCATCGGAACTGCCTCCAGATCAACGCGAGGAAAACTAAGGAGCTGGTGGTGGACTGCCGCAGGCAAGGACAACCCCTCACAGCACCAGTAAACATCCAGGGAACAGACATTGAGATGGTGACATCCTACAAGTACCTTGGTGTTCATCTGAACAATAAACTAGACTGGTCACACAATACCGACGCACTCTACAAGAAGGGACAGCGCAGGCTGTTCCTACTGAGGAGGCTCAGGTCTTTTGGTGTACAAGGGGTGCTGCTGAAGACATTCTACGACACAGTGGTGGCATCAGCCATCACTTTTGGAGTGGTCTGCTGGGGCAATGGCATTACAGTAGCCGATAGGAAGAGACTAAACAAACTGATCAAGAAAGCTAGCTCTGTCCTGGGGTAATGCCTTGACCCAGTGGAGGAGATAGGAGAGAGAAGGATGGTGGCTAAACTGTCATCTCTGCTGGAGTCCGAGTCCCACCCTATGCAGGACTTAATGAATGCACTGAGGAGCTCATTTAGCAGTAGACTACATCATCCTAGGTGCGCAACCGAGAGGTTTCGCAGGTCCTTCCTACCTACGGCTGTCAGACTGTATAACCTAAGCAGGGCTGCTCACAGAAATAGCAAAAAAACGTGATGACCTAGTAGAACTGAATGCAAAAGAATATGTATGGGCACATAATCATACCATGTAGGATAACTAAATAGACGGTTATGCTGTTTCATCCCACCTAGCAACAATGCTCTGCACTGTGTGTGTTTATATATTTACATATTTATTCCATCTAGCTACAATGCTCTGCACTGGGTGTGTTTATATTTATATATCTATATATTTATTCCATCTAGCTACAATGCTCAGCACTGGGTGTGTTTATATTTATATATCTATATATTTATTCCATCTAGCTACAATGCTCCGCACTGTGTTTTTATATATCTACATATTATTCCATCTAGCTACATTGCTCCGCACTGTGTGTGTTTATATACTTGCATATTTATTCTACCTAGCTGCAATGCTCCGTACTGTGGGTGTTTATATATTTACATATTTATTCCATCTAGCTACAATGCTCTGCACTGTGTGTTCATATATTCATATATTTATTCCATCCAGCTACAATGCTCTGCACTGTGTGTCTGTGTGTGTGTGTGTGTATATATATATATTTTATAGTAATATGTACATATGTATATTAGCTGCTCTTGCTTGCTTGTTTTTTTTTTTTCTTGCCTTCTGATTGTTGCTCTGAGTGTTGCTATCCCTGTGCTGTTGCAATCCTGGAATTTCCCCGTTGTGGGACTAATAAAGGCTTATCTTATCTTATCTTATCTAAAAGACGCAACAGACTTACACAAATGGTCCCCTCCAGCATACAACTAGGACAATATCAGTCACTACGGAGGGTGACAATATGTATGGGTACATATTCATACTATGTAGGATAACTAAGTAGACGGTTATGCTGTTTATTCCATCTTGCTACAATGCTCCGCACTTTGTATATATATTTTTATATTTATGTGTACGTATGTACGTATATCCACTGCTCTTATTTATATTTTTTGTATCTCCTTAATTATCGCTCTGAGTGTTGCTATCCCTGTGCTGTTGCAATCCTGGAATTTCCCCATTGTGGGACTAATAAAGGCTTATCTTATCTTATATTCTACATCTTTCTCATTTATAGCAAGCCATTATCTCTTACCACTTTCAAGTTACAGCCTTTGGAATATGTGATCTAAACTGAATATTTTCTTGAAAAAAATCTTCACCACCAGAGGGTGCAGGTGCGGATCTGTGACCGAAATCCTCTCAGGGTTAAAGGCAATGGAGAAATCAAAGAAGGTGATTCTCACAGTGTCTCCTCCTCCATCCAGGTGCAAATCGGCTCTTTACCTGCAGCCTCAGGTGGGCTAAGACCAGTCTCTCCAGGACCTTCATCACATGAGATGTGACAGCAACTGGTTGATAGTCATTCAGGTCTGATGGAGACAACTTCTTGGGACAGGAACCAGGCAGGACATCTTCCACAGCACCGGTACTCTCTCCAGACTCAGGCTCAGGTTGTACAAGTGTTTCAGTATCGGAGATAGCTGGTTGGTACAGGTCCTCAGAATCCTGGCGGAGACGCCATCACGGCCCGCAGCCTTCCCCTGACAGGTCTCTCCAGCTGTTTCTTAACCTGGTCTGTAGTCACAGTGATGTGGGGGTTGGTGCTGATGTCATCAGTGGAGGGGGAGGTGGGTGAGAGAGAGGGGTGCTGCACAGGAAAGAAGGGGGGAGGGGTGTGTGGGGGTCTGGCCGTGTTGTGGGGGGTGACAGACTGTGAGGTGAACCTATTAAAAAATAGGTTCAGCTCATTAGCTCTCTCAAGACTCCCCAATGTATGTCTGTCCCTCCCCTTACACCCAGTGTTTTCACAGAATCTGATGTATCCTGTGATGCAATCGGTCATATTCTCTATGTCCACCCCATATGGGTCATAGAGTACATCCCAGTCCGTCGTCTCAGAGCAGTCCTGTAGTGCATCAGCAACCTCCTATGTCCACCTCCTCACAGTCCGTGTGTAAGCAGACCGCCTTTGCACAAGGGGAATGTACTTGGGGGTTAACAGAATCAGGTTGTGATCGGATCTGCCAAGTGGGGGTAGAGCTGTGGCGCTGTATGCATCTTTGTCATTGACATACAGTAGATCCAGTGTTTTATTTTCTCTGGTGGGACAGTCTACAAACTGGTGGAAGTTTGGTAGTGTTTTGCCCAGTGAGACATCGTTAAAATCACCTGTGATAGCCATAAATGCATCAAGGTGCTGCGCCAGTAAAGTGGCAGTAGTGGAGCTGATGATGTCACAGGCCACTGCTGCATCAGCTGACGGAGGGACGTAAACAGTAATCACAATGGCACACGTGAACTCTTATGGCATACAATAAATGGTAAACAGCGTTCACTTCTATAATGCTTTTTACTCATCTCTGGATGACCTAAGTGCCTTACAGATCCTGCTACCCACCCATTCACATACACATTCACACACTGATGGTAGCGGAGATGCCATACACAGGTTCTGGCCTGACCCACCAGGAGCAACTGGAAGGCTCAGTGTCTTGCTCAAGGACACTTCAACATGCAGACAGAGTGGGAATCAAACCCCTGACCCTCCGATTAGTAGTCAGCCACACTACACCTGCACCACAGCCACAGGTCGCATACTCACAGCAAGCAATTCAAAGCCCGGGCTGCAGAGACTCGAGGTGTGAAGGTGGTATAATCCTGTGTCCAGGATTACACCACCTCTCATTTACAAAAAGTGCCAATCCTCCTCCCCTCCTTTTACTGCTACATCACATTGCCAAGGATTGCCTGTAAGCCTCCACTAATCAGATCATCATGAATGCAGGCAGGAGAAGACAAAAACAGAAACATACAGACAGCACCCGGGGCATCAGTGAAGTTCCTTAATATTTACAGGTATACAAACAAATGTGAAACATCTGAAAACCAAAAACATGAAACGAAAGTGACCTTTTAAAATATTACTATTTGTACTTGATTTGATAGTTTCTGTTAATTAATGTTTGAGCTGAGGATGTACCAGCATGTGTTGTACTTTGAAAAAAGAGACCGCATTTACAACCTCCCTGACATCACACAGACATTTACTGTCACTACACACATGGACAGGCAGAAATACTGAAGAGGTTTGCTAGATTTGTCAGTTTTTATGGCTCTTTCCAATACTGCTGCTCTCATAGTTGATCGTAATCAGCAAAAACAATGGGTCCGACAGATCATGTGTGTGTACGTGTGTGTGCTTTCAGGCTTTGTAGAATCATCAGTAACCCCCTGGCTTTGTTCAATAGTTGAGAAGTTACGGGTTGAATATCAACTAGAAATCCAGAACCCCGAACAATGCTTTTATCTGATAGAGGCTCATTAGCATACTAATTAGATTAATGAACTAAGCTACATCTCACATTTACAGTGTCCTCTCACACAAAAACTGTTGCTGTATGCAATTGGGAAAAGCGTGAAATATTACAGATGATGATCACATGAGCAGAGAAGTTTGAAAAAGTATGACACAAACAAGCAAAACAGTCACGAAGGAAATACTTTTAAGAAAACATGCTTTGCAACTTCCACTAATGCAATTTTACTGTGAGGGAAACAAATTTGTGTCTCATTTTGTAAGGTAATAATTTCTAATTTATTCCATTGATCCTGTATGAGGATTCTCCACAAGTGTTTTATATCATGGTATTACAGCAAGTGAACAGTGATCTGTGTTATCAATTCGGCTGGGTATCATTTTACTTGTGAAGGAGAGCACAAACGATTTTCAACAGGGCAATTAGTAATGAAAAAGAGGAAGAAAGATGCTGAGGTGGAACAGAGCCAGAGTGAAGAGGAGAGAAAGCCAGCCACAGAGAAAACAGTTTATGAAATAGAGCAGAGATGGAAAATGAACAGAGGACGATGCAATGAGCAGAGGTGTAGCCTCACCAGAGTAATCTCCCTCTCTTCAGCAAACCCATGGTTGCCAGGCAACCCAAAATATGAATAGGCAGGGGACTATTCGGTGAACGAACCCATTATTTATGGATGAGTTACAACATAAACCGAGCACAGACACACATAGTTTGGCTGAGCTTTGGTAATGCCAATGCAACCATCTGACATCTCAACAACAACCAGATCAACACGCTGAGATACCTGCAGTGTGTGCGTGTGTGTCTGTGAATGTAGCAGCACTAACAACATGTACGACATCCCAAATCTCATCCCAATCACCCAGGATTCACTACAGGCATTACAGTACTGCCGTGCTCTGTGTATTAAGACTGACAACAGATACCAATTTAAAAAGCTGTTAAGGCCTGGACTTTGGGTTCATAATCATAACTAACTCCCTGGTAAGTTACACAATGATTAGGATCAGCATAAGGGTGAAGGGAATGTTATTATGAGATTTACTTTATTTTACAAAGACTTCGGAAGGTGCCATGCCTGAATACTTTTTGTAGAGCATCTCAAACCAAATGCTGTTTTAGAATAAACGCAATAATAACAGTGAGCCCAGTTACATGGCCACAATAATCCAATGACTGGGAATAAACAGATAATAGTAATAATCAGATTTGATGCATTTAAATGCAGTGAATAAATGGCTTATTGGGTGGTAAACTATTTGAGTTAATGGGATTTCTCATGAACTGATAATTGCCTTTATCAGATTATTTTGCAGGGTTTCCTCTGGTAACATTTCTGGGTGGCGGCCTGCCTCACCTGAATTTATCCTGCTACTCTATGAGGTAATATAAATTTAAGAAAAAAATACAAAGGAATGACGGTCCGCAAGCACGCACACGAACAACATGCGTGACTGTCATCCACACGGAGTTCAGAAGTGCCCCGCCCACGTGTTCCAGTCACCAGGCATAGTGTCTCACTACTAGCGTCGCAGTCCGAGAGAAACATGAGCTTATTAAAGTACTTTAAATGCGGAAAAAAAGCATAAGAGGTATGTAAGAAATGAAGGCATTTATCATGGTTTTAACCCGCTGGTAACGGAAGCAATAATGGAAGAGTTGCTTAGCTAACAGGTGTGGTTAGGAGCTCAAGTTGATTCATTTTGTCTTCTTTTTAATTATTAGTTTTTTGTTTATCTTATTTCAGACAAGAATAAAAAGGAGATATTTTTACCTTTACCTTAGTTAATATTAACTAATTTATGTTCATTATTATATACCTGTAAAGTTAAGATGACTGAAATTCACGAAGTCAATGACTTTAATCCGTCAGCAGCCTTCAGACAAACTAAACGTGCCAACATTTGGATTTCAAAATAAGGGAGGTTTTTCCTGCTGTCTGGGTGGTGAGGAGATTTCTAAAAAAACTATATAGAAATATTATAACAGAAATAACTGCATCTTTGGTCATTTAAGTTAATTTATTTCATTAAATACAATTTTATTAATATTTTTTTCTTTGAAATCAAGAGTTAAATTATTGTTCTGTTCTGGCTCTGCAAAATTATGGTCAAAAGTATAAATTATAAGAAAAAAGTAAAAAAAAAAACCCAGTCTGTTTCAAATTTATTTTAAAAAAGTAATTTTATTTTAAAAAATTGAAAAAAATTAGCCATAAAATAATCCACAAATTTATAATAAAGTCTCAAATGTACAAGAAAAGTCACCTTTACAAGAGGAATTACAAATTTGAGGAAAATGGTTTCAAATTTAGATAAGCTTGCAGAGAAAAGCAGAAAACTATAAGAAAATTGTTATAAATTTTGGAGAAAAACCTCAAACCTTCAAGACTGAAGTCATTACTCAAGTTTTTAAGTGGGTGTTCTTTGTACCCTTAACTAGAAAGTTTTGGTCGTCTACTTTTAATTATTAATTTCAAAGCACTGGTTTTACATTAGTAGAATTTCTGGCTACTATGCCCACCTCTGATCATATAATTTAGGCACACATGAGTAAATTACTGTTATCAATATTTTTTTTCCTTCCCTACTCTCTCAATGGAAAAAAAGAAACACTAGAATAAAAATACAAAAAATACACATTTTTGTCATTTATGTAAACCATGCCAAAAAAATCCTGCAGGACAAAACATGACACTTGATATTTTCTAACCTGTTTGTACACCACCATAGACAGAGAGAGAACCTGAATTAGACAGAGCTCAGAAAGGGCAAGATGAGACAGAAGAGAGGAGCCAAGGAGAGGAAAGTGTTCAGGCAGAGGGTCCAGGAGAGCTGAGAGCAGAGGAAGGAGAGAAGGATACACCACTAAAAAGTCCAAACACAGGACGTCTGGGTGGGACCCCAACTGGCCCAATGTTCCAACATTTAAGCCTCGGTTGTACAATACTTCAAATGGTAAGTTCCATATGCAAAGTTACTATGCAAAATAAAAAATAAATAAATAATATAAAATTAACATATTCCAGTTACAATAGTGTCATGAGTTTTCTGCCCCCCCCCCCCCCGAAAACTATGTTGCTATCGCACCAAGGTCTTGAAGCCAGAGGACACACTGTTTTCTTTACATGGCCACTTGAATAATAAGCTAACTCCAGAAATCCAGTTATAATCAGTTTATTTATGTACATGTAAACATGGCCAGTGGAATCTTCATGCAGTATAAATTGATTAAAACGTTTTTAAAGCTTTACTTCAACCTGAACAGTAAGTGATGACAATTAGTTCACCGGAGTGGTGGTCTAGTTGATAAAGCATCCGCCCCACAACCGGGACATCGTGGGTTAAAGCCCCAGCCGGGCCATACCTAAGACCATATAAAAATGGTACTTCCCGCCTTCTAGCTTGATGCTCAGCAAAATAGAATGGGGGAAGGAAAAGCTGATTGTGGTGGTGTCTTGCATGGCAGCGACCCCTCCTGATTCTAGATGTGATTAATGTTGTAGATGGGAGAAACGTAATTTCATTCTACTGTACATGATTGGCTGTATGGATTGAATGACAATAAAGTTGGCTGCTTCTTCTAGTTTTTGGACTAACATTTGTGTGATTTGTAGGGTTGTACCCAAATAGTCAATTATTTTAGTACCAGCTCACTGTTAGGGTATAAAATAAGTTAATTCCCTTCCGCAGGATGTGTGTACTACAGCTACTGTAGAAGTGTGTTCAGGCCAAACGCAAAAGCGCAAATTTTTGGTGCGGCGTAACTATATGTTAACTCAATGTAAACATGCAAATAAATGGGAATCCGCATCCGAGAAAGTTGCAGAGGGGCAAGGTTGCCTTCATAACTTCTACAGCTGCTTTCTACCTGCTGTGGAAATCCCAAAATGCCATCATGTTTACATTTACAATGTTATGCAGTGGGGCAAACAGCTGGGAAAATGTCACTGCCTCCTCCAGAAACTTTACCTGGATGATAGTTGTTGACCTGCCAGCCCTCTTTAGCACAAATGTCGCAGGAATACAGTGGGTGGATAAACTCCTGACACTGTTTCAGCTGCAGAGCTCCTGGTCTATCTGTCTGCAGGTGAGTGGTAGTCTCATTTTCACTAATAATCAATCAATCAACTTTATTTATAAAGCACTTCAAAAGCAACACTCGCTACACAAAGTGCTGTACAGCAAGAGAACATAAAAGCAGGGCACTAACACAAAGGGTGCTAACACAAGAAAAAAAAAGTAAAATAAATAAAAATCCATTTCATTCAATAAAATCAATGTCTCATACTGGGTCGAAGGCCAGGGAGTAAAAATGTGTTTTAAGATGTGTTTTAAAAATGGACAGTGAAGGTGCTTGTCTAATGTCCAGGGGTAAATAATTCCATAACCTGGGGGCCATGATCAAAAAGGCTCTGTCCCCTCTGAGCTTGCGCCTCGCCTTTGGTACCTCCAAAAGCAGCTGTTCAGCTGACCTAAGGGACCGGGTGGGAGCATAGGGATGCAGAAGCTCAGAGAGGTAAGGTGGAGCAAGACCATTCAAGGATTTAAGAACAAATAAAAGAATTTTAAAAAGAACTCTAAAATACACGGGCAGCCAGTGGAGTGAAGCTAAGATGGGTGTGATGTGATCTCTTCCACGTGTACCTGTCAAAAGACGAGCGGCGGTG
The DNA here is from genome assembly GCA_020510985.1 of Pholidichthys leucotaenia. NCBI lineage: Eukaryota > Metazoa > Chordata > Actinopteri > Cichliformes > Pholidichthyidae > Pholidichthys > Pholidichthys leucotaenia. The sequence goes on along the minus strand of CM035837.1, from coordinate 349,506,721 downwards.
TTTTGAACCAGCTGCAAACGGGAAGAGATGATTGGCTGACACCGGCGTAAAGTGCGTTACAGTAATACAGCCAAGATGAAATAAAAGCATGGATTACTGTTTCCAAGTGTGGTCTAGAGAGAATGGGTTTTACTTTTGCTAAATGCCTTAGATGAAAGAAGCTGGATTTTACCACAGAACCAATCTGCGTTTCTAATTTAAAATCATTGTCCATGATAAAACCAAGGTTCCTAGCTGTGGATTTAACATAAGGAGTAAGGGGGCCCAAGTATACAGGAAGGAACTCACAGGGGCAACTAGGTCCAAACACCATCACTTCGGTCTTCTTATCATTAAAATTTAGGAAGTTTAGGGCCATCCAAGACTTTATGTCTTCAATGCACGTCAGGAGTGAGTTTACTGATGAGGCAGCTTTTTGTTTTAGAGGGACATACATCTGGCAGTCATCAGCATACAGGTGGAAAGAGATACCATGCTTTTTAAAAATGGAACCCAGTGGAAGTATGTACAGAGAAAAAAGCATGGGCCCTAGAATTGACCCCTGTGGGACCCCGTAAGGCAGAGGAGCAAAAGAGGATTCAAACCCAGACATGCTAACTTTAAAAGTCCTGACTGACAGATAGGATCTAAACCAGTTGAGAGCAGTGCCACAAATTCCCACTAGGTGCTGCAAACGGGAAATTAAAACATGATAGTCCACTGTGTCAAAGGCAGCAGTTAAATCAAGCAGCACAAGAACAGCATATTCACCTGAATCACAAGCCAAGAGAATATTGTTAAAAACTCTTAACAAGGCTGTCTTTGTGCTATGAAGAGCTTTGAAACCAGATTGAAAAATCTCCAAAATACCACGTTCATCCAGAAAGCATTTCAGCTGCATATAGACAATTTTTTCTAAAATTTTTGAGAGAAATGGCAGCTTGGAAATAGGCCTAAAATTTACCAACACGATATGATCGAGACCAGGTTTCTTAATCAAGGGCTGTACTACTGCATGTTTAAAATTTGCAGGAACCACACCAGATGACAGGCTGCAGTTCAAGATGGTGAGAACTGACTGCCCTATACTGGGAAGCACCTCTTTAAAAAGTCTAGGAGGGACAGCATCACAGGGAGACCCTGAGGGCTTAATGTGGCCAACCACATCCTCTAAAAATGACAGAGTCACAGGTTCAAACTGATTAAAAACAGCAGAACAAGGGACAGAGACAGAGGGATCAGAAAAGGAGGTGAGATGAGAGCCCTGGTGGTGGCCACCTTGTCAATAAAAAAGTTCATAAAATCATTGCATAACTCAGAGGAGGCCTCCAAACAGTCAGTCTGTGGGGTGTTGAGAACAGAGTCAATAGTGTTAAATAAAACATGTTGATTATGACAATGAGATAAAACAATATTAGCAAAGTATTTGCTTTTTTCCTGCTTGACAGTGTTTTGATACTGATGCCAGCAGTCTTTCAAAATCTGCAGTGACACCTGCAGTTTGTCCTTCTTCCATAACTAGTTTACTCTCCAGTGTTGATACTTTTACTGACTGATGGCAGAGTCTCAAGGCTGATTAGCTACTGCTACTAAATCTCTCGAACGCGAATGTGCAAATTCACATGTATTCACATATTTACATTGAATTAACATGTAGTCACACCGCACGAAAAATTTGCTTTGCATTTGGTGTGAATGCACCACACGCAGTGATACTTAAAGCACAATAGAGGGTCAGTCCTACTGGTAGTTTTGTGTGTTAACTTTCCTTTCCCCATTCTATTATGCTGAGCACCATGCTAGAAGGCAGAAAGTGCCATTTTTATCTGGACTTTGGCATGACCCTGCTAGGGCATGAACCCACAACCACCTGGGTGTGGGCTGGATGCTCTACCACTAGTCCACCACTCCAGTAAAGGTGTAAGTAAGTTAAAGACTTTTTAAAGGGATTTTTTTAAGGCCAGTTGACCAAATTTAAGACCCTGTATTTACACAAGAATAATAAGTCAGGTATTTCATTAAATAAGGTATTGCCAACAAATTTACTTGAACTAAATTTGCAGGAAATTTCTGATTAGCCACCCAGCTACCATCAGAATGTTTTCTGTTAAGGTGTTTACTAAATGCGAGCAAATTTGGTCACGCCAATACATTGAGTTAACATGTACTTGTGTTGCGTGACTAAATTTACTCGCGTTTGGTCTGAACATGCCTTTAGTTCCACTCACTTTCATTTCCTTACTGCTAAAATGCAAATCAATAACCACAAATCACACAATTCATTACTGTATTCATTAATGAATACAGTAAATTACTGTATTCATTACTGTATACAGTATTCTGTATACAGTAATGCTGATTATAATGCTATAATGTCTAAGGTATTTTTAAAATCGTTAAATCTCATTGTCATCATCATGTTGGATAAACAAATTTAAGACTTTTTAAGGATTTGCACACAGTAACCATCTGGCAATGTTTTCACCTCAAAAAGCATACACAGAAACATTAAAGGGAGCATTGCCCTGAAAGAGAGACAGAGAGCAAGGACAGTGGTCCAATTATTAGGGGTGTTAATAAAGAAAAGGAGAGTTATTAGAAGAAGAGGTGAATCAGACAAACAAGCTCTCTTTTTGGATGAATGTGCAGAATGAATACATAGTGTATGCTTCAATCACTGGAGGAAATCCACACTGGTCTGATTCAAAGTTTGCCATAGATGTACTAAAGTTAATGGTTTTTCCTTCATTCTACATTATGCCTCTGACAAGTTGGTAATATGTTCAGTATGAACTCATCCTCTTGCCCAAAGTGAACTGAAATAGACTCAGCCACTTTAAAAACATTGAAGAGGATGTAGACAGAAGACATTTCCATTGATAGTCCATTCATGCTTGAAAAGGTTTTAGTTACATTCATCTCAACAGTTGCCCAGATGCAACTAATAATAATTAACTAATAATTCAGACATCCCCTTGGCGACAGCAAAAGCCTCAAATATTGGTAAAGCCAAAGAAAAACTTCTTTAAGTGCTGAAACGACAAGGTCTGAATCAACTCAGCAGTAATGAGGTGAAGCAAAGAGGCATTTTTCTAAAGATTAAAAAAAAAACAGACAATAGCTGTCACCTGTGACCAGAGGTTGTACTAGGCTTTCTTGTTATCTATCATTCTGACAAACAGGATTGTAAAAATTCTGTCATAATCTATTATTATCTGTCATCTTAATTGACTTTAATTAGATCACCCTCAGTGTAATCTGTTAAATGACAGGCAGCTTTCAAAATTTTCAGTCATTGCTGAAAAACATCTGTCAATGAAGGACAGTTTTCAGTTAACGCAACCTGTGCCTGTGACAAACCTGTGTCTGGTACTACGGATAATCATTATCTGTAGCAGCTGATACAGGCACAACATTTAGAAAACTTGACCACTAAATTTGAGTGATTTGGCTTGAATTTTTCAGCATGCAAAAAAAGGCAATCTTCCAAAAGAGTAACGGAAAACTAATGCTAAAACTGAGATTACTAAGATTACTGAAATAAACACAAATGCCAACAAGATTCTCTTTATGCATCACGTTTTCTCCTGAAATGACGACTGACATATGATTTTAACTAAGTTATGCTTAATCAACTTTCAACTATGGTAAGGATTAGGGTTCAAAATGTTGTCAATTTAAAATTTCCTTTTAAAAGTCAAATTACCACAAACACATGGAAACCAGATAGGCACCTGGAAGAAAAACTGGACTATCTAAATAAATATTCTCCCTTGTGTGCTTCAAGGCAAAGAGACAACAATCATTTTATCAATCACACATCAAACTTTGCACTTCATTCATTCTCACCTCCTTTTCCCCCTCTGTCTTACCCCAAAGGCATTATATTATTCTGTCAACATTCATTTACTACTTTTTGCTTCATAACAAAAATTCACTTCTTCGATTCCCCTATTACTTCTTACTTCAAAGGACTGTCATGAAACCAACGAGGAGCAGAGGAAGGGCTTTGAAAGGAAGTGGGTAAAGGATGGGTGGGGCTGGCTGCTGTGGAGGTAACTCAGAGCAACGTTTGATTAATTTTGTGGCATTTTTATTATACATGTATAAGAATGAGAGGAGGTACCACTGATGATTATAAGGTACAATGAAATTAATTCTGCTTTTTGGTTGCCACACTGCCCTTCGTGTGTGTGAGAGCATGGTTGTTACCTTGGATACAGTCCGACTCCAATCTCTTGCAGCTCCCCATCACTGATGGTGAAACAATTGCATGTCACCTAAAGGGGTGAAAGAGGATAAAAAGGGGAGACAAGAGAGGGTGTGATTATTGGTTAAATTGCTTCAGGGAACCAACAATAGCTTTCATCATATGTTCTAAGTACTTTCATATTTTTGACATCTGCAAAACTCCAGCAGCACTTAACCCGAAACAAGATGCAGGCAGTTACATTGTGTAAAATTACCGCCTTGTTATTTTTGACACTGGAAAATATCATTCAAAGAAAAATCTGAAATAAAAGTCCTGCCTATAAGTTTTCAAGTAAACTTTTTTCTTTTTTTTAGCTTATCTTTTTTTATCTTGATTTAGTATTCAGTCACAAGAAGATAAATCCTTTTATTAAAAGAAACATTTTTTTGATAATGACTTTCCTTATGACATACAAAATTAATGACTTGTCTATCTGCCCTATTCAAACGTAAATATTTACAAGGTGATATAATTGAAAATGAATATGAACATATTCAGTTAGCATTGATCATTGGTTATAAGTTTGTGAACTCAGTAACATCAATATCAAAAAATTGATCAGTGCTCACATGCATTTAAATAAATGCATCAATTTATTTTGCTAAATACAGAGTTCCTGTAAGTTAATTATTCTGGAAAATCAGCATCTGGAGTGATTTTGTTTTTGTATTTGCAGGGGCATTCTGCTGCCTTTTTTCCTGGGTGAGTGTTATAGCCACCATGTTGGGTGCAAATTCTTAAACATTAGTTTTGCTACATAGCATGCACATCCATTCACAGAGAGAGCATGTTCAAATGCAACAAGGTCTCAAGGGATGATGAGATGGATAACATGGCTGGCAGCATGCGGAGCAGAATATTCAGCTGTCTTTCAACAGGCTCAACAGTTATTAGAAGACAGCATATTAATATTGATGTTTAGGTCTGTAGCTGGAAACCACAGACGTCTGTACATGGGTAATAAAACACAGCCTTACCTTATCCCATGCTAATAAAAACCTGACGTTTGGAGGTAGTTTCTAAATGATGCTCCCTGATAATGATATTGTCCAAATTACTCAAATCAAATCAAATCAAATCAAAACAAACTTTGTCATATTGCTGTACATACAACTGTAGTGCAGGCAAGATGAAATTGCGTTTCTCTCGGCATCCATATAAATAGAAGCAGCATGATTTAAGACACACTCACACATAGCTTCACCCCCCCACCCCCCCATCCATTCACACATCCCTGAGACATACTTGGGAAAAAACTAACTATAATATACAAATAATATACAAAATGTCCGTAGATGCAGTAGTGTGTATGAGAGATTCCGAGTCAACTGTTCAGCATCCTGACAGCTTGTGGAAGGAAGCTGTTGATCAGTCTGGTGGTTCTGCCTCTGATGCTCCGGAATCGTTTACCAGATGGAAGAAGTTCAAAGTGTTTATGCAGAGGGTGAGAACGGTCCTTGACAATGTTCAGTACCCTGCTCCTACAACGGCTCTGAAAAAGTTCTTGGACAGAGGGGAGGGAGACTCCAATTACCTTCTCAGCCCCCTTGACTATCCTCTGCAGGGCTTTTTTGTCTGACATACTGCAGCTGGAGTACCATGTAGCAATGCAGTACGTCAGAACACTCTCCACCACACCTCTGTAGAAGGTCCTGAGGATGCAGATGGGGAGAGAGGCCTGTTTGAGTTTCCTCAAGAAGTGCAGTCTCTGCTGAGCCCACTTCCTGATCCCCAAGGAATTCTTGCTCCAGGTCAGGTCCTATGGGATCTATGGGATTTGAAAAATTCTTGGGCTTCAGTGCTAACTTTGATTAAAACAAAGTTACTTTCATTTATGTGTTCATTTCATGCAAAAAGTACATCAACATTCTGGCAATTAAAATTTTCTCTGAACTAAACACATGCAGATTGTTGTATTTACACTGAATTTTACTTGATCACAAATCAGAACTTTGTATAAGCTTTAGCTCTTGTGTTAATAAACCTCCCACAGTGCATCCGGGTGGTCGGTGTGATTTAAAGGACACATGTCAGCAACGAATTAATGAACAAGCCAAAGCTTTCAGGCGACAGAGGAGAAAACTCAAACTTGTGAGAGTGATGGTTTGTTTCTTTCAACCAGCAGTCGGTAGAGACTGAGGCTTGAATAATAACACACTGGGAGCGAGAGAAAGATCTGATAAAAGAGAAAACAGCAATAAACATGCTAAAATATAAAACAAGGCAACAAAGAATTGTAAAAAAAAAAAAAAAAAAAAGCTAAATAAACACTGACAACTTTGATGCATCATTTACTGAGTTGGTCCTGGTAAACAAGAGTGTTTGAGCAAGTGTTGGTGTTTGGGACGTTTTTCTGGTCTATGCAGAACGGACAAAAATAAATAACTCTGGCAATATTGGTTTTCAATCTGAAAAAGAGAAACACAGACATGGAGAGGGAAGGTAAGATTCGAAGTGATCTCCAGACAGATGTTTCTCATCCAGAACCGAGCTAATCAAATGGGTTTAATTTCAATCATAAAAAATATGCCTCCCAGAAAGAAGACTTTCACTCAAATTATTTGCCACAATATGCAAAATCACTGTGAATGTTTTCCTTCCCTTCCATTATTTTCTATTTCTAGGCATTCATCATCAGAATCCTAAACATGCATCACTGACACATCATATGTTACAGATGAACATCAAGACAGAACAAAAATGCTTCCATGAGGATTTTAATTGATGGAGATGATGTCATCAAGATTTCTTTAAAAGATAAGGTGATAAAATTCAAACGGTGTAAATATACCAGCAGAAAAAAAAGGGGGTGGGTCGGGAAGCCAGGTGCTGGGATATACTGTATATTAGCCATGTCAGAAAAATATAAAGTAATTTAGGCAGGGAAAAGACACCTATATCCATGTTCTATAATAATTTTTCAGATGCTTATCCACATGTCTCCCAAACAGAAAGGGGCAGTTAATCCCCCTCAGGTTCTACCTTATTTAGAAAATGTAGTTTTTATTAGTGATAGCGCAGATATACAGGAATGCATCTGAATAAGCACTGATTGGGTGCACAGCTGGGCATCCATCACTCTCTATAACACACCCGCATCATTCCTCTCCTGGGGGATTGCAATCCATCTAGCAGAAAATCCACATCTGCCCATCTCCTGTCAGTGGACACCTATTGCATGAACAAGTAACAGGAGCACGTAATCTTACAAATCAATGTCCATGTTTGATTTGGCTCTCTACTTTCTTCCACATATAGACGCTCACATTTGGGACTTTGATCAATTACCTACAATTGTCAAACAACGATATACAGGATAACAAGATCCTTTATTTCAATAAATGACGCATTGTCGTTTCTTTTTTTCGGATAATAAACTCTGCTTCAAACACAAGCTTTACCAAAATCATTCCACCAGAGCCCCGTCCCTAAACATTTAGCGTGGGGACTCAGGTGAACTACAACAGCAAAACAGCCAATTTGTCTTCACCTATAAATATGATTTGAGAATATCAACCTTTGCTCACTGCCCTTGGCCACATTAATGTGCAGCAACAAACAAGTGATACATATGCATATATATGCTGTACCACAAGCTGTCATGAACTGGGCTTGATATGCTGGCCCAGTTCTGTGACGTGGTGGCTGCCTACTCGCTTTGTTTATTTTTTGTTGTTTATTTTTCCACCAGGTGCTTTCTGAGAGCCCTGGGGTCCTCTTGGCCCTTTGACAGCTCAGCCATGCCTCCCTCTCCTGTCAAAGTGATCAGCTGTGTGCTGTGTGTGATTATTGGGTTTCTTGTCACACACACCGGCAATCTCTTTCCTCATTAGGATTGGTTTTATTTAAGCCCGATTTCTGTGGAAAGAGAGTGTTGGATCATTTTCCTACACTGCGGTCAAGCTCCCAGTGTTTATCCTCCGTCACACTTGACTTTTTGCCCTGCCAGTATATTGGTACTGCATCGCTCTGCATGACGTCATCACCTTCTTCAGGTTGGTTTTTGTGTTTGCCTGGATTCATACTTGGATGGACTCGGACTGCTCCAGCCTTGTGAGTAATAGCTGCTTCACCCTCTCAGTATGGCGCTGCCTGTTTACGTTGAAGGACATTCTGGCTGTATTATTCTCACCTGAGTTCTGTAGAGTGTCTTTGTAGTTTCCCCAGGATTTCCTGTGCTCTTTATTGGTTGTTTTGGACAGTTATTTTGTGTTTATCATTAAAACTACGCACAACTTACTCCAGCGAGTGGGCCTCCTCTTTTCCTCCGTGCGCTGCGTAATAGCACAAGGGGAGAGTCATAACACAAGCAGTATATTGAAAAAATGGGCATACTTTTTGGATAGCTAACTCCCCTCTTAAACCAATCAAGCTCAGCATTTTGGCTATTCATATCAGGAGGTTTTCAAATTAGACCTTAGCACTCAAGCATACAGACCAAGACCTGTGAATACCTCTGTCTACCTGAGATGCAGCTATAGGATGTACAGTAGGTGGTGATGTGCAAGTGAATGTATATGGAAGTGTAGCACAGGTGGAAAAAAAATGCAACACTTAAAATCTTATTTTATGTGCATTTATGCATCAAAACCTTAACCCATCTGCACTCCAGGAGGATAAAGATATTCAAAGGTATTCACATGTGCAGTCCGGTTGACTGAGCCCTTCCAAACGTGGCCTTAGCTCCATGAAATTGTATGTGAAACGATGGAACCGAGGGACTGTAGGCACACATATGCTAGCACCTTTAGTGTCATTCAACAGGCCTACCCTAAAGGACACACACACACTTTCGGCTGCTCCCTATTCGGGGTCGAGACAGCAAATCACGGGTCCGCATATTTGATTTGAGAAGGATTTTGACGCTGGATGCCGTTCCTGACAAAACCCTCCCCATTTTACCCAGGCTAGGGACCGGCACAAGCAGTACACTGGTTTTGTGCTTCCCCCTGTGGCCATGCAACTAATTTTCCTTTCCCGATTCTATTATGCTGAGCACCACGCTAGAAGGCAGAAAGTACCATTTTTATGGTCTGTGGTATGACCCCTTGGGGTTTGAACCCACAACCTCCTGGATGTGAGGCGAATGTTCTACCACTAGTTTAACACTTTAAGCCTACCCTAAAGCATACCTTGCATTTTAAGTTTGCTAAACTTCTCTTGAATTTAAGAACATGAACATCCACCCAGTAAAATACCAAACTCATCAAAAAATATTTATATACATTATGGATCCAAAATCATTTTTCAAGTTTCTATACAATCTTCTTATTCCTACCTGACGGAGGCCATTATAGGAGAAAACAGGTTCCTTCCTCATCCACATTACATTCATTACACAGTACCAGATGTATCTCATATATTGTTTGGTAAGGTTTAGCCAAGGTTAATGGTTAGTTTATAGCATCAGAATCATCATCATCAGTTCCACTGATGCCCACTGGCATATAGGGCAACAACAGGCTCCCCACTGGTCCTTGTTGATAGCTAGCTTTTGAAGTGTCATCCAGGTCTGGTTCCATTCTGCAATTTCACCCTCCACCGTCCTTCTCCAGGTCTGCTTTGATCTTCCACGTCTCCTCTTTCCCTCAGGTGTCCAGCGTAAGACAACTCTAGAAATAGAGTCAACACCAATCCGTAATCCATTTCCAGTTCATCTCCATCTCCTCCTGGTGATCAAGGTTTCCATGTCCTCAGAGCGGCACTGCAGGAAGAGGGTGTGGTTGGAGATCTTGGTGGGCCAGAAGATGTGAAGGATTCTCCTAAGGCTTGTTGTGTAAAATGCTTATAACTTGTCATTTAGCCATGTGCCAGCACTCAGACCCATATAAAAGGGCTGATAGCACACGGCTATTGTACAGTTTAAATTTCGAGCTCAGGGTGAATTGAGGTGATGTTTCTCATGATGTTTCTTGCTTTGGTCAGCCTATTTCTGATGTCATTTTCTGCACCACCATCTTTTCGTATGATGCTGCCCAGATACATGAATTGTTCTGTGCCATAAACCTTCACTGGAGTAGGACTATCAATATTTAAAAATCACTGTTTCAGTTTTTGTCTGACTAAGTTTTAGCCCAACTTGTCCTCCAAATGTGCACAGGCATTCCGTTTTCTCTTGGATGTGACTACGTGAGTGTGACATCACAGCCAAGTTGTCTGCAAAGTCCAGATCATCCAAGTAACAGAAGTGAGTCCAGTAAATTAATCTCTGTGAATACTCAGTTGTGCTTTTCATCATCCAGTCAATGACTGAGTTGAACAGGAGAGCAGACATCACACAACCTTACCTGACACCTAAGTCCACCTGGAAGCAAAGGTTGCTATTACCAATAGTAGAGGAAAAATCCTTGTAAAAACTTTTGATGAGCTGGACTATCTATTGGAATTCCATAATGTTGTAAAATTTGCCAAAGATGCTCTCTGTGGCTTCAGTCAAATGCCTTTTCAAAGTCTATAAAGTTCACATACAGTTATCTCCATCATTCTGTCATCTATATATTCTCTGTTTTTCCTGAAATCTGCTTGTTCTTTTCTGAGTGTTCCATCAACAGCATCTGACAACCGTTGTATTATATTATGATCTTGGCAAGAATTTTGCTAGGCACAGAGAGAAGGGTTATTCCTCACTAATTACTGCAGTGAGAGATACAGCGGGGAAAATAAGTATTGAACAGGTCAAGATTTTTCTCATTAAACATATTTCTGACGGAGCCATTGACTTGAGATTTTCACCAGATAGTAACAACCCAAGTAATCCATACACACAAAGAAATCAAGGCAACTGTGTTCACAAAACAAGTTATATTTAATAAAGTGGAATGACACAGGGAATAAGTATTGAACACACTCGGTGAAATTCATTTAATACTTAGTAGAAAAGCCTTTGTTGGTAATAACAGCTTCCAGATAAGATAAGATAAGATAAGCCTTTATTAGTCCCACAATGGGGAAATTCCAGGATTGCAACAGCACAGGGATAGCAACACTCAAGAGCAACAATCAGAAGGCAAGAAAAAACAACATCTAGTAAACATATGTCCATATTACTATAAATGTATATATATAGACACACAGTGCAGAGCATTATGGTTGGTTGGTGAATGTGCAGCAGAAAGTCTAAGCTCTCTCTCCGCGGATGAGATACAGATGCCTCCTGTATGGATAAATTATGTGCAGATATTGTTCAGGATTGATTTTAGCCCATTTTTCCACGCAAACTGTCTTCAGATCTTGAAGGTTCTGTGAGTGTCTTCTACGAACTCTGATCTTCAATTGTTCCATAGATTTTCAATTGGATTCAGATCATGTGACTGACTGGGCCATTCTAGCAACTTTATTTTCCTTCTCTGGAGCCAGTTGAGAGTTTCCTTGGCTGTGTGTTTGGGATCATTGTCTTGCTGAAATGTTCAGCATCTCGGCAGATGGCAACAGGTTCTTATCAAGGATGTCTCTACAATATTAGTCCATTCATCTTTCCTTCAATTATATGAAGTCTGCCTGTACTGTGTGCTGAAAAACACCCCCACACTATGATGCTCCCACCTCCAAACTTCACTGTTGGTATGGTGTTTTTGGGCTGATGTGTAGTGCCATTTCTCCTCCAAACATGCTGTGTGTTGTGGCATCCACAAAATTCAATTTTGGTCTCATCTGACCAGACTATATTCTCCCACTATTTTACTGGCTTGCCCAAATGTTATGCAGCAAACTTTAAACGAGCTTCAGCATGCTTTTTCTTCAGCAATGGAGTCTTGTAAGGTAAGCGGGCATAGAGCTCATGTCGGTTGAGTGCATTACTTATTGTTTTGTTTGAAACAGCAGTACTTGCTAACTCCAGGTCTTTCTGGAGCTCTCCATGAGTGGTCTTTGACTCTTGGATAACTCTTCTGAAAATTCTTTTGACTTCTCTAGTCAGAAGTCTTGCGAGGAGCTCCTGGTCGTGGCCTGTTTATGGTAAAATGATGTTCTTTCCACTTCCCAATGATGGCTCCATCAGTGCTCACTGGAACATTCAGCAGTTTAGAAATGTGCCTGCAACCAATGCCATCATTATGCTTTGGAACAATAAGGTTACCAAGGTCTAGAGAGAGCTCTTTACATCTAACCATCATGAGTTCTTTGTGGTGTGACAATCTAATATTCACAGACCTTTTTAAAGGCTATCAGTCAGGACTGAATCAGCTGAAATGAATTTGCACTGATGGGGTTGGGATGGCTTCCTAAATTCTGATGGATTTCAGCTGGATTCTTGGTTTTCTATGCCTTTTTGCATTGCATTTTCTTCATGTGTTCACTACTTATTCCCTGTATTATTCCACTTTATTAAATATAACTTGTTTTGTGAACACAGTTGCTTTGACTTCTTTGCATGTATGGATTACTTGGGTTGTTACTGATATCTGGTGGAAAGCTCAGGTCAATGGCTCCATCAGAAATATGTTGAATAAGAAAAATGTTGATGTGCTCAATACTTATTTTCCCCACTGTATTTCTTGGGGATTTTCACACATACCTTTTGTCCAGTCTTTGGGTCTCTACTATTTCTCTCATAACTAATCAAAAAGAGGCTTCCAAATGGCTGCTGCTACTTCAGGATCTGACCTAAACAGCTCTGTATCCAGACCATCTTCTCCAGGACCTTTGTTGTTTTTGAAAGTCTCAATAGCTGCAATAATTTCCTTTCTTCTTGGTGGGTCCATATTCATGTCCAAGTCCATTTCAGCTGTTTGTATAGTAGGTTTTTCTTCTGGATGTGATCTTCTAGCATCTGGCTGCAATAACTCTCTGAAATGTTCTGTCCATCTTTCTTCTATCTCACTGTCTCTGTTAGTGGTTTTTCCTGCTCATCTTTCACTGGTTCAGATCAGAATGTTAACCAGAAATTATCCAGTTCCAGCTTCTCAAATGTCCTTTGATATGAAGTGTCATCAATTGTTTATAAGACTGAACAAATTCAAGCAATGAATGGCTTTTTGAGGAAAAAAGATTAAAAGATTAAGTGCTTCAGGGCCCAAAAACCCTGTTTGAAGACTTCTCCACTGAATTAATGAAGCAAATACACTCACCGGCCACTTTATTAGGTACACCATGCTAGTAACGGGTTGGACCCCCTTTTGCCTTCAGAACTGCCTCAATTCTTCGTGGCATAGATTCAACAAGGTGCTGGAAGCATTCCTCAGAGAGTTTGGTCCATATTGACATGATGGCATCACACAGTTGGCGCAGATTTGTCGGCTGCACATCCATGATGCGAATCTCCCGTTCCACCACATCCCAAAGATGCTCTATTGGATTGAGATCTGGTGACTGTGGAGGCCATTTGAGTACAGTGAACTCATTGTCATGTTCAAGAAACCAGTCTGAGATGATTCCAGCTTTATGACATGGTGCATTATCCTGCTGAAAGTAGCCATCAGAAGTTGGGTACATTGTGGTCATAAAGGGATGGACATGGTCAGCAACAATACTCAGGTAGGCTGTAGCGTTGCAACGATGCTCAATTGGTACCAAGGGGCCCAAAGAGTGCCAAGAAAATATTCCCCACACCATTACACCACCACCACCAGCCTGAACCATTGATACAAGGCAGGATGGATCCATGCTTTCATGTTGTTGACGCCAAATTCTGACCCTACCATCCGAATGTCGCAGCAGAAAACGAGACTCATCAGACCAGGCAACGTTTTTCCAATCTTCTATTGTCCAATTTCGATGAGCTTGTGCAAATTGTAGCCTCAGTTTCCTGTTCTTAGCTGAAAGGAGTGGCACCCGGCGTGGTCTTCTGCTGCTGTAACCCATCTGCCTCAAAGTTCGACGTACTGTGCGTTCAGAGATGCTCTTCTGCCTACCTTGGTTGTAACGGGTGGTTATTTGAGTCACTGTTGCCTTTCTATCAGCTCGAACCAGTCTGGCCATTCTCCTCTGACCTCTGGCATCAACAAGGCATTTCCGCCCACAGAACTGCCGCTCACTGGATATTTTTTCTTTTTTGGACCATTCTCTGTAAACCCTAGAGATGGTTGTGCGTGAAAATCCCAGTAGATCAGCAGTTTCTGAAATACTCAGACCAGCCCTTCTGGCACCAACAACCATGCCACGTTCAAAGTCACTCAAATCACCTTTCTTCCCCATACTGATACTCGGTTTGAACTGCAGGAGATTGTCTTGACCATGTCTACATGCCTAAATGCACTGAGTTGCCGCCATGTGATTGGCTGATTAGAAATTAAGTGTTAACGAGCAGTTGGACAGGTGTACCTAATAAAGTGGCCGGTGAGTGTATATTGTCCATCAGTAACTGCAGCAGTTTTACTCATACGGAGAGCCGCCCACAGTTTACTTGCATATTTATAACTGCCCTGTTAATGATGAGAGCCCTCCACTGCTGTGAGTGTCAGCATTTATGAGTTAACACGTAGGTCAAGTGTTAGTGAGGAGGAAGCAGTTCAGGAGAGATGAGTTACACTGAGATAGGTTACACTGGCTGCAGGGCAACTCACTATTCATCATCAGCAAATGGAATAAACTTTACAAAAAACATCCTGCTAGAAAATAACAACAGGTTCTTAATTGTATTTGCATGTCTGATATGATTAAGATATTTGAGAAAAATGTCACAGCAGCTAATTGCAAAAATGCAAGATATGAGCAAAAATGTGTATATTCTTGAAAAAGCCAGTGTCTTTTCAAGATGGCGGCGTAGTGAGAGGTTGGTTTCGCTGAGCTGTGCACCACCTCGTTAACTTTTAAGCAGTATTTTAGCTTCTATTGTTACCCGTGGGGTACTTGTTGTAATATGAGTGTTGATGCCTACTTTCTGACTCGTTCCAGCACAATGCCGTCCAGAAATACTAAAAAAGGCAGTAAGACTTGTGATGCTGATAACTCGGCTAGCTTGGCTAGCATAGGTAGCATGGCTAAGGCAACTTCCATGGCTAACATGAAAAGCTCGGCTGACATGGAGAGCTTGGCTAACACGGAGCTAGATGAACTACCAACAGCTAGCAAAACTACCGCCCTTGACCCTACCCTTCGTCAGGTCATTAAAGAAATTACGGGAAATATTACAAAAGTCATCAACCAGAAAGTTGATTGGCTAGCTGATATGCTTGGGGCTCAGGGCTCAGAGATAAAGGATCTGGCCAAACGCATCACAGAGGCTGAAGATAGAATTGCGGTGCAGGAAGAGGATATGAAGGAGGCTATGGTGCGTATACAGGCACTGGAGAAACAGGTTGAGGTGATGGCACAACACATTGATGATCTCGAAAATAGAGGCCGGAGTCAGAATATACGTGTCATCGGCCTCCCAGAGGATGCAGAGGGCACTCATGCCCTTAAGTTTTTTGAAAAGTAGTTGTCTGAGTTTCTGCGCATTGAGACCAAAGATGGTCGTGTTAAGCTGGAGAGAGCACATTGTGCGCTCGCTCCATGGCCAGGACCCACCCAGCGCCCGAGACCTGTGTCAATTAGATTTCACAACTTCAGAGACCAGCAACGGGTGCTGGAGGCTTCATGATAGAATGGCAGCGGTAACCAGAGTAACTCCCAGATGTACCAGGGCTCCAGGTTTATGTTCTTTCAAGATTTCTCGGCGGATATCATGCACAAACGGAGGGGATATGATGGGGTGAAATGTGTCTACATGAGGCTGGCATCCCTTACTCCCTTCTGTATCCAGCCAGGTTGAGGATTACATATGACAGTACCACTAGGATTTTTGATTCACCCGATAAAGTGACTGTGTTTGTGGACAAGTTTGATTTGAACTGGGCTGTAAAATGTAGAGGCGTTGTACCTTTTTTTTTTTTTTTTTACGCTTCAAGATAGACGGGCAGATAATGTGAGTAATTATGGTCCCTTTAATATTTTATTTGCTTAATTTTTTTTCTTTTTAGATTTGTACAGTGGTGTGTAGAGGCGAGGAGAGATAAGATGGGACTTATTTTGTGTTTTTTTAATTTTATTATCCACCTTGGCGAGGTAAAAAGTTACAAGAGTTTGAATAGAAATGTGATAATCCCGTTTGGTTAAAGGGGAAGCGCGTTTGGAAAGCACTGTTTTCGTTTTTGCTTATTTGGTTAAACTAACTTTTTTTGTCTGTTTTGTTTTTGCCCTTTTTGGTCAGCTTATTATGGTTTAGACACTGCTTATGATCATGTGTCAAGATTCAGGGATAGTGGGAGTCCATTCTTCTTGAAATTAAGAAAATTCTGAAAATTAACCTTGATCTTGATCCACTGTCTCTTCTCCTTGGTTTACCAAGTAAACAAATTGAAAATAAATTTAACAGTAAATTTTATAACATTCTAACCTACTGTGCCTGGAAAAATATTTTGTTGCAATGGATTTCACATAAAGTCCCTACAGTTTCTGGATGGAGGAGGCTAATTTTGGAGCACATTCCACTTGACTTTTTGACTTGCCTTGTACATTCTAAAACTGATGATTGATTCTAAAACTGATGTATTTAGCCGTATATGGAAACCGTTTCTAGACTATATCGAAGAAATTTGTCCACTATTTTGTCCAGAGCTTTTATTTGCTCTTAAAATGTATTCTTTTTTTTGTGCTGATTATGTTGCCTGCCTCTTTTTTTTTTTTCGCTGCTGAGCAATTTGTGTGTGTGTGTGTTTTTATCTTGTGTTGTTTTTGCTTTGGAAAAATGAAAATTAATAAATATATTTTGGGAAAAAGCCAGTTAGTTTTGTTTGATGCTGTGTCTTTTAGGAAATTCTCTTTATATGAATAATACAACTACAAAAGTACCCCAAGTGATTTCTATGCTCCCTTTTTTGTGTGTCACACTGACATTATTCCACTGATTAGATTTGGATGAGTTGCAGAAATGATAAATGTGAGACAAAAACATCCATAGAGAAACGAGTGACAAGAGGGTGTGGTGAGCAGTCTGTGATGTGGAAAATGGAAA
The DNA here is from genome assembly GCA_020510985.1 of Pholidichthys leucotaenia. Lineage (NCBI taxonomy): Eukaryota > Metazoa > Chordata > Actinopteri > Cichliformes > Pholidichthyidae > Pholidichthys > Pholidichthys leucotaenia. Next base: position 349,489,559 of record CM035837.1, on the reverse strand, counting down.
TAAAAGCCGTCACACTTTAGGGGAGAGATTGAAGGTAGTCATGCAACTTTTGGACTAAGTGGTGATGGTACAATCTAGGGCTGCAACGATTACTAGAATAATTCAATTACAAAAAATTCTCGATTCAAAATTTATGTGTTGATGTGTCGTTTAATGTAGCACTTCCGGTCTATATGATCTTCTTCCGGTGCGACCTTCTTCCAGTCACGCTACCTAAACAAAACCCAGATTTGTTTAACAGCACCATGTAAAAGTGGCATAGTGACGGGCTGGCAAAGATGAAGGAAATAAAAAAAAACCCAAACAAACAACTAAAGTATCTCAAGTCAGGAATCATTTCAAGCTCAAATTGAAGGAAAACACTGTGCAGTCTGTACATGGTAAAATCAAGCGGCGAGCTAGCATGCTACGATGTCTGATGTTTCGGTGTCTGGGCGGAAAACATCCCACATCATGCACAACCAGTGCACCTGAGACAAGGTACGTGATTGAGATTTTAAATTAAGATGAACAGAATGTAGTCAGCTATGCTAATTATGCTTATATGACCAAAGAACATATAGCAACCGCCGTTAGCCTCTGGATGCTAATGGATGCCAACGGCGTCCGCTAGTGGATGCTAATGGCTAGCGAGTGGTAATGGCTAGTGAACGGAACTTTATGGTGTAACGTACCATTTAAAGTTATGTTCTATGCAATAAGTGTTGCAATAAATGTGTACCTGGTTTACTGAGTGCTTAGTACAATTACTACTGCTCTTTAGGAAAGAAAGTTCCATAAATGTTGGTCAATACAAGTTTCTTCAAAAGAAAAAAAAGTATCAGATGACTCAAGTAATCGTCGATTAAAGTGGGCGATTACCCGAGACATAAAATAGTCATTAGCTGTAGCCCTAGTACAATCTAGTAATGTTTTTGGTGATAAAGTGACAGCATATACATCATACAGAGACATGACCTGACAGATGCATGTGTGAAATTTACTAAACAATGCTTCTAACTGTATATAAACAGAGATGTTAATAGATATTTCCTATGATCTATAGGCTATCAAGAGCTGGTCGATACCACCGAGAGGACCAGTTGATGAGGAAAAACAGACAGACAGACAAACATATATAGAGTACCTGGCTACGGCCAAGACGAATAATTTTTTCACACATAAGGAGTTGTTCAGAACTCCTTATAAGAGCTCCTTATACAAAGATATAGAGTGGGACAACGCCGAGGAGACTGAGCAGATACAACGACATGTATAGAGGATGACCTGAAGAATATAGAGTGGGACCAGAGTGCTACAGACATCATGTAGACATGGAAATCTCACTGTTTGAAGAAGAAGAAGACTGTTAAGAACTCCTTATAGAGTAATGACCAGATAGAGTGTTATAGACATCATGTAAGACATGGAAATCTCACTGTTAGAAGAAGAAGATTGTTCAGAACTCCTTATAAGAACTCCTTATACAAAGATACAGTATAGAGTGAAGAAGACGAAGAAGAGATTGCCAGCCAAAAATTCTTACTTTTGATACATAGAGTGATGTTTACTGAGTGAAGTACGTGGCAATAAGCACTACAGCTCCTGACCAGATAGAGTGATGATATAGAGTGAAGTACGTGGCGGTAATGCACCTGTAAGCTGGTTGCCAACCGCCAATCAAATCTAAAAGAAGACGAAGAAGATATTTATGACAGTTTTTGTCATTTGATCTCTGTCCATCCTCAAACAACACAGATGTGACTGAAGTGCATACTGGCAGAAATACTGCCTTAATTGTTTTGGAATTGCAGACCTTTTTAAAACACTGCTAAAATTTTCAAATGCTCAAAAGTAATTGGACAAACTGCAGAGAGAGAAATGAGCAGGCGAGGCAGTGAGCTGGATCAGAGTAGTCTTTATTCTCTATCCATCAGTCAACAGGAAGCATACCCAGGTCGCTGGCATCTCTCTTTTAGATCTTACATCCTCGCCTAGTGACCTGGGGGGTTCACATTACAATACATACAATTACAATCCCTTTTGTCACCCAGCCTGTCGGCGTATTATTATGCAGTCCGGTGGAGAATGTGTATTATCATTCAGTCCGGTGGAGAAAACCACAGTCTGCCCTGCATATCCGTCTAACAGCCTTTAAGCGTCTCCTCCTGTGCCATTCAGTCTGAGTGGAGAATGTAATGTCTAGGCCCCCCACACAGCCTCCTCCCCCGAAAACTCAGAATGGGCCTTGACCCTCATGTCCTGTGGGCTTCAGCCGACGTCTGTAACAGCTGTAACAGGGGGTTGCTGGCTTCGAGGCGCTGATGTGCCGGTGAGGCACTCCTGGAGACGCGTCCGTCTGTGGGGGAACAATGGGGGGTTGGGGGGGAAATACATCTTCACCATGCCATTGTGACTGAGCTGACGAGTCATTTACCTGGGGAGTTCTCAGAGGGGGTCGTCCACGCCGAGGAGTTCGGGCCAACACCACCTGCTCGTCTGCTAATAAGAAGGCGGGCTAAAGCCTGTCTATGCAGATTGTTTCTCTGCATCCCCCCAAGTCTAACACAAAATGTTTATCCCCAGGTTCCAACACTCTGAACGGGCCATCATAGGGCGGGCGCAACGGGGACCGGTGGGCATCGTGCCTGACAAACACTAACGACGCATCCTTCAAGGTCCTTGGCACGAAAGCGTGGGGAAAACAGTGGTGGGCCGGGCCGGATACCGTCCCTGCCTCTGTGCTATGTAGTGAAGGCGGGGATGGATCAGTGTTCGGTGCGGGGTTGTCAGGCAAAAATTCTCCGGGGAGCCGCAGTGGCTGGGAAAAAACAAGCTCTGCTGGGGAGGGAGCCAAATCCTCCTTCGGTGCTGAATGCAACCCCAATAGAACTCACGGCAACCAGTCCACCATATTTGCATCTGTAAGTGAAGCCCTGAGCACTGCTTTAAGCAAACTAGGGAAACGCTCACATAACCCATTGGCTTGGGGGTTGTACGCGGTCGTGTGATAAATGGTGATGCCCAGGCTCCGGGCCATCATGGACCAGAGGTCGGAAATGAACTGCAGGCCCCGGTCGGACGTGATATCCAAAGGGGCACCGAAGCGTGCCACCCATGTTGCAAAAAAAGTGTGTGCAACTTCTGTGGACGCGGTGGAAGCTAGCGGCACCGCTTCAGGCCAGCGTGTGGTGCAGTCCACCACTGTCAGGAGGTGCGTAAACCCCTGCGACGGCGGGAGTGGGCCTACGAGGTCCATGTGAACGTGGCTCAACCTCTTAGCTGGGATACGGAATGGCTCAAGGGGGGCCTTTGTGTGCCTGTGCACCTTGGCTCGTTGGCACACTACGCAGGCTGCAGCCCACTCTTTCACCTGTTTGTGCAGGCTCAGCCAGATGAACTTTGCTCCCACCATTTTGACTGATGCGCACACTCCCGAGTGCGCCAGGGAGTGAACCGACTTGAAAATGCGGCGGCGCCAAGCGCACGGGGCCACCAGGCACGGGCGGCCCGTGGAGACGTCACAGATTGGGGTGGGGGGGGGCGTCTTGCAGCACTCTATTCTCCAGCCTTAACCTTCTTGGTCCAGACTGGAGTACGCAAACATCCACATCGCCGATCTGCTGGGCGACCATGGCCGTGTAATCTATCCCTACGTAGACTGGGGCCACTAATGCGCGCGAGAGGCAGTCTGCCACCATGTTGAGTTTACTGGCCACATGCTGAATGTCGGTCGTAAACTCCGAGATCGCGGCCAGCTGTCTCTGCTGCCGGGCCGACCATGGTTCCGAAACCTTGGCCATAGCGTACGTTAGTGGCTTGCGGTCCACAAATGCAGTGAAGCTGCACCCTTCCAGCCAGAACTGGAAGTGGCGCATGGCCAGGTGGAGAGCCAGTAACTCCCTGTCGAACGTGCTGTATTTAAAAATTAAATTAAATTAAAATTAAATTAAATCACCCTTATTGTCATTCAACCATACAACCAATCATGTACAGTAGAACGAGATTGTGCTTTACCTATCTACTGTGTCAATTACACACACACCCCAAGTGCAGAATCAGAGGGCCGCTGCCATGCAAGGCGCCGCCACAGATTTCCCTCCTCCATTCCATTATTGCTGAGCACCAAGCTGGATGGCAGAAGTTCCACTTTTATATGGTCTTCGGCATGACCCGGCCAGGATTTGAACCCCTGCCTCCCGGGTGTGGGGCGGGTTCTCTACCAATTGAGCCACCACTCCGGTTAGTACGCTCATCCGGTTAGTTATTTACGCTCATTGTCGTGCAAAGACCTGCTAAAAAAGGCAAGCGGCTGCCAAGAACCGGCGACGGGCTGCTCCATGACGGCCCCTATGGCCACGTCCGATGCTTCGGTAGTGAGCACTATCTGAGCCGCTGGGCCCGGGTGCGCCAGTAGTGCGGCGTTCGCCAGGGCTGTTTTGGCCTCGGAAAACGCCTGCTCTCACTCGGGGGTCCAGTCGACTCTGTCCGCCAGTTTCTGTTTCTTAAGTGCAGCGTACAAGGGCTGTATGAGCTGGGCTGCGCGGGGGAGGAAACGGTTGTAAAAGTTAACCATCCCTAAAAACTCCTGCAGCGCCCTGACCATCTGAGGCCGGGGAAAATCTGCCACTGTGCGCACTTTGTCCGATAAGGGTATCATGCCCTCTGGTGAGATGCGGTGGCCCAAAAAATCGATTACCTTAACCCCGAACTGGCACTTCACCGGGTTGATTATTAACCCGTGCTCTTCCAACCTCTGGAAAACCATCCTGAGGTGGGCTACGTGTTCATCCTCGGACGCGCTGGCCACCAGGATGTTGTCCAGGTAGACGAACACAAACGGCAGATCGTGCAGCATTGCATCCATCATGCGTTGGAATGTCTGCGCCATGCCTTTTAACCCAAAAGGCATGCGTAAGAACTCAAAAAGACCAAACGGGGTTATTACTGCCGCTTTGGGTATGTCTGCTGCGCACACCGGGACCTGGTGGTAACCGTGGACCAGGTCCACCTTGGAAAAAATGTGTGCCCTGGTGAGGTGGATGGAAAAATCCTGACTATGGGGGACTGGGTAGCGATCGTGCGCTGTGGCGTTGTTTAATCTGTGGAAATCTCCGTGTGGTCGCCACAATTCCTCGGCTTTAGGCACCATATGTAGCGGGGATGCCCATGGGCTGTTTGATCGCCTGATGATGCCCAACCTTTCCAAGTTGGCGAACTCCTCGTGCACACTGGCCAGTTTAGCGTGTCCAGGGGCCGAGGTCATGCGAAAACGGGCGGCCCCGTGGTGGTAATGAAGTGCTCCACCCCGTGTTTAGTGACGGCCGCCGAAAACGTCGGAACTGTGAGTGCTGGGAACTGGGTGAGTAATGTGTGGAACTTACCCCCTGGAGCTGTGACGTTGGCTAGCGTTGTGCACCCGGCTCCTCTAGCTGTACAGGGCAGAGAATCAAAAGACATAGTATTAATCAGGCGTCTGTTAGCCACACTGACTAATAGTCCGTGTGCACACCAAAAATCTGCGCCCAAAATGGGGGAGTTACATGGACCTTCGTCATAGCGGCATTGGTATGTACGGCTGTGCAAGGATATAGTTAGTGTCCTCTCACCAAAAGTCTTAATGTCTGAGCCATTTGCGGCCACCAGCTCGGGGCTGCTACTTCCCGCCAGCCGGTCTGCGTAGGACGGTAGGTTGAGGCTCTTTTGGGAGCCGGAGTCCACGAGGAACCGTCTCCCCGAGCGTGAGTCTGTCACATAGAGCAGCGTGGTTGTGTCACCGGCAGTTGCAGCTGCTACCGACTGCTGGTCCTGGTGTTTCCCGAGCACATGAACTGGCACGGTGGCACGCATCAGCGTGCGTCTTCTCTAAAGCGGCGGTGGCAGAAGCAGAGCGTGTCCCTCCGGTGCTTCTTGGCCTCCGCTGCGGTCACCGTCGCTGGCTCCTCGCCCTCGCTGGCCGTCCCGCTGGGTTCCGACGCCGTTGCGTTCACAGAGAAGGTTCTGGTCGCCAGGATAATCCGATCTGCTTCTTGTGCCAGTGCCCGGTAGTTCCGCGTGGTCAGCAGTGGCGAATTGGCGAGGACCGCTCTGGCCGCTGTCGGGAGGTTCTGGAGGAAAAGATGGGCAAAGAGGAACTGCCCGTCATCTGTGCCCATCAACACCAACATCTTCTCCATTAATTCGACCGCCGACCCGTCTCCCAACTCGGAGTGCATCAGGAGCCTTTCCGCTCTCTCGCAGTCCGAGAGCGTGTAGCGCTGGGTCAGCGCGGTCTTGAGAGCGTCATATTTGTCGTGGGCTGGGGGCTGTTGAAGCAGGCTTGTCACCTGCTGTGTTGTGCGTGTGTCCAGCGCTGCAACCACGTAGTAGTATTTGGTGTCATCCGCCGTCACTCCACGGACAGCGAAATGGACCTCACTGTGGAGGAACCAAGACTTCGGGTCATGTAGCCGAAAGTCTGGGAGCTTGACCGAAACGGTGCATATGGTGCTGGTGCCTCCAGTCTTGGTCGTCTCCAGGGTGTTTGCCTCAAGTTCCATTATATGTCAAAGGTCACCAGTGTAGAGAGAGAAATAAGCAGGCGAGGCAGTGAGCTGGATCAGAGTAGACTTTATTCTCTCTATATCCATTAGTCAACAAGAAGCATAACCCAGGTCGCTGGCATCTCTCTTTTAGACCTTACATCCTCGCCTAGCAACCTGGGGGGAGGGGGGTTCACATTACAATACATACAATTACAATCCCCTTTGTCACTCAGCCTGTCGGCACATTATTATGCAGTCCGGTGGAGAATGCGTATTATCATTAAGTCCAGTGGAGAAGGCGCATTCTCATGCGGTCCTATGGAGAAAACCACAGTCTTCCCTGCATATCCGTCTAACAGCCTTTTAGCGTCTCCTCCTGTGCCATTCAGTCTGAGTGGAGAATGTAATGTCTAGGGCCCCCACAAAACAAACATTCTTTTACATGTTTTTATTTTATTTTGAAAAAGCTATTCAAGATGTTATCGCCACAAAAACTTAAAATATTAAGTCTCATTAAAACCTTAAAGAAGCAACAGCTGCGTGAGGAATCACCGTTCTCTAAACTCACCTCTACAGCACATCAGAACAGTAAATGTATTAATATACAAATACAGATCTCATCTAGAACATTTTCAAGTTGCAGCAGTGAAAAGGAGGCTGGCTGTGATCAAGTATCATGGCCGTAATGGATATAATATTTTGCCTTAAAAAAAAACCCTACATAAATAAATAAATAAAGCTGGTTACTTCATCCTAATCCACTCCAGCAATAAAGCATTCATTATTCAGCGGCTTAGCCCGAAGTCTGATTTCCTGCTCCGATCCCTCCAGGTAGTAGCTTAGCACGGCTCTGTGCATCTGTGTGCTGGCATTAGGTATTCAGGAAGGAGGGGCATATCCAAATCGATCCAGTGACACTTTGGAAATGTGTGTGGATCGCACATTTCTGAGGGGATTAATGGGTGGTAGGGATGGTGAAGAGGGGAGGTCCTGTCATCTCATGTGGAGATGCTGGTTTGCTCTGTCCTGTCATGCAGGTTCAAAAATCCAGTGACTGGATGGTTTACGTCTGTAATGTTGCTGGAATCGCTTCAATTACTGTCACTCAGGGGAGAACTACAAAGGCCATCAGACCCAATCAAAGGTTGCAGTAGTGTGTGTTCCCTCTCGCTCTCTGTGTATGTGTGTGTGTGCTGTTAATGCTTTGATAAAGTATTTATGACCTAATCATGGCCCTTTTATCTCTCAATAGACAGGCAGAGATTTCTCTCTCTCTCTCAAGTCTGGACACACCTACATGATGAATACCTCAAAATGATAACATAAAGCACATAGAATATACATTCAATTCATAATTTTGAGTAATCTGTTCTGTGTTTATTGGTCAAGGAGTTCAGCAATTTCCCCTTTTCTATTTAACATCACTCAGTTTTTCCCCCTTTTTGGTAATTTGCTCCTGTTGGTCTGATTTGTTGATGGCGAGGTGCGTTTGTTAACTGACCTTCACATGAGCCACTGAATATGGTGACTAATGAACTGTTCCTTTGTACCGGAAGAATCAAATTTTACTCTCACTTGCAAAAGCTGCTGTTGAAAGTACTCATTACGAGATTGACATTTAACTGTTATCAGGTATGCCAAGTCTCCCTGTTTTTCACTAATTTCCTTATTAGGGCCAAAAGTAAATCGTAGTCTGTTGTAGGGGTGATAGAAAAAAAAAATTCAATAGTGTATTATCACAATACTTTGTGGTGGTGATACTGTATTGATTCAGAGACACCAGTTTGGAGATACTTTATTAGAAATTATTAATACATGTTGCAAATACAAACTTGCCTATTGAGGTATCAAAATAATAAAAACCAACTAAGGTTTAAGTCCACTAGATGGGGCTAAATACTCACTGTCTGGTTAGGTCAGCACAGCAAAGAGTGACTTCTCAGAGCTAGTCAGGAGTTGAACGAGAAAGCTCGAGATGGGAATTCACAATAGATGATATCACAATACTCAGCATATCACAAGATCATGATAACATCACATCACAGCACAAGTTATTGTGATAATATTCTATCATGAGGCCTCTGGTGATTCCAACCCCTAGTCCCTTGACTACCACTTTACGAAATCTTTTCCAAATCTTGTTTTTACCATTACATTTTGGTCAATGTTTAGTTCACAGACAATTTATAAAAGTGAAAAAGTGAAACTAACACTGTAAAGTAGGGCTGTGCAATATGACGATATATATCGGTGATGCTGTGGAGAATGCAATAAAGAAACCAGACTTGCACGGCAGACGAACTTTATTCACTCTCTCACTTCATTCATACACAGAAAAAGCATTAACTCAATACACCAGGTTCTCTCCTTTTATATCACCCGACTCATTCCCCCTGTTGCCTGAGATCTTGCATCACAATACATTTAACACATCACCCTCCTACTGTCCCCGCAGCTGCTCCTTCATGCTGCCTGGGGTTCTACATCACCATACCTTCTCCCATCACAATACGTATTGTCCTCATCTGTTTATTCCCCCACGCTCTACCAGCAGAGCGACTATTTGCCTCACCTCTGCTTCTAGTCTGAGATGAATATCCCAGTGGGTTCCCCACACCGCCCCCCCCCAGAGTCTCAGACTGAGTGTTAGCCCTCACGTCCTTTTGGCTTCAGCCTCCTCCCATATCTGCTGTAATGAGGGTTCTTCGGCTCCACGGCGCTGCTGTGCCAGTGGGAGGCTCCTGGGGGTGTGTCTGTCTGCGGGTGGACAATGGCGAGGGGGGGGGATTCGACTTGCTCGTGTGGCTGCTCTGATGAATTGTTTACCTGGGGAGTTCTCAGTGAGGGTCTTCCACGCCGAGGAGCTCGAGCCAACATCACTTGCTTGTCCGCCACCTCAAAGGCGGGCTTAAGCCTGTCTATACATATTTTCTCCCGGCGACCCCCCAAATCTAACACAAAATGTTTGTCCTCTGGTTCCAGCACTCTAAACGGGCCATCGTAGGGTGGGCGCAACGGGGGGCGGTGGGCATCGTGTCTAACAAACACGAATGCTGCGTTCTTCAAAGTTTTTGGTACAAAAGCGCATGGAAAACAGTGGTGGGCCGGGCCAGGTAGCATACCCGTGTCCGCGCTATGCTGTGAACGCGGGGACAGATGGTTGTTCGGCACGGGGTTATCTGGTAAAAATTCCCCGGGGAGCCACAGTGGCTGAGAGAAAAACAAGCTCCACTGGGGAAGCCTCCAAATCCTCTTTTGGTGCGGAACGCAACCCTATCAGAACCCATGGCAACCGGTCTACCCAATTTGCATCCGTAAGCGAAGCCCTGAGCGCTGCTTTCAGTGACCTATGGAAGTGCTCGCATAACCCATTGGCCTGTGGGTTGTACGCGGTTGTGCGATGAATTGCGACACCCAGGCTATGGGCCATCGCGGACCAGAGGTTGGAAACAAACTGAGGGCCCCTATCGGACGTGATGTCCGAAGGGATGCCAAAACGTGCCACCCATGTTGTCAAAAAGGCGCGCGCCATGTCCGCGGACATGGTTGCTGCTAGCGGGACTGCTTCTGGCCAGCGTGTGGTGCGGTCCACCACTGTCAAAAGGTGCGTGAACCCCTGCGATGGCGGGAGGGGGCCCACGAGGTCCACGTGAACGTGGCCGAACCTCTTAGCCGGTATATGAAACGGCTCCAAAGGGGCCTTTGTGTGCCTGTGCACTTTGGCTCGTTGGCACACTACGCAGGCTGCAGCCCACTCTTTTACCTGTTTGCGCAGGCCTGGCCATACGAACTTCACTCCCACCATTTTGACTGACACGCGCACTCCTGGGTGCGCCAGAGCGTGAACTGACTCAAACACGCGGCGGCGCCAAACAACTGGGACCACAAGTGGCATATGGCCAGGTGGACAGCCAGCAACTCTCTGTTGAACGCGCTGTATTTACGCTCACTGTCGCGCAAAGCCCTGCTAAAAAAAGCGAGCGGCTGCCAAGAACCGGCGATGCGTTGCTCCACGATGGCCCCGATGGCCCCGTCCGAGGCATCGGTAGTGAGCGCTATCTGAGCTACCGGGTCCGGGTGCGCCAACAGTGCGGTGTTTGCCAGGGCTGTTTTAACCTCAGAGAATGCCTGCTCCCGCTCCGGAGTCCAGTCAACTCTGTCCGCCAGTTTCCGTTTCTTGAGCGTGGCATACAATGACTGCATGAGCTGAGCTGCGCGGGGGAGGAGCCGGTTATAAAAGTTAACCATCCCCAAAAACTCTTGCAGGCCGGGGAAAATTTGCCACGGCGCACACCTTGTCCGGCAAGGGTATCGCTCCCTCCAGTGAGATGCTGTGCCCCAAAAAATCAATCCCCGTCACGCCGAACTGGCATTTTGCCGGGTTGATTATTAATCTGTGCTCTTTCAACCTCCGGAAAACCGTCCTGAGGTGGGTTACGTGTTCGTCTTTGGACGCGCTGGCCACCATGATGTCAACCAGGTAGACAAACACAAACAGCAGATTGCGCAACACTGCATCCATCATGCGTTGGAATGTCTGTGCCCCGCCTTTTAATCCGAAGGACATGCGTAAAAACTCAAACAGGCCAAAGGGAGTTATTACCGCCGTTTTGGGTATGTCCTCCGTGCGCACCGGGACCTGGTGGTAACCACGGACCAGGTCTATTTTAGAAAAAATACGTGCCCTGGCGAGGTGAATGGAAAAATCCTGAATATAGGGAATCGGGTAGCGGTCGTGCACTGTGGCGTTGTTCAATCTGCGGAAATCTCCGCACAGTCGCCACGATCCCTCGGCCTTAGGGACCATGTGTAGTGGGGATGCCCATGGGCTGTTTGAGCGCCTGATGATGCCCACCCTTTCCAAGTTGGCAAACTCCTCGCGTGCTATGGCCAGTTTAGTTGTGTCCAGGCGCCGAGGTCGTGCGAAAATGGGCGGCCCAGTGGTGGTGATAAAGTGTTCCACCCCGTGTTTGGTGATGGCCGCCGAAAACGTCGGGACCGTGAGTGCTGGGAACTGAGTAAGCAGTGTGTGGAACTTACCGCTTGGAGCTGTGACGTTGGCTAGCATTGTTGGCCCGGCCCCTCGAGCTGTACAGGGGAGAGAATCAAAAGACATTGCACTGATCAGGCGTCTGTTAGCAACATCGACTAGCAGCCCGTGTGCACACAGAAAATCAGCGCCCAAGGTTGGGAAACTGCATGCCGCTATGATGAATGTCCACTCGTAGATACGACCGTGTAGGGATATAGTCAGTGTCCTCTCACCACAAGTCCTAACGTCCGAGCCGTTTGCGGCCATCAGCTCAGGGCTGCTAGCTCCCGCTAGCCAGTCGGCGTAGGACGGCAGGATGAGGTTCTTTTGGGAGCCAGTGTCTACGAGGAACTGTCTCCCCAAGCGTGAGTCCGTCACGTAGAGCAGCTTGTTTTCTTCACCAGCGGTCGCAGCTATTACTGACTGCCGGCCTTGGCGTTTCCCGAACGCTTGAATTGGCACGGTGGCACACATCGGTGTGCGTTCTCTCCAAAGCGGCGGTGATAGGAGCAGAGCGTGTCTCTCTGGTGTGTCCTGGCCCTCGCTGCTGCTACCATCGCTGGCTCCTCGCTTCCGCTGGTCGTCTCGTTGGATTCCGCCGCCGCTGCGTTCACTGTGAGGGCTCTGGTGGTGAGGATGATCTGATCTGCCTCCTGGGCTAGCGCCCGGTAGTCACGCGTGGCCAGCAATGGCAAATTGGCAAGAACCGCTCTTGCCTCTGCTGGGAGGTTCCGGAGGAAAAGGTGGGCAAACAGAAAATGCCCGTTGTCCGTGCCCATCAACGCCAACATCTTCTCCACCAGTTCAACCGCTGACCCATCTCCTAACTCGGAGCGCCTCAGGAGCCTCTCTGCTCTCTCGCAGTTCGAGAGTGTGTAGCGCCATGTCAGCGCGGCTTTGAGTGTCCCGTATCTATCGTGGGCTGGGGGCTGTTGGAGCAGGCTCACTACTTGCTGAGTCGTGCGAGCGTCCAGCGCTGCGACCACATAGTAATATCTGGTGTCATCTGCCGTTATTCCCCGGAGGGCAAACTGGGCCTCGGTGTGGAGGAATCAAGACTGCGGGTCGTGCAGCCAAAAGTCCGGTAGTTTGACCAAAATGGTGCACACATTGCTGGGGCTTTCCGTCCGGGCCGTCTCTGGGGTGCTTGCCGTGTTCCTGGGGCTTCCCGTCTGGGCCGACTCCGGGGTTTTTGCCTCGTGTTCCATAATTCGTCAAGGGTCACTAGTGTGGAGAATGCAATAAAAAAACCAGACTTGCACGGCAGACGAACTTTATTCACTCTCTCACTTCATTCATACACAGAAAAAGCATTAACTCAATACACCAGGGTCTCTCCTTTTATATCACCCGACTCATTCCCCCTGTTGCCTGAGATCTTGCATCGCAATACATTTAACACATCACCCTCCTACTGTCCCCGCAGCTGCTCCTTCCTGCCGCCTGGGGTTCTACATCACCATACCTTCTCCCATCACAATACCTATTATCCTCATCTGTTTATTCCCCCATGCTCTACTGGCAGAGGGACTATTTGCCTCACCTCTGCTTCTAGTCTGAGATGAATATCCCAGCGTGGGTTCCCCACAATGCGATAAAAAGTCAACCGTTTCATATAAAACTGTATCGTTTCTATTGAGATTTAAAAGAGACATACCCATTTCTACTTGTCACCACCCTGCTTCTCCCCCACAGTGTGGCAGGTGTGCCACAGCAGCTAACAGCAAGCTAATGTTTTTCCGCTACTTCTGTGGAGCTGCTACTTCTGTGCCAGCCAGAGATGTTGGACTTTTTCCCCACTGTGCTGTGTCAGAGAGGATAGTCCACTAACCTCATTTTAGTTCGAGGTAAGTAATGTTAACACCATCTATCTCTAATTATAAGACAGCAAATGCTAAATGACGATGCTAACTTGTCACTAATAGGAAACATTATAGTGTATCAGACCATCGTTCTGGTTTAAATTACTGCCAAGTTTCTTAATGTTATCTAAAAAAATATTACTAAAGCTGCAAAAGTGCATAACAGCGGCTGCATACACACTAAATAAATTATAAATAAATTAAAACGTGTTAGAGGAACAAACTGGCTCTTAATGTAACTTGATTTCTAATAGTCCAGTAGGTATAAAGAATGAAGAATAAAGTTTAAGTCATCTCAAATGCACATTAAAAACAATTTTATAACACTGCAAAATTAAATGGGAAAAAGTGCATAAAATTAATGGCAGATGAATTTGTACAATTGATTTTTCCAGTATGTAATTTAAAATGTAGAAAAAGAGATGGTGCTTTTTATTGGTTATCATATACAGACGTGGACAAAATTGTTGGTACCCCTCTGTTAATGAAAGAAAAACCCACAATGGTCACAGAAATAACTTGAATCTGACAAAAGTGGTAATAAATAAAAATTCTATGAAAATTAACCAATGAAAATAAGACAATGCTTTTGAATTGTGGTTCAACCGAATTATTTTAAAAAACTAAACTCATGAAACAGGCCTGGACAAAAATGATGGTACCCCTAGAAAAGATTGAAAATAATGTGACCATAGGGACATGTTCAACCAAGATGTGTCCTCTAATTAACATCACAGGTGTCTACAAACTTGTAATCAGTCAGTCGGCCTGTTTAAAGGGTGACAAATAGTCACTGTGCTGTTTGGTGACATGGTGTGTACTACACTAAACATGGACCAGAGGAAGCAAAGGAGAGAGTTGTCTCAAGAGATTAGAAAGAAAATTATAGATAAGCATGTTAAAGGTAAAGGCTATAAGACCATCTCCAAGCAGCCTGATGTTCCTGTGACTACAGTTGCACATATTATTCAGAAATTTAAGATCCACGGGACTGTAGCCAACCTCCCTGGACGTGGCCGCAGGAGGAGGCGGATAATACGAATGGTAACAAAAGAGCCCAGAAAAACCTCTAAACACGTTCAAGGTGAACTCCAAGGTCAAGGTACATCAGTGTCAGATCGCACCATCCGTCGTCGTTTGAGCCAAAGTGGACTTCATGGGAGATGACCAAGGAGGACACCACTGTTGAAAACAAATCATAAAAAAGCCACACTGGAATTTCCCAAACTGCATGTTGACAAGCCACAAAGCTTCTGGGAGAATGTCCTATGGACAGATGAGACAAAACTGGAACTTTTTGGCAAGGCACATCAGCTCTATGTTCACAGACGCAAAAATGAAGCATACCAAGAAAAGAACACTGTCCCTACTGTGAAACATGGAGGAGGCTCTGTTATGTTCTGGGGCTGCTTTGCTGCATCTGGCACAGGGTGTCTTGAATCTGTGCAGGATACAATGAAATCTCAAGACTATCAAGGTATTCTAGAGAGAAATGTGCCGCCCAGTGTCAGACAGTTTGGTCTCAGTCGCAGGTCATGGGTCTTGCAACAGGATAATGACCCAAAACACACAGCTAAAAACACCCAAGAATGGCTAAGAGCGAAACATTGGACTATTCTAAAGTGGCCTTCTATGAGCCCTGATCTAAATCCTATTGAACATCTGTGGAAGGAGCTGAAACATGCCGTCTGGAGAAGGCACCCTTCAAACCTGAGACAACTGGAACAGTTTGCTCATGAGGAGTGGGCCAAAATACCTGCTGAGAAGTGCAGAAGTCTCATTGACAGTTACAGAAATGGTTTGATTGCAGTGATTGCCTCAAAAGGTTGTGCAACAAAATATTAAGTTAAGGGTACCATCATTTTTGTCCAGGCCTGTTTCTTGAGTTTGTTTTTTTAAAATAATTCTGTTGAACCACAATTCAAAAGCATTGTCTGATTTTCATTGGTTAATTTTCATAGAAATTTCTAAGTGACCCCAAACTTTTGAACGGTAGTGTATATATAATAGTATAGTATACACAGACATGCCCAGAGGCTCCGTCACCCAAGAAATGCTCAACAACCAACTTGGTTGCCCAAGAAGCTCTCAATGAATCCCTCAGCAATCTCTCCTTGTCTCTCAGCGACCTTTCAGTTACTATCTCTCAAGGATCTTACAAAAATCTCTACAAGTCACCATAAAAAGTTGCAGAAAATTGAATTGTCGATTGCACAATGAGTGCATAAGGTCCTCCCAAACATTTACACAAAAACAATTTTTTTGAGGCTTTAGGAGACTGTTGAGAGATCGAGACAATTTTTGATCTCTCAATGGTCACCCAAAAATCTCCGTGCTGTGTAAAGGGGCCCTTATATTTTATGGCTTATTTGAATAAAAAATACTATTTCTTAAATAAGCACCCTCTGATATATTTTTCTATCATTTTTATTTTTTATTCGTCCCATAACCTGACTTGTAGTGCTCAGCTGAATGAACACAGCAACACAACAGGCGAGGCTGTTAACAATTATAATTCTGCAACAGTGTGTCAGAGGTGTGGAGCAGGTCAAGAGACAAGAAGGATGAGGAAAAGTTGTAATAAAAGAGCAGAGAAGGAATGTACTTGAAGTTTTAGTCATCTCAGTAAAGTGGTTGAGAGTAAACAACAGCAGGCAGGTTGAATTAAACACAGCACCGAATGGATTCTGCTGCAGAGGAAAAACTGCTGAAAAAAAGAACTTTGGAAAGTAAAAGAGAAAGACAAGATTAAAAAACAACCAGACAGAAACATAAAGCTCACAAGTGTAAGAGCGTTTATACATATATTGTACACATAACACGGAAATATATACTGCATGACGTGTTGTAAGCACAGAAGACTTGAATATTTCTGCACATGCACAAATTCACCATTCAATCCAGTGTGTGTAATCGAACATGAGATTGCCTTCTGTCCTCTAATGACTCGTTTCCAGCCTCATATCCAATCATATCGGTGAGAAATAAGATGAAAGCACACACAGTAGGTTTCTATACATTTGGCACAATTTCAGCCGATGAGCTGTAAAGCAGCTGCATCAGTGGATGCACACACACGTACACACAGTCAGAGAATTAAGTGCAGATGTACAGTATATTCATGCATATTTATGCTACATACTGTATACTGCCTTATATACATGTAAAACAGTATGCTTCAGTAGGTTTCTACAGGAGTGTAGGCTTGGGTTTTTATATGTTTCTTAGACTAACACAAATCTAACTGAGCTGCTGTGTCCAGTAATTGTGAAATTCCTTTTTAGGATTAACTTTAAACAAACTAAATCACTTGTGAACACACACAAATTCACCACAACAAAACGGTGCTGCTGTATGCTTCTTTAATCTAAAGTTTTATCTATCTAGCCATTTGCTTGTTCTGAATGATGCAAGGCAATCAGCAGATACCAAAATGTCAAGAACTTTTCTTGATGCACCTCACGCCATTGGAAAATTATAAAAGAAAATCTTATTCAAGCGTGATACAGCCCTGGAAAAAATTAAGAGCCAAAAGAGAACACTAATATTATCACTTTATCTGGTTTCACTATTTATACATGTGTTTGAGTAAAATGGACATTTTTTTATTCTCTAACTTAACGAAAACAACCCACCCAAATCCAAAGTCAAAATATCATAATTTAGAGCATTCATTTACAGAAAATGACAACTGGACAAAACAAGATGTACTTTTTGATCAAATAATGCGAAGAAAACAAGTTCATGTTCATTCTTAAACACTACAATAAAGTTTTAACTTGGCACAAACTCAGAAACCTGCATTTGTGTAATAACTGATTTTTATTCAAAGCCTTTCATACATCTTAAGCTGGGTTCACATACTGTAGGCGTTTTGAAAAATCAGAGAAATTAGTCCAAACTTTGGTGAAATTACGTTCGTGAGCAGATTTTTAATCCAGTGCACATCAACTTTTACAAACTTTTGCTAGCATTTGCCAGCGTTGCATTCAGCGTTGGCAAACTTTTGCCAACTTAGGCTAGTGTATGTGTCGTAGTTGCCAACTTAGGTTAACTTAAGAAAACAAATACTCAGTGCAGGTCAGCTGACATCAGTGTCAGGCAATGCTCATATAAAGATCAGCACTTGTGGAGGCTTCCTGCCATCCTAGACCTGCTTTTTTTGGGTGGATTCACACTACAACGTTTGGACCAACTTTTACTGATGTTTTGACAAAAGTCTGGCTCTGCTGGCAAAAGTTGATAAAAGTTAATGACAGTTGGTGTTTGTTAGCAAACGCTGGGGAAAGCTGTGCTCAGCTTGCAAAAGTTCCTGAGCGCTGGGCTAAGTTATGCAGAGGTCGCCTAAGTCAGCCTAAGTTAAGCTCCTTTGGCAAACGTTGACTGAAATGCCGGTGGAAGCAAATGTTTTTTGACTGAAACTCACTTCAGACATGCACGGATGCAAGAGAAATAGAGAGAAGGGGGAATTAAAAAAAAGAAAAAAATACATATAATTTCCCAAAAACGTGATAGCCCAAAAGAAAAAAAAAAATTCCTCGTTGCGAAATTTACTGTTCTTAATTTTCTGCTCTGTGTGTAATCATTCTCCAGGATTTATTGATTCGGCTTCCATTGTGGGGAATCAAAAAGCGCTGTCATGGTGTCAAAAAGTAAATGACACTTAACGAGATTTTATGTTATTTTAATGGAGAGAGTTGTAACAGTCAAAAGATAATCACCCATCATTTTATTTATATGATGATACACTAAATAGTTTTTTTTTTATTCCATCCACATTCACATTTTAATTGTGGACTTAGTGTTGGAGTCTATAGATAGGCATTATTGTATTTTAAGAGGAATAAGTGAATGAGTGAATGAACAGGGGAAAAGGACATGCAGAAGTAACTACATAGGAATATAAAATGAAAATAAATACTGAAACGCATGTTCATGTCATGATCCCGAGTGCGATTCTGTACCACGCTCGGGTCTCCTGATTATTATTCCTTTTTTCTGTGTATGTATCTAGTCATGTTTATCTGTCTTTATGATTGTGCTTTTATTTTGACAGCAAAGAGGCAGGACTTCCGCCTGTCAGTCTGTTCCTGGCCTGTCACAGCTGTTTGTGCTTTATTGATTTCATTCTCTCCACACCTGTTTGTATTTGTGTTTTTCGGTGTACTATTTAAGGTCGCTAGCAAGGTTCATTCCTCACTGCGACCTCGCCCTTCTCAGGCTGGGATCCCCTACCCCTGATTCCAGTCTTCTTTCTACTTTTGGACTGTGGACTCTCGCTATTTGTAAGTTACCTTTCACAGTTTTTTCAGCGTTTGTATGTTTCACGTTATTCTCCCTCGAGGGCATGTTATAGTTGTTTGTATTTTGCCCCTCGTGGCATGTTCTTTTGTTCTTTATTATGTAATAAATAAGCAAACTCACTACTGGCGATTGGTGCCTCATTTATGCCCTGCAAGGGGCAGACATAACAGTAGGTCGCAGCCAGATACATAGGTGCCAGTGGTAGTGAGTTTGAGGCTCATTTTTTTCTCTTTTCGGGTGCCTGTGTTTTTTTTGGATATGGCATCATATGGCAAATGGTATCCTGCGAGCCTGGGTTTTGAGCTTTGCCAGGGTCTTATGGAAATAGATGATCTCCCCGCCACAGCTCGCCGTTATTCCATACCAAAAGACACTTTATGGTATCTGGACTTCGCGGAAGCGGCTGTGCAGCGTCATCCTCGCCTTTCTGAGCATGCTGAGGGAAGGGAGAGGATTTCCCAGTTATTGGCGCTGCAGCAAAAGAACCGTGAGTTGGAGAGGAACTCGACCAGGAAGCCTAAACCAGGGCTGACGGTGAAGCACACCTGTCCCTCGGTTCGCCATGAGGTTCCTGCTACAGCTCCAGCTCCGGTGTCTCCATCGTCAAAAAGCTGTTTTCCAACGCACCGTAGGAGGAGGGCAGCCAAGGCTCCCAGCAAAGATGAACAGTAGGCAGCTGAATTCATCAGGGGCCATATGGCTGAAGCGCTCTCTTCCTGCAGCCCGGGTAGGGTTCTTAAGAGCGTGGTGGCAGCTGTTAGGATTGTGGAGGCACATCCGGGTCTAAATAATTATCTGGAATTCGCCGACCTGCTAGCCACCATCTAAGCGCAGCAGCGACGTTTCCCTGATTTGTTGATCAGTTCACATCCAACCCAAAGATGCTGCCCCCCCAACGCAGAACCCTTCGCCTCCCCGCGACACGGCTGTCTCGAGGCGGAGGGAGGAGAATCATCGGGTCAACACGCAGTGAGGCTCCTGTTCGGATCCTGCTACAGGCCGCCAGAAAAATTCCTTTGTCTCCCAGCCAGTTGTTTTTTCATCGCCATGGCAGAGAATGAGGACAGCAGCTTCAGCCTCCGGGTCTCTTTTTTCAGCTGTTTTGCCAGCTCCCCTATCCCGGACTGCCTCGGCTGCTCCTCCCTCCCCCACGACGCTTCCTCCAGCTGCTGTAAGCCCTGTGATTTCTTCTCCGGCTGCCTCAATCTTCGATCCTCCTGGAGCAGCTCCTCCTTGTCTTCCTGAGGGGCCCGCCATCACCATAACAACAGGAGAGAGAAGAAATGAGCCTGCTGCAGCAGTCACCACTGTACCCCAGGAAGACAGCCAAGTGTTTTTTTTTTTTATTCTATAGCACAATTTGGTTAATTAGAGCTGTGTGGAGGAATCTGATCAGACCTAAATGAAACAGTCATTGTCACCCACGACAGACTGCTATGATGATGATGATGATAACTTTGTCTGATTCCTGAGGATGAGGCTCAGTTATTGCAGTCAACTGAGTCCTCATCACCTGTTGCAGCCACAAATTTACTGCTACCTCTGTGTCTCCTCCAATACCCCCCCCCCCCCCCCGAGTGTCCGCCGGGTCCAGGATCTAGCCGCTAGACAGAGGAGTTGCCTGCGGGCCCGGAGAGCCTGGTTCCAGCCCCGCAGCCATGACACAGATGGAGGAGGAAGGCTATCTGCACCCCTGAGCCTGAACCCATGACGAAGCGTCCCCGGAGCAGAGTTCAGCCCCAGCAACAAATGGATCTCCTGCCACCACACCGAGCGAGCCATGGGTGAAGGTTACATCACCAGGGAGTTTGAGGACTGCAGAGGCCACTGCAGCCAAGTGGGAACCAGAAATGGGCCTCTTGAGAACCGAGCCCGAATTGCCATCACTGTCTGGATCATCAGAGTCCTGGACGGCGGTGGAACTCAACATCAGGCAAGTGCTCTATTTTGTCTATTTTCTATTTTGGAGCAATCCTGCCCGTCTCTTGGGGAGGAGAGCTCAGGTGCAGCTGCCCGCTGCATCCGAGCTCACCTCGCCGGGCTCTGCCGCTGCCGCTGCCGGTGACCCTGACCCTTTGTGTCTCTCTGCTGTGCCTGAACCTTCTTCCAGGGTCACCGGAGATGATCCAGCTCCATCTGACGTCTCCAAGGGTCCGGGTTCGCCTCTGGAGGTCAACCAGGGCACTGCTTCCCCCCTGCCCAAGGCCGTCGTTTGGGTCCCTCCTTGGGTTGGGTCCACCGTGGGTGCAGCATTGGCCCAGTCAGGGTCCACCATGGGTGCAGCACTGGCCCGCTTGGGGTCCACCGCGGGTGCTACTGAGCTCCAGCCTGGAGCCACCGCGGGTGCTACGTTGGCCCAGCGGGGTCCACCATAGGTGTTACTAAGCTCCAGCCTGACGCTGTCGCGGTCCCTCTCCTCTCTCCACCACCAGACGCTGTTGGGGTTCCTGTCCCCCAGCCCAGCTGCCTTCCACTGAGACTCCCGGTGGGTAAGCCGCTTCCTGGTTCACCTCTCCAGTCCTGGTGGCTGAAGAACACTGGCCGGCAACCTGGAAGACTGAGCTGCCGGGTCAAGTGGTCTAGATTTTCAGGCAGACCACCCGATTCATTCCATCTGGCTGTTCGGCGGTCCTGGGATTTCGGTTGGCCCCCTGAACTTTTTTTTCCTAGTTGGGGTCTCTGGGGAGTTGATTGGCGGCCCAGCCTTTTCCACTTGATGGTCGAGTGGAGTCGGGACACCGGTAGGCTACCTGAACTGTTTCTTTATTTATTATGTATGACCCAGTTCACTTTTTATTCTGGTTGTTGATTATGGGTTTTCGTGTTGTTTTGGTTTTTTGTGTCTCTCCCTCCGGGCCTGGATCCCCCCCCCCCCCCAGGGTTGGTTTTTGTAGTTGTTGGGGGGGGGGGGGGTGTTTCCGCCTTTTTCGCTTGATGTTACTGTGGGGTGTCTGGGGATCCACCCCTTAAGGAAGGGGCACTGTCATGATGCCGAGTGCGGTTCTGTACCGTGTTCGGGTCTCCTGATTATTATTCCTTTTTTCTGTGTATGTATCTAGTCATTTTTATCTGTCTTTATGATTGTGCTTTTATTCTGACAGCAAAGAGGCAGGACTTCTGCCTGTCAGTCTGTTCCCGGCCTGTCACAGCTGTTTGTGCTTTATTGATTTTATTCTCTCCACACCTGTTTGTATTTGTGTTTTTCGGTGTACTATTTAAGGTCGCTAGCAAGGTTCATTCCTCGCTGTGACCTCCCCCTTCTCAGGCTGGGATCCCCTACCCCTGATTCCAGTCTTCTTTCTACTTTTGGACTGTGGACTCTCGCTATTTGTAAGTACCTTTCATGGGTTTTTCAGCATTTGTATGTTTCACGTTATTCCCCCTCAAGGGCGTGTTATAGTTGTTTGTATTTTGCCCCTCGTGGCACGTTCTTTTGTTCTTTATTATTTAATAAATAAGTAAACTCACTATTGGCAATTGATGCCTCATTTATGCCCTGCAAGGGACAGACATAACAGTCCAAGGGAGATGTTTTCACTCCAAAAGCAGGTCCAGAATGACAGGAAGCCTCCACAAATGCTGATCTTTATATGAGCGTCGCCTGACGCTGATGTCAGCTGATCTGTGCTGAGTATTCGCTTGCTTAAGTTAACCTAAGTTGGCAACAGCTACACATACACTAGCCTAAGTTGGCAAAAGTTTGCCATCACTGAATGCAACACAGGCAAATGCTAGCAAAAGTTTGTACAAGTTTCTACAAGTTGGTGTGCTCTGGATTAAGAAAAATACCTGCTCACGAATGTAATTTCACCGATGTTTGGACTAATTTCTCTGATTTTTCAAAACGTCTGTAAAAGCCGGTCCAAACACTATAGTGCCAACCCAGCTTTAACTTAGGCCAACTTAGGTAAACTCTGCATAACTTAGCCCAGCGCTCAAGAACTTTTACAAACTGAGCACAACTTTCACCAATGTGCATTTCCAAACATTGGCAAATTTTCAGCATGCTGAAAATTTTCAAAGAACACAACTTTGGCCAGCATTTGCCAACAAACATCTGTAATGAATGGAAACTCCTATGTTATGTGCACCATCTCAATTATCATGAGACTTGGAGTCTCATGAAGCGTTAGATGTTTTACCTGCTCTGTAATGGTGTCGGTGTGTTGAGTCAGCAGACTGTTCATTAAAGAAGCCTTTGAGAGTACTCAAGTCCCTTTTATTTCAGTTTGATATCAGAAAGAAATTACATGGTGTCAGAAGTGGCACTGGTGACGAGAACCGACCACCATGTCGAAGTTTAACCCACCGGAGGAGTTCAAGTTTTCCAGCCCTGGAGAATGGCCAGAGTGGAAACAAAGATTTATGCGCCTCACAACAGCAACAAAGTTGAACAATCAGGACAGGGAAGTCCAGGTGTGTTCACTTATTTATACCATGGGTAGCAAAGCAGAAAAGATATTCAGCTTGTTTGAGTTTGCTGAGGAGACACATAAGAAGGACTATAATGTTGTTTTGAAAAAGTTTGATGACTATTTTATCCCAAGATGGAATTTATTAATTCATCAGAGAGCCTGCTTTTATCAGCAAAGCCAGCTGCCCGGAGAGAGAGCAGAGGCCTACATAAGGACACTGTATGAGCTAGCAGAGAATTGTGAGTTTGGCGACAAAAGAGATGGACAAGTCCATGATAGACCGGTTGTCTATCGCTATGATGTTGTATTCTGGCATAGCTATGCTGCCACACTGCATCTTACAGATTATCTGGTACGTCACTTTTTCACTCTGCTCCTGATAGTCCTTCTTTGTGCAATGGGATGATTCATGTGTTTATACGGTTCAACATATATTAAGCTATGATGTACATAGGTTTTATAGTCGTGTTAGTTTTTACTTTCCATGGGTAATCCCTTTGTCTGTCATGTGTGTGTTTCTGTTGTTTGGTTGTCAACTGTCATGCTGCTGTTACACTGTCATTTCCCAGTTTGGGATCAATAAAGTACATCTATCTATCTATCTATCTATCTAGAGATAAAGAGTTATCTCAGAAGTTCCAGCTCACATCAGAACTGACACTAGCTCAAGTTATCCAGCAAGTACAGCAGAGCGAAGAGGTTGCAAAACAGCTTAGCCTCCAGACCAACCCACAAGAGCTACATGTGGCTAACATTAGCAGCAGCAGCAAACATAGGCAGAAACACCACTATAAAGACGATACAACAAGGGGGGCATTAGCCACTACAAAGAACAGAAAGAACTGTGGCAGGTGCGGCACTCAGCATGAGAGATTGAAATGTCCAGCGTTTAAAAGCACATGCAGAAAGTGTAATAAAAAGGGACATTGGGCACAAGTGTGTCACACCAAAGCAGTGAGTGAAGTCATGGAGAGCATGAAATAGGGTTAGGGGAACCCAGCCCAGATAAATGGACTGTCATACTTGACATTGGTCATTCAGCCCTTACTTTTAAAATAGATACAGGGGCTGATGTGACAGTTATAAGTGAACAGAAATTAAATCCCTCCCCCAAAATTAAAAAAAAGCCCCCAGAGACATGTTTTGTTGGCCCAGGTGGGAAACTCAAATGTGTGGGATATTTTAAAGCCACCACAGTCTACAGAGAGAAAGACTACACATTTCCAGTGTATGTAATCAAAGGACACAGTAACAATTTGCTCAGCAGACCTGAGGCAGTAAAGATGGGTTTAGTGAAAAGACTAGAGCATGTCGGTGCTGTGTTTGGAACCTGTGGCCTGCTAAAGACTGAACCTGTTGAAATCATCCTCAAACATGATGCAGAGCCTTATGTGGTGCACACTGCCAGATGTGTACCATTGCCACTTATGCCTCTTGTGAAGAAAGAGCTACAGAGGCTAGAAGAAGAAGGAATTGTTCAGAAGGTAACACAGCCCACCAAGTGGTGTGCTGCAATGGTTCTGGTTTTAAAGCCAAACAGAAAAGAAGTATGGTGTTACAGTGGGGAAAAAAAGTATTTAGTCAGCCACCAATTGTGCGAGTTCTCCCACTTAAAAGATGAGAGAGATCTCCAATTTTCATCATAGGTATACCTCAACTATGAGAGACAAAATGAGAAAAAAAAAATCCAGAAAATCAAATTGAAGGATTTTTAACCACTTGCGCTCCGTTGTTCCGCGGGCGGGCAAGTCTCTGCGTCCTATGACGCACGAGGGCGCGCGAGAGCGCGCTCGTGCGCCCTCGTGCGCATGACGCATGATGGTGGTGATGGTGATGTAGTAGCATCCAAGCGCCACTCAAAAAAAAACTGCAGAGACAGCCGCGAACAGATTAGTTCATCTGATTGACCTCTCATTCGACTAATAAGAGCCTTGAATTGGGTTTCTGAAACCTTGAAGAACCAATGAATGAAAATCTAGGAAGGAGGACCCGCCTACTGTGAACGCAGGAGCCAATTGAAGCACAGAAATTCTGGCTGGGTGAAGCGATATTTACTGCTGCCACAGATGAAAACAAAGGACGCTGGACAAATCTCCTACAGACCCAGGCTCACCCAGCAGCATGGAGAACACCCACAAGTGGGACCTGCACTCATTCCAGCAGAATAGACGGAGGC
Organism: Pholidichthys leucotaenia; assembly: GCA_020510985.1. Lineage (NCBI taxonomy): Eukaryota > Metazoa > Chordata > Actinopteri > Cichliformes > Pholidichthyidae > Pholidichthys > Pholidichthys leucotaenia. Next base: position 349,464,267 of record CM035837.1, on the reverse strand, counting down.
CAACGACAAAAGTCGTAAATCATTCGCCAAAACGGCAATATGTAATGGAATTATGTTGATCGGGATCCACGAGCGGAGCAGCGTCGCGTTCGTCTGACGCGTGGGAAGAGCTGTTCGCCACGACTCTGCTGCTTTGAAGAGGTAAGGTGTTATAAGCTAAATTATTATTTATCCCTGAAAACTGTAATCCAAAAATGACTTTTGACCGATCGGTAATTTACAACTGTACTGCGCACGAAATACGAAGTGCGTGCGCCGCGATAAATGGTTCATTTGCCGTGTTCGGACCGTGAACGCCCCCCCCCCCCACCCGCTGCAGAAGAGGAGAGGGGGGGGGCACGGTCCGAACGCTCCTTGGTCGGCGGGGGGAAGCACATCAGTCTATTCCATCATGTAGCGATGGCCCTCTTATGTACCGGGGGGGGGGGGGGCGTTCACGGTCCGTTCACGGTTCCCCCCCCCCCACACACACACACAGTAGCGAGGGGGGGGAGCCGCTGTGAAAACATGCAAGAAAAAAAAAAAAAAGAGTGTATTCCGTCTTGTAGCGAGGGCCAAATTTGGTCCTTGGTAGCGGGGGGGGGGACGACCCCCTGCCCACACACACACACACAGACACAGCCCTGAGTGTGACCTTTCATTAGAGCCTAAAATGAAGATTCTACATTGAATTATTCAAAAGTTACAGACGTTTTTCCAAACTGTGCCATTTGGCACAATTTGGCACAGTTCCATAACGCCTGGGAACTACCTGAGAACAAAGCTGTGTAAAATATTCATTTTTTGTGGTATTGTTACCAAATTTGGATCTCAGCTGGATAACACTTGGTTCTACATTTCTGTTGCATTTTCCAGCCGGATCGGGCAGCTGTGTGTTATTTACAAGCATTTGTATCCAAAAAAACACTGTGTCCAAATTTTTTTTCTTCAAGTTCAGTATGTTTAGATGACTGTAACTCAGTGGCCGGAGCACGTAGAGAGATTATGTTTTTTTTGCCAAAAAATTCAAAGTGCTTTCTTTTAAATGAGACCAACCCCATGAAGATGCTGCAAAGGGTTGAATAACAGCTTTCGATTTACTTTGGGCACGTTTTTTTTTGGCATTTTTAGGAAAATTGCCCGGAGTGCAAGTGGTTAATGAATTAATTGGTAAATTCCTCGGTAAAGTAAGTATTTGGTCAATAACAAAAGTTCATCTCAATACTTTGTCATATACCCTTTGTTGGCAATGACAGAGGTCAAACGTTTTCTGTAAGTCTTCACAAGGTTTTCACACACTGTTGCTGGTATTTTGGCCCATTCCTCCATGCAGATCTCCTCTAGAGCAGTGATGTTTTGGGGCTGTCGCTGGGCAACACGACTTGCAACTCCCTCCAAAGATTTTCTATGGGGTTGAGATCTGGAGACTAGCTAGGCCACTCCAGGACCTTGAAATGTTTCTTACGAAGCCACTCCTTCGTTGCCCGTGCAGTGTGTTTGGGATCATTGTCATGCTGAAAGACCCAGCCACGTTTCATCTTCAATGCCCTTGCTGATGGAAGGAGGTTTTCACTCAAAATCTCACAATACATGGCCCCATTCATTCTTTCCTTTACACGGATCAGTCGTCCTGGTCCCTTGGCAGAAAAACAGCCCCAAAGTATGATGTTTTCACCCCCATGCTTCACAGTAGGTATGGTGTTCTTTCTCCTCCAAACACGACAAGTTGAGTTTTTACCAAAAAGTTCTATTTTGGTTTCATCTGACCATATGACATTCTCCCAATCCTCTTCTGGATCATCCAAATGCTCTCTAGCAAACTTCAGACGGGCCTGGACATGTACTGACTTAAGCAGGGGGACACGTCTGGCACTGCAGGATTTGAGTCCCTGGTGGCGTAGTGTGTTAATGATGTAGCCTTTGTTACTTTGGTCCCAGCTCTCTGCAGGTCATTCACTAGGTCCCCCCGTGTGGTTCTGGGATCACTGTTCTCATGATCATTTTGACCTCATGGGGTGAGATCTTGCGTGGAGCCCCAGATCGAGGGAGATTATCAGTGGTCTTGTATGTCTTCCATTTTCTAATAATTGCTCCCACAGTTGATTTCTTCACACCAAGCTGCTTACCTATTGCAGATTCAGTCTTCCCAGCCTGGTTCAGGTCTACAATTTTGTTTCTGGTGTCCATTGACAGCTCTTTGGTTTTAGCCATAGTGGAGTTTGGAGTCTGACTGTTTGAGGTTGTGGACAGGTGTCTTTTATACTGATAATGAGTTCAAACAGGTGCCATTAATACAGGTAATGAGTGGAGGACAGAGGAGCCTCTTAAAGAAGTTGTTACAGGTCTGTGAGAGCCAGAAATCTTGCTTGTTTGTAGGTGACCAAATACTTATTTTACCAAGGAATTTACCAATTAATTCATTAAAAATTCTTCAATGTGATTTTCTGGATTTTTTTTCTCTCATTTTGTCTCTCATAGTTGAGGTATACCTATGATGAAAATTGGAGACCTCTCTCATCTTTTAAGTGGGAGAACTTGCACAATTGGTGGCTGACTAAATACTTTTTTGCCCCACTGTACGTAGATTTAAGATGATTAAACCGAGCAGTCAAAAGAGAAAAGTATGTGCTACCAACAACAGAGGATATCATGCCATGACTTTCAGGATCCAAGGTGTTTACATCACTGGATGCAGCCTGTGAATTTTATCAGATTCTTCTTGATGAGGACAGCCGCAAGCTAACCACTTTTATCACCCCATTTAAAAAGTATACATTCTGTCGACTTGTTCAGAGGGAACTGCATTGTGATTCCTACCTCACTGAGGAAAGAGATGATAGGATTCATGATGGTCACCAAGGACTTGTCAAATGCAGGGAAAGAGCCAACCCAGTCAGTGTGGTGGCCACGCATTTCACTAGACATAGTGACAAAAGTAACTCAGTGCGTGTTTTGTAGAGAGAATAGGGGCACACAGATGAAAGAGCCATTAATGTCAACTGAGCTACCATCCAGACCTTGGCAGAAAATAGGAGTAGATCTATGTAAATATAAGAAACAGTCCTACTTGATTGTGTCAAATTATTACTCGACGTACTTAGAAATCCTGCACTTACCAGTGACCACCAGCAGGCAGGTTGTAGAAAAACTGAAGGCCACTTTTGAACATTATGGCATTCCTGATGTGCTTGTTAGTGATAACGGACCTCAACTGGTATCGAATGAGTTTAGTCAGTTTAGTGTGGCTTATGATTTTGTCCACATAGCATCCAGTCCACACTATGGGCAGAGCAATGGACAGGCTGAGAAGGCTGTTCAGGTAGCAAAGAGTATCCTGAGGCAAAAAGAGCCCCTCCTAGCCTTGATGAGATAGAGATGGGACAGAGCCACACCATCTTCCTCTACAGGAGTTAGTCTAGCAGAGTTGCTGTTTGGCCGGAAGATCCGAATAACGTTACCCACTTTGCCAGCAAACTTGAACCCAAAATGGCCTGAAAAGGAGAGAATAAAGCAAGCTGATGCAGCTGCCAAGTTGAAGCAGGCATATAACTACAACAGAAGGATGGGCGTTAGAAATTTGCTGGTGCTGAATTCAGGAGACAAAGTTCTCATGAAACTGGACAATGAGCATCAGTGGTCCATACCAGGGATCACCAGTGGACCCAGTTCCACCCCAAGATCATATGTGGTTGAAACCCCATGTGGAGCTTGGTTCAGACACAATCAACGTCACTGCTGAAAGCACCAGCAAATATGAATGACAGTCCCTCACCTTCAGGTCGGGTGAATAACGAGATGGTAGGTAAATCTGCAACGGAGAGGGATACAGAGCTCCCGCATCCTAAAACTGTGACAGAAACACCTGTTTCATTAGGGTCTACAGAGACCACTACTGTCACTCGCTCTGGTAGAATGAGTAAACTGCCTATAAGGCTTGATCTGAAAGAACATCTTTTGGTGAAAAAAAAAAGAAAAAAAATGTTGCTTGTTTTAAGTGAAAAAAGTGTATTAACTTGGTTAAGGGGCACACATTATAATAACAGTTATGTTAGTGGCAAGAAAGTCTGTTTGAGTGACATAAGTGTTAACTGATCTGAAAAGGAAATAAGGTTAAAAGGAATATAAATTAAAAAAAAAAAAGTGTAATTTTCCAGGATGGATAAGTTCAGGGTTGGGATAACACAGTAACAGTTACTTCTTTGATGGGGGAGATGTAATGAATGGAAACTCCTATGTTATGTGTACTCTGAATGCACCATCTCAATTATCGTGAGACTTGGGAGTCTCAGGAAGCGTTATTAGATGTTTTACCTGTTTGTAATGGTGTCGGTGTGTTGAGTCAGCGGACTGTTCATTAATGAAGTCTTTGAGAGTACTCTGAGTCACTTTTATTTCAGTTTGATGTCAGAAAGACATTACAACACCAACTATCATTAACTTTTGCCAGCAGAGCTAGACGTTTGTCAAAACATCAGTAAAAGTCAGTCAAAATGTTGTAGTGTGAATCCACCTTTACCATGCTTAGATGATCACCTAATCAGTACCTCCTTAAGTAGACTGAGGTGTCCTAGTGTTGAAATTCAACAGATACTCAAACTGAATGGCTGCCATACATGTAGAGATGCTAATTTAGGAAAGATTTTGCAGTGGTCTCTTATTTTTTTGCCAGAGCTGTATAATGCAGAGTACTGAGATGGCAGTGAAATGGGGATTTTCAGATCATTGATAGACATGTTGGTATTAGAAGGAAATCATTCAGTCATCACAGAGCAGTTAAGAATAGGTTATATGAGTCTCAAAAGTACATTGCAAAAAACAGGGAAGCATCCAACTGACAAATGCATACACTGTGATCAATAAGAAGTGGTCACTCATGCTCTCTTCCACTGTGGGAAATATAGTATTACGAGCGTACGCCTTGTTCACTCATTGGAACAAACTAAGAAAAGAAATCTGTCATGAACAGGGTTGTTGGCGGAAACATCAAATAAAATCTACCGACACATTATTACCTAGTTATGGGAGTCTGGATCAATTAACAGAATTTAGCTTTTTTTTTTTTTCTTTTCCTGTCTTGTGTCTCACCTACACTCCAGCCCAGGTGGTAGCAGTAATACACCTTTAGGCTGCATGCCCACTAAACACATTTTTCCCACTGTGGGTGACTATTTTCTATTCATTCTCTATGTAGTCTAGCATCTACAGCGCTTAGCGCCCTTGGTGCTGAAACACTCTCGGCAGTTACCGCTTTTTGGCGGTGCTTAGAGCTGAAAAAATTTCAACTTTTCAGACTACAGCTGAGCTCGTCAATGTCAGACCTTTCTAAGCAGCCAATCAGAATAAGGAAGGGTGGGACACAGGATGCCGGTACAGTCAGTACTCAGACTCCTGTTTTACGTGTCATCATATTTTGCATCGAGAGCTGCTACCAATGCTAGAATACGTTTCCTGTCCATTGTTATTTAGAGACTGCTATTAAAAGATAAGTAGAAAGTCTGACCATAGGAAAAGCAGAAGTGCTGAGCTGTGTGACAAGCTGTTGCTGGGATACAGGGCACAGACTTTTTTTTTTTTTCCAGAGCGCAGCACATAAGTGCTGAAAAAAAGAGATTCAAGGCAGCTGGGTGACAAAAAAAGGCATTTGGTGGACACGCAGCCTAAATAAGCTAGAATTGCCATCTGCTAATCCTCAACAATGCTCAATGAAGTCCTTGAACAGGACCTCTTGACAGCATTTGGAAAGTTGGTGTGTTTGGGAAATTTTTAGTACAAAAAATATGTTTTTTTTTCACCCTTTTGCAAAAATAACCAGGTATCGGTGTCTGTGGACAGTGCTTGATAACTAAAACTAATCAACTGGCTAAACTGAATAGACGATCAAGAAGCCAACAAGCATAAAGCTACAGAGGTTGCAAAGTTGCAAAGTGAGGTTGCAAATGAGGTTGCCAAGTGCAGAATCTGCAAAGTAAGCAATACAGTGGTGTGAAAAGTGTTTGCCCCCTTACTGATTTCTCATTTTTTTTCTCTGTCACACGTTTCAGATCATCAAACAAATTTACTAAATATTACACAAAGATGACACAAGTAAACACTAAATGCAGTTTTTAAATGAAGGTGTTTATTAATAAGGGTAAAAAAAAATCCAAATCTACATGGCCCCATGTGAAAAAGTGATTGGTCCCCACCTCCACTCCCCGCCACACCCCGTTAAAACATAAATTAACTGTGGTTTATCACATCTTTGGAAAGCTGAGTTCAATTTCTCCAGCCACACCCAGGCCTGATTACTGCCACACCTGTTCTCAATCAAGCAATCACATAAATGGGACCTGCCCGACAAAGTGAAACAGAGCAAAAGATCCTCAAAAGCCAGACATCATGCTGCAATCCAAAGAAATTCAGGAACAAATGAGAAACAAAGCAACTGAGATCTATCAGTCTGGAAAAAGTCATATAAAGTTATTTCTAAAGCGTTGAGGCTCCAGCGAACCACAGTGAGAGCCATAATCCACAAATGGCGAAAACACTGAACAGTGGTGAACCTTCCCAGGAGTGAAGGCCAGCCGACCAAAATTACCCCAAGAGCGCAGCGATGACTCATCCAAGAGGTCATATAAGACCCCACAACAACATCCAAAGAACTGCAGGCCTCACTTGTCTCAGTTAAGGTCAGTGTTCATGACTCCACCATAAGAAAGTGGAACCATGAAATCTGCTGTCTACCAAAAAATTCTGAAGGAGAATGTCTGGCCATCTGTTCATGACCTCAAGCTGAAGTGCACTTGGGTTCTGCAGCAGGACAATGATCCAAAACACATCAGTAAGTCCACCTCTGAATGGCTTAAGAAAAACAAAATGAAGACTTTGGAGTGGCCTAGTCAAAGTCCTGACCTGAATCCGATTGAGATACTGTGGCATGACCTTAAAAAGGCAGTCCATGCTCAAACATCCTCCAATGTGGCTGAATTACAACAATTCTGCAGAGATGAGTGGGCCAAAATTCCTCCACAGCGCTGTAAACAACTCATTGCCAATTATCGCAAATGCTTGATTGCAGTTGTTGGTGCTAAGGGCGGCCCAACCAGTTATTAGGTTTAGGGGGCAATCAGTTTTTCACACAGGGCCATGTAGGTTTGGATTTTTCCCCCCTTAATAATAAACACCTTCATTTAAAAACAGCATTTTGTGTTTACTTGTGTTATCTTTGTCTAATATTTATATTTGTTTGATGATCTGAAACATTTAAGTGTGACAAACATACAAAAAATGAGAAATCAGAAAGGGGGCAAACACTTTTTCACACCACTGTACATGGCTATTATTGAAGTTGAAGTGTGTATTTTTGGAAAGTTTGCCAACTTCAAAATTTAGGACAAAAGCCCTGCACCTTGTGACTTCCACACTGGCAAGCTGTTTTACGGTCTCTGACATTTACCACACAATGATAGCTCTCCATATTTGTTCATCATGCAATTCATGAAGAGAAGCTCCAGTGTCTATGAATAAATTGCTATTTGATGCAGTTCTAAAGAATAAAAACAAATAGCCAGTTAAAAATTGTGCTTTTAAATTAATTATCAGTTGAAATCAAAAGGTGGAAGACCACAAATCTTCAAATGACAAAAACCACCTCACAAGACCAAGCCAACCAAGTTTGCTCCTACCACCTATCACTGATTTTCAAACACTAACTGCACATGTTAACTCATTCACTGACAGACAAGTTTCATATTTTCATCATAGCTCAGCACAGACTACAGCGTCCACTCAACCAGTCTCACTGTTGCTTTCATGCCAACAGACATGACCTGAGGAGTCAATTTAGTTTCTGCTTCTATACGCCCCATCTGAGGCTAATCCAGTTTTTGAACCATTGTTTTCTGCCATAGCTCTGATAAAAGAAAAGAATAAAATAAGTGAGTTAGAAAATAAGAAAGCAGGAATAGAATTGGAAAAAGAAACTTAAGCCTCGCAGACAGTCTGAGGGCAGGTTAAATCAGAAGAATCTGAGTGGGTAATGACAAAAAAGAGCCAGTTCCTGTTTTCAGTGTGGGAAATCAGTTTTTGCTGCTTCACTGCGCTGCCACAGACCGAATCAAAGGGTGGTTCACAGGGGAATAGCTATTCCTCCTCCACTCCGAAGGCAGCAGTTAGTCAGCTCTGAATGGCTTTTCCTCCGCACATTTACCGCACCCATAACTTTTATCTAAAACTTCCCTTTCATTTCTAACCTTTGGAGAATGCTAAGAGAGTCATGAACTACTGAACATGTATGCCGTCTATCAGCCACCATCTTCAGTTAAATTTCTGTAACAAGAAGGCTGTAACATTCAAATCAGTGATGATGGGAATAATAATCTGGAAGATCTCAGCAGCCTTATCCTTTTGGGTGTATTAAACACAGCAACACAGGTTTGCCGGATTAAAAAAAACCCACAGAGGAAGCAGGAGGATCCTTCACAGCACATTTTTATACTGTTACAGCTTCACTGTTGAATGTTTGACACACATGGGTGAGGGACTCTGACAGTCATAATAAAGACGTCAGCCTTATTGTGAGTTGGGCCAGCTGCTGTATGTAACACAGTGTTAGCCCCAAAGTATACAAACAGGATGTTTGGATGTGGTTTTTGGGGACAAACATGTTGGATGTTGTCACTGTGATAGCTGCCAAAGAACTGCTAATTAACCACTCATCCATTTATTAAACATTCTTTACTCCATCCACAAATGTGAGGCATCTCATTTTAAATTAAAAATAAACTTATGTAATTTTATAAAGATACATAATTGCCCATGGGTTGGTTCAGTCTTCATTCTTTAAACAAAAATGGAAAGTACACAGTTTTACTATTAGCTGCCGCTGAGAACCATACATGATACACCATCCTACAACACACAAGCAACAAAACACATTTCCTTCCTACCTTTATATCAAAAACAAAGCAGTCAAGCTGAAATCTGCATGATACTGATACGGTGGGGCAAAAAAGTATTTAGTCAGCCACCAATTGTGCACGTTCTCCCACTTAAAAGATGAGAGAGGTCTCCAATTTTCATCATAGGTATACCTCAACTATGAGAGACAACATGAGAAAAAAAAAATCCAGAAAATCACATTGTCTGATTTTTAAATAATTTATTTGCAAATTATGGTGGAAAATAAGTATTTGGTCAATAACAAAAGTTCATCTCAGTACTTTGTTATATACCCTTTGTTGGCAATGACAGAGGTCAAACGTTTTCTGTAAGTCTTCACAAGGTTTTCACACACTGTTGCTGGTATTTTGGCCCATTCCTCCATGCAGATCTCCTCTAGAGCAGTGATGTTTTGGGGCTGTCGCTGGGCAACACGGACTTTCAACTCCCTCCAAAGATTTTCTATGGGGTTGAGATCTGGAGACTGGCTAGGCCACTCCAGGACCTTGAAATGCTTCTTACGAAGCCACTCCTTCTTTACCTGGGCGGTGTGTTTGGGATCATTGTCATGCTGAAAGACCCAGCCACGTTTCATCTTCAATGCCCTTGCTGATGGAAGGAGGTTTTCACTCAAAATCTCACGATACATGGCCCCATTCATTCTTTCCTTTACACAGATCAGTCGTCCTGGTCCCTTTGCAGAAAAGCAGCCCCAAAGCATGATGTTTCCACCCTCATGCTGCATGGGCTGCACGGTGGCGCAGTGGTTTAGCACTGTGGCAGCACAGTTTACCCTCGGCCGGGGGATCGCGGGGATCATGAGACCGTGGGCTTGATCCCAGCTCGATCCCAGCCCCCGACCAACAGTGAGCTGTGTGGAGTTTGCATGTTCTCCCCGTGTTGCGTGGGTTTACTCCGGGATTTCTCGGTTTCCTCCCGCATACCAAAAACATGTAGGTTTAGGGCGTTCGCGTACGCAGCGACCGGCAGCCGGTGGCTTGTCACCAGACTGCAAACCAAATCTACCTACGGATACAAATAAGTTAAAAAAAAAAAATGCTTCACAGTAGGTATGGTGTTCTTTGGATGCAACTCAGCATTCTTTCTCCTCCAAACACGACAAGTTGAGTGTTTACCAAAAAGTTCTATTTTGGTTTCATCTGACCATATGACATTCTTCCAATCCTCTTCTGGATCATCCAAATGCTCTCTGGCAAACTTCAGACGGGCCTGGACATGTACTGGCTTAAGCAGGGGGACACGTCTGGCACTGCAGGATTTGAGTCCCTGGCGGCGTAGCGTGTTACTGATGGCAGCCTTTGTTACTTTGGTCCCAGCTCTCTGCAGGTCATTCACTAGGTCCCCCCCATGTGGTTCTGGGATTTTTGCTCACCGTTCTCGTGATAATTTTGACCCCACGGGGTAAGATCTTGCATGGAGCCCCAGATCGAGGGAGATTATCAGTGGTTTTGTATGTCTTCCATTTTCTAATAATTGCTCCCACAGTTGATTTCTTCACACCAAGCTGCTTACCTATTGCAGATTCAATCTTCCCAGCCTGGTGCAGGTCTACAATTTTGTTTCTGGTGTCCTTTGTCCTTTGTCCTGTGTCCTTTTCTGGTGTCCTCTTTGGTCTTGGCCATAGTGGAGTTTGGAGTCTGACTGTTTGAGGTTGTGGACAGGTGTCTTTTATACTGATAACGAGTTCAAACAGGTGCCATTAATACAGGTAACGAGTGGAGGACAGAGGAGCCTCTTAAAGAAGTTACAGGTCTGTGAGAGCCAGAAATCTTGCTTGTTTGTAGGTGACTAAATACTTATTTTCCACCATAATTTGCAAATAAATTCTTTAAAAATCAGACAATGTGATTTTCTGGATTTTTTTTTTCTCATTTTGTCTCTCATAGTTGAGGTATACCTATGATGAAAATTGGAGACCTCTCTCATCTTTTAAGTGGGAGAACTTGCACAACTGGTGGCTGACTAAATACTTTTTTGCCCCACTGTATATTTAACAAGATATGACATATTCATTTTTTATATACAGTATATGCATAAAAAATTAGTATGATGATAATCTTGATTTGACATCATGCCATTTTGAAAGTTAATGTGCAGCGAACAACAGTTCCAGGAGCACAGTCAGGCTCTTTATCAGTTGTTGTGATGCATGATTCAGCTGAGTTAAGGTAGTATCTCACTGGACTGCAACAGCTTGCGACTAGTTGGAGAACTGTATTCACAAGGGAGTTTCCAAAATGTCACCAAACGTTCACGGGGGTTCACACTTTCATCCCATGAGTTGCAGGGCCGAGGTCTCCTGTTGCAGGAATTCTTAACATGCTTAAAAAAGTTGTGCAACAAATTTTCTCACCAAATAGTCGGACAGTTGTCTCAGAAACTCAGTGTAGTTTCTGTGAGTCAGAAGGTGCGAGAAAAGTTTGGGAAGGGTCGGGGGCCTATAAAGCTAAGCAGTCATTTTCTAGCACACGCTGACACAGCTGTGACTGACAGTGTCACCATGCCACCCAAGGGCAAGAAAAGTAAGGCTAAGGACAGGGAGGCTGCTGTCGTTACCCCACGGGCCCCTACAGAGGAAGCGGAACGGGTCCCAGGGCCTGCTGTGTCTGATGCAGAGGACTCAGAGGCAGCCTCCTCATCCAGAAGTCTGTGCACGTCTTTTCTGTGATCAATCTTGTTTGAAGTCTGATGATTAAATTTTATTTTTTGAAGCTTTATTTATACAGGACAGTTCCACTGAGAGGCAGCCTCTCTTTTTCAAGGATGCCCTGTTCACACTCACACAGTAACACATTCACACCTGGAAGCTGCCCAGTACAACCACAGACTGACCTGTGGCTACTGAGCAGCTCCACTGGAGCGGTTGGGGTTAAGGCCTTTCTCAAGGGCACCACAGTAGGGTTAAGGAGGGTGGGGTAAACACTGCTATGTTATCCATCACACCCACATCTGATCCTGCCGGTCCTGGGATTGAACCAGCTACCCTCTGCTCACCAGTCCACATCCCTAACCATTAGGCCACCACCGCAAATGACAGTTGGGATGGGGAGATATGGACCTGATTTCACAATTGTCACAGATAACTGTCATGCAAGTGCTGGACAGGATTGTGCAGCCATCACGGAACAATTGTAAGTGCAAAAAGTGCATAATTTTGTTGCAACATGTGCATGGCATGCATGCAAATTTTGGCCCAAAATTCACCAGGAGTTCGTGTGATATTCGTGCAATATTCATACAACATACACAAATGTGCCAATTCAGTGTGATTGTGGGTGAAAATTGTAGGTAATTTGCATATTTGTCACAAGTTATTTTCCATCTCCAACTAGATACGAGTGTTGCAACCCAGTGAGATACTGCCTTTACTCAGCTTTGTCCCATGGACATGAAGTTCATACCGTCCAACTCCAAAATATACAGGTAGAAGGCATGCACGCAGGCGCCTACTTCACAGTTGCTACGAATAAAATCTTGCTCTGTGGAAAACACTGAACTCTCTAAACTACTCTGTGTGACAATCACAGAGTAGACAATCACAATTCAACTCAGACTCATCTTAAGCAGGATGTTGATAGTATGCATCTGAAGTTGACCATTTCAACTAAAACTTAACTTAAGACAGCACTTTAAATGGTTCTTCAAGTTCAAAGTTCAAGCAGAAATGTTGGGTAGGAGCACTCACTCAGTTATCATAATTATCTCTGCAAAGGAGATTATAAACAGTGCTTTATATGGGTGATTGAGAAGATTAATACACAAAAATAAAAAATTGTCCATTTATCGTTATTTCTTTTTTTAGTTAGATTTTATTTTGTGGCAAAATATATTTCCATTTCTTTTTCAATAACAATAGAATTACATAGTGACCCTCTTACAGCAAAGATCCTGTCAAATTGGGAAATAAAATCTTGTAAAAAAAAAATAAATAAATAAAAAAATCCTGGATCCACATTATGATCACACCCAAAACCTAATGGATTGGTCATTGGACCATTTCAACTTGCACTGAAAATTTCATCAAAAACACTTAAATAACTTTTTGAGTTATGGTGGTAACATATATGTACAGAACATGCAAATATTAAAAAAACTAACCAGCCAAAGCTGAACTCAGACGAAAACATTGCTTCCTTCCGAGGGTAATTATTGGTCATTTTGCAATGATCATCCACAACCACAAAAGCAATGTGATTTTTTTTCTTTCTTGTAGCAAATAAAATTATATTTCTTGCAGTGAATAATAAATATTAGAAGCCAAAACAATATGTGGAGGAATTATGACTTGAATAAACCAAATATCATTAGAGGCATTAGAGGTTTACTCATAAATAAATCCTCTTCTCTTTCTGGTTTGACATTTTCTCTTTCACTCACTCACGAACACCCACACTCAAAATCCCCAAGGTTGGAAAAGTACAATTATCTCCCACTCCAGGATGACCATCAGGTTATAGGCCAAATGCTTCCTTCAATTATCTGTGTGTACATTACTGTGCATTTGTGTGTGTGTTTGTGTGCTCAAGCATGATTAAATGCTTACACGCTACAATCAAAACAACAAAAGCCTGTGCTTTTATACACCCAAGTGTGTTTCTGGATGCTTTGTAGATCATAGTGATAATGGCATTTTAATGGCACACATAGTATTTAATCAATAGCCATCGTAATGATGACACCATTCACATTACAGCTGTGTTTAATCCAAAGGCTTGTGCATTATATTGCAAGTGTGTCTGTACTATTTTTTTGCATGCCACAGATGGGCTGGGTGGACTAGTATCAATTCGGTTAGTTTTGCATTTTTTTTCCCCTAAAATGATCATATGAAGAATTTGGTGCAGATGTGTACTGATTACTGAACATATAGTGTTTGACAGTATATGTGACCCATGCTGGCAAAATGAGTCACAATGAGGAAATTTTCAAAACTGAGGTATTGTTATTTTCATATTCTATATTGAAAGATATTCAAAATGATATTTAATTTGTAGGAATTGGGAAAAAACTGACCAGCAACAAGCCAATTTTGTTTATATCTTGGCTGGTTTGAAAATTCGCGTTCGATCGGTCCTGAGTTATGTCTTCCGCAAAAACATGTATTTTTAGAAAGTAGGAGTTCCAAGCTTTACAATGATACCAGGCACTGATGGGGGTTTTCCTGGGACTTGCTGCCAGCAAACAAAGAAAGAACCATGCCTGTAGCTTGTAATTACCCAGTGCACATTCCGACTCATTTTGCCAGCATGGGTCACATATGTTTACAAAAGTTTATAATTAAAGAGAAGCAATTTTATGCATTATTTTCCTTTACTGTAAATGTAACAGTGTGTGTTACAGTGTGTGTTCATTTTACTGTAAATGAATACTCACTGCAAAACCATCACTATTCATGCTAACCAAAAACCATGGATGACAGCAGAAGTCCACAGGCTCCTGAGGGCTCGGGAAGCAGCCTTCAGGGCCGGTGACACCGCAGGGCTAACAACAGCTAGGACCAACCTCACCCATGATATCAAGGAGGAAAAATGACAGTACAGCAAGAAAATAGCCGGACACTTCAGCAACACCAGAGACACACATTTTCTCTGGTGTGGCACACAGACCCTCACCAACTACAAACCTCCACCTTAGACCTGTGCGAGTGACCTCACACTGCTGAACAACCTAAACGACTTCTTTGGCCACTTTGAAGCACAAAACGGCAAATCAGCACAGAAGACCACTCCTCCCACAGACGAGCAGGCTATAAGTCTGGATCCGGCTAGCGTGAAGAGGACCCTCTCCAGGATCAACCCATGTAAGGCAGCTGAACCAGATAACATACCAGGTCACGTTCTGAAGGACTGTGTGGAGGAGCTTAAGAATGTCCTGGCCGACATCTTCAACATTTCCCTGAGTCAAGCTGTTGTCCCCACATGTTTCAAAACTGCTACCATAATACCGGTCCCAAAGAAGCCCATCCCATCCAACTATGACAATTACCGGCCCGTAGCACTGACCTCCATCATAATGAAGTGCTTCAAGCAGCTGGTCATGCAGAATATCAAGTCCACCCTCCCTCCCTCCCACGACCCATCTCAGCTTGCATACAGGTCAAACAGATCCACGAAAGATGCAATCTCTGCTGCTCTCCATCCAGCCCTCACCCATCTGGACTCAAAGAACTCCTATGTGTGAATGCTGTTCTTGGACTTCAGTTCATCATTCAACACAATCATCCCCCAGCACCTAATACCCTGCACCATCTCCAGTCTATACAAAATGCTGCAGCCAGACCACTTACACATTCTAGGACTAAGCAGTGGTGGCCTAATGGTTAGGGATGTGGACTGGTGAGCGGAGGGTCACGGGTTCAATCCCTGGACCGGTAGGATTAGATCTGGGTGGGACAGATAACATAGCAGTGTTTGCACCACCCTCCTTAACCCCACTGTGGTGCCCTTGAGCAAGGTCCTTAACCTCAACTGCTCCAGCGGAGTTGCTCAGTGGCCACAGGTCAGTCTGTGGTTGTACTGGGCAGTTTCCTGGTGTGAATGTGTGAGTGTGAAAAGGGCATCCTTGAAAAAGAGAGGTTGCCTCTCACTGGAACTACCTTGTATAAATAAAGATTAAATAAATAAACAAATAGGAAATGACATCATATTACCCCCATATTACATACGTTACAATGGCTACCAGTGGATCTTAGCATTTGTTTTAAAGTTCTTAGACTTATATATAGAGCACTACATGGACAAGCCCCATCCTATTTATCTGATCTCCTTCTTAAACATACTCCTGCTCAGATTTGAAGCCCAGGACTTGTTAGCTGCTCCTTTTATGAGACTCAAGACCAGAGGACACAGAGCCTTTCAATCTGTAGCACCGGATCTTTGGAATAAGCTCCCACTCCTGCTACATTTAGCTGACTCTGTGAACTCTTTTAAAAAGCAGCTGAAAACTTTTTTGTTTAACAAGGCTTTCAGTTGAATTTCAATTCACCTGCTTTTTAATGGTATGTCTGATATTTTATAAATCTTTTAATCTTCTGTTTTAATTTGTTCTTTTTTTAAACTTTGTCTCTATCAAGTTGTTTTTATTCTATTTTATTGTACAGTGCTTTGTGACTATAAGTCTGTGAAATACGCTTTATCAATAAACTTTACTTACTTAATACAAAAACTCAGACATTTGGGACTCAAAGCCTCTCTCTGTAACTGGGTGCTGGACTTTCTCACAGGGAGGCCACAGAATGTGCAGGTCGCCAGCAACACCTCGAAGACCATCACATTGAGCACAGGGGCCCACAAGGGTGCATACTCAGCCCACTGTTCTTCACCCTGCTGACCCATGACTATGTACCAGCCTACAGCACCAACCACATCATCAAGTTTGTGGATGACACGACTGTGGTGGGCCTCATCACCAACAATGAGGAGGCCAACTACGGAAATGAGGTGAGCCAACGGGTCCAGTAATGTAAAAACAATAACCTCTTGCTAAACATGGGAAAAACCAAGGGGATTGTGGTCGACTTCAGAAGGGGACACATACAGCATCCCCCTCTGATCATTGATGGAGCAGCTGTGGAGAGAGTGAGCAGCACCAAGTTCCTGGGGATGCACATCTCTGAGGACCTCTCCTGCTCTAACAACACCACATCACTGGCCAAGACGGCTCAAACTCACCTCCATTTCCTCCGCAAACTGAGGAGAGCATGGGTCTCACCCCCCATCATGTGCTCATTCTTCCTGGGTACTACTGAGAGCATTCTCACCAGCTGCATCCCTGTATGGTACGGAAGCTGCACCATCTCTTGCCGAAAGACTCTACAATGCACAGTGAACGCAGCCAACAAGATCATCAGTGCCCCTCTGCCCTCCCTCTCGGACATCTACCACACCCACCTCACCCGCAGAGCCATCATCATTGCAGGCGACACCTCCCACTTCTCACACTCCCTCTTCAGCCTCCTGCCCTCAGGGAGAAGGTACCAGACCCTCTGGGCCCGCTCCACAAGACTGCTAAACAGTTTTGTTCACCAGGCCATCAGGATCCTGAACTCTGCTCACTTGCTCCTCCCCCACCCCCTGCCCTCAGATGGTAACACACTCACCCACACAATAACGCTACCTCAGCAGTTTACACAGAAAGACTCGGCACACCAACAGTACCACATCCGCTGCTGTATGTCTTTGCACCTTACTGCAACCATTTGCACAAATGCCATACCTGCTGCTGTCTGTTACTGCACTACTGATCATGCGCATTCCAAACTGTCACTGTTTGCACCTCCTCTACTGCACTGAACTTGTACCACAGGCATTACAGTATTACTATACATAGGACTGCTGTGTTTTTTTTATCTTTATTTGCACCACGGGTAGCATTATTGTACATAGACTGCTGTTGTTGTTTTTATCCTTATTCCCTCTTTTCTGATATATTCATGCACACTACTAAGAAAGAAATGGCATTTCGATTCTCCTGTATGTCCTGTACATATAGAAGTATTGACAAATAAAATCTTTGAATCTTGAACCTGTTATAAACTTCCCCGTGCGCTTCTCACAGTGCACGGAGGAAGAGAAGAAAGAAGGAGGATTTAAATGCAGGGTTTACCAAACACACATTTATTGAACACAGATTGACTAACTGTACAAAATGGCTAGGCAGCTCGGGTTAACTGAGAGTCCTCCAAGACGCTTGGCAGAACGGGGAGAAAGCATAGCAGTAGTGCTGCAAAAGGAAATGCTATCAGCATAGCAGCACAACCGCAAACAGAAACGTTAGTTACTCACAGTGCCAGAACAGTCCAAATCCTCCCAGTTGCACAGTGAGCACAAACCTTCGGTGACAAGATGGTCACACGATGGAGAACGACGTGTGACTCGTGCAATGGCCCAGCGGTGTTTGACTAGCAAAGAGCTACTTAAGTACACACACCGCTGGCCTAACAAACAGGGAACACCTGGGTGAGGCACGGGAAAGATAATTACCGTGGCACACAGCTGATTGTCAGAGAAAGGGGGCGTGGTCGGACCGGCAAACGTTAGACAGCGCCCACCAGAAAGTGGGTCAAACAGCTGCCTAATGATCGCCGGCCAGAGCAGCGGCCACAAGCATAGAAATAACGACACACAGGACAGAATTCAAAACACAACATATGACCAAGAACGATCAGAACCGAGCCCGCAGGAGAACACAGCCTTGGTTCAATGACAGAACCAAAGCCTGATTTCAAACCCCAGTAAAGAACACAATTCAAATTTCTATTGAAAGCAAAAATCTATCCGATTTTCTTCTGTGTATTCAAAGTTGTCACAATGGCATATTGCAGATATTCCTGATTTTGTTCCTAAGCAAAAATGTCCTATTTCTCAAGGGCTGCGATAAGATGATTCATGGCCAAATGAGCTATAAAATCACTGTAGTGACCTCGAGACCAGCCAAGAGGCCTCCTCGCAGCTGGACATGCTATGGGACCTCTGTGGGGAGAAACCTGGGAGACATTCTAAATAGATACCTAAACACCACACCCTTTTCTTTGGATCAGAGGCGTGAGTGAATAATGCGCTCATCCCCTGATCTCACCCCCAAAATCAAACCTAAAAAAACTTACCAACATTAAACCAGTGTTTTTCTGCCTGTTTTCTACTAAGTGTAGTCCTGCTATGATATTAGCTTTGCTCGGAATGCAGACAGATACACCATTATTGTCAGTGACTAAAGTTCACCATATAGCTAGAAGGTTCCCAGTTCAAACATCCCGGTTGAAAAAGCCTTTCTTTGCAGAGTTTACATTATCTCCCTGTGTCTACATGGGACCTCCAAGTGCTCCAGTGTCTTCCCACAGTCCAGACATTTTTGAAGGTTAATTCATGATTCCAAAATGGCTTTTGTTCTCTTATTAAAAACTGCCAAGATGCATAGAATCCCCGAATAGGGCGAGTAGTTAAAAGTGCATTATTGTGCACTAGTTCATAAAGCAGCATTACATAACTTTCTTCTTTCAAGTAGGAACACTGAAAAGACTACAACTAA
This sequence comes from Pholidichthys leucotaenia, assembly GCA_020510985.1. Taxonomy (NCBI): domain Eukaryota; kingdom Metazoa; phylum Chordata; class Actinopteri; order Cichliformes; family Pholidichthyidae; genus Pholidichthys; species Pholidichthys leucotaenia. Next base: position 349,445,322 of record CM035837.1, on the reverse strand, counting down.
GATGACTATGATCTTTAGTCAACAGCCAGTCATATGGTGCTTAGTTGTTGGTGGTCAAAGCTGTGCCCTCTGATTGGCTGTTGGGACTGAGGTCATAGGCACCACAGTTGTAGTCTTTTCAGTGTTCCTACCAAGCACAGGGCTGTTGCATGCAATGCGGGGCCCGCTGAGGCTATTGTGGAAAACATTCACTTGGTCAAAGGCTGACAGGCATCAAAATAATTTTGCAAACATTAATTTAAGAGGAAAAAATTACATTGTGTTGCTTTCAAGTAAAAATCCTACATCGGGTTGCTTATCCATACACAGCGATATGCAACAAAACAAATGGCCATCCAGCATATTTTAACTGAAAAGATGTAAACAAAATCACAATATTAAAAGCAAACATTAATGCAGTTACTTTTTATTTCCTACATTGAACATAAATAAATAAATACACACACACAAAACTGTGACATGTACATCCTACACACTTAACCACGCCAATTTAAAAAAAAAAACTAAGAAGGACAAATTTGAAATATTCTATAAATGTTGTGTATAGGATTTTTTTCTCCACATAGACTTCTCAAAGTCCCATCAATAATTCATGATAACCAGTTTCCAAATGTCAGTTTTGTGTTTCTTCTCATAAGATAGCCCATACTTTTCAGTATAGAATGTAATTTGTCTGATGTCTGTAAATGATTAACTTAACCTTTAATTCTGATTTCTGTGAGCCTTTATTATGCATCCTATGACCTTAAAAAATACAGTTAGGCCCAAAAATATTTGGACAGTGACACAAGTTTTGTTATTTTAGCTGTTTACGAAAACATATTCAGGATACAATTATATAATCAATATGGGCTTAAAGTGCAGACTCTCAGCTGTAATTTGAGAGTATTCACATCCAAATTGGAGCAAGGGTTTAGGAATTACAGCTCTTTAATACGTAGCCGCCTCTTTTTCAAGGGACCATAAGTAATTGGACAATTGACTCAGAAGGCTGCAAAAAAAAAAAATAACAAGGCTGCATGGGCTTTTCCCTTGTTAACCTGTCATCAATTAAGCAGTTAAAAGGTCTGGAGTTGATTCCAGGTGTGGCGTTTGCATTTGGAAGCTGTTGCTGTGAACACACAACATGCGGTCAAAGGAGCTCTCAATGGAGGTGAAACAGACCATCCTGAGGCTGAAAAAAAAAGAAGAAATCCATCAGAGAGATAGCAGCAATGTTAGAAGTGGCCAAATCAACAGTTTGGTACATTCTGAGAAAAAAAGAGTGCACTGGTGAGCTTGGGAACTCAAAAAGGCCTGGACGTCCACGGAAGACAACAGTGGTGGATGATCACAGAATCCTTTCCATGGTGAAGAACAACCCTTCACAACATCCACTCAAGTGAAGAACACTCTCCAGGAAGTAAGTGTATCAGTATCTAAGTCTACCATAAAGAGAATACTTCATGAGAGTAAATACAAAGGATTCACCACAAGGTGCAAACCATGAATCAGCCTCAAAAATAGAAAGGCCAGAATTGACTTTGCCAAAAAACACCTCAAAAAGCCAGCCCAGTTCTTGAATAGCATTCTTTGGACAGATGAGACTAAGATCAACCTGTACCAGAATGATGGGAAGAAGAAAGTTTGGAGAAGAATTGGAACAGCTCATGATCCAAAGCACTACATCTTCTGTAAAACATGGTGGAGGCAGTGTGATGGCATGGGCATGCATGGCTTCCAGTGGCACTGGGTCACTTATGTTTATTGATGATGTGACAAAAGACAGAAGCAGCCGGATGAATTCTGAAGTGTATAGGGATATACTTTCTGCTCAGATTCAGCCAAATGCAGCAAAGTTGATCGGACGGCGCTTCACCAATGATCCAAAACATACTGCAAAAGAAACCCAGGAGTTTTTTAAAGCAACAAAGTGGAATATTCTGCAATGGCCGAGTCAATCACCAGATCTCAACCCAATCGAGCATGCATTTCACTTGCTCAAGACAAAACTTAAGGCAGAAAGACCCACAAACAAGCAACAACTGAAGACAGCTGCAGTAAAGGCCTGGCAAAGCATCACAAAGGAGGAAACCCAGCGTTTGGTGATGTCCATGGGTTCCAGACTTCAGGCAGTCATTGCCTGCAAAGGATTCTCAACAAAATATTGAAAAGTAACATTTTACTTAGAGTTATGTTTATTTGTCCAATTACTTTTGAGCCCCTGAAATGAGGAGCGTTTGTATAAAAATAGCTACAATTCCTATATGTTTAATCATATATTTTTGTTCAACCCCTTGAATTAAACCTTAAAGTCTGCACTTTGGTTCCGTTGTAGTTGTTTCATTTCAAATCCAATGTGGTGGCATGTAGAGCCCAAATCATGAAGACTGTGTCACTGTCCAAATATTTCTGGGCCTAACTGTATATAACAAAAAATAAATACAACTTTTGCAAACAGGTTCTACACTGTCACAAAAAAGTGTAACGTAGAAACATTTTAGGACTTGGAAGAAGACTATATATAATCTATGGAAATAAACAAAAAACTGCAACAATTAATGTAAATAATATTACACTTTATAAAGATTTCACATTCTTTAACTTTCTTTAAGACAATAAATTACTTTCACTGTTTATACAATTTCATCATAAAGAAATCAACTTTGTTTTCTTTCATAAACCAAATCAAAACAGAAAGGAGAAATGGGTGTGCTAAAGTTAAAAAAGCATAATTTAAAAAAGAATGAATGGAGTAATGCAGCAGGGAAAATAAGTATTGAACATGTCAACATTTTTCTCATTAAACATTTCTGATGGAGCCATTGACCTGAGATTTTCACCAAAGAAATTGAGGCAACTGTGTTCACAAAATAAGTTATATTTAATAAAGTGGAATGACACAACACAATAAGTATTGAACACATGAAGAAAAGAGGTGCAAAAAGGCATGGAAAGCCAAGAAACCAGCTGAAATCCAGGAGAAATAAGGAAGCCATCCCATCCTCCATTAGTGCAACTTCATTTCAGCTGGTTAAGTCCTGACTGATAGCCTTTAAAAAGGTCTGTGAATATCAGATTTTCACACCTCAAAAAACCTCATAATGGGTAGAAGCAAAGAGCTCTCTCTAGACCTTTGCAACTTTATTGTTGCAAAACATAATGATGGCATTGTTTACAGGCACATTTCTAAACTGCTGAATGTTCCAGTGAGCACTGGTGGAACCATCATTCAGAAGTGGAAAGAACATCATTTTACCATAAACTGGCCACGACCAGGAGCTCCTTGCAAGATTTCTGACAAAGGAGTAAGAAGAATTATCAGAAGAGTTATCCAAGAGCCAAAGACCACTTTTGGAGAGCTCCAGAAAGACCTGGAGTTAGCAGGTACTGCTGTTTCAAAGAAAACAATAAGAAATGCACTCAACCAACAGGGGCTGTATGCCCGCTCACCTTGCAAGGCCTCACTGCTCAAGAAAAAGCACGCTGAAGCTCGTTTAAAGTTTGCTACACAACATTTGGCCAAGCCAGTAAAATAGTGGGAGAATATAGTCTGGTCAAATGAGAACAAAACTGAACTTTTTGTATAACACAACACACAGCATGTTTGAATGAGAAATGGCACTGCACATCCAATCATGGTGTGGGGGTGTTTTTCAGCACATGGTACAGGCAGACTTCATATAATTGAAGGAAAGATGAATGGACAAATGTACAGAGAAATCCTTAGTAAGAACCTGTTTCCATCTGCCAAGATGCTGAAGTTTAAACGTGGACATTTTCACAAGACAATGATCCCAAACACACAGCCAAGGAAACTCTCAACTGGCTTCAGAGAAGGAAAATAAAGCTGCTAGAATGGCCCAGTCAGCCACCTGAACTGAATCCAAATGAAAATCTATGGAACAAACTGAAGATCAGAGTTCACAGAAGACATTCAGGAACATTCAAGATTTGAAGACAGTTTGCGTGGAAGAATGGGCTAAAATCACTCCTGAGCAATGCCTGCGCCTAGTTTCTCCATACAGGAGGCGTATGGAAGCTGGTATTACCAACAAAGGCTTTTTTTCACTAAGTGTGTTCAATACTTATTCCCTGAGTCATTTCCACTTTATTCAATATAACTCATTTTGTGAACACAGTTGCTTTGATTTCTTTGTATGTATGGATTACTTGGGATGTTACTATCTGGTAAAAATCTCAGGTCAATGGCTCAATCAGAAACATGTTTAATGAGAAAAATCGTTTACGTCTGTTTGTTGGAAGTAAAAGTTATTCCTGAAAATGAACTGATAAATAGACACAAAACATTCCATACACAAAAACTAAATAACCAATCAACACCTCTCGCTGACTATCGGAGTGTCAATGCACTTGTAACGTGAGTGCACAAATGTCAGCTGCTCTTTGTGCAAATGGAAACAATGTGATTCGACATCTGTGTCTGTGTATGACATGTATAAAGGTGTAATGCAATTTGCTTTTGATTTAAAACCTTATTTGTTTCTTGCAGTAATAAAGTAGTGCCATGCGTGTATGTATAAACAACATGTGTACACACACTGTAGTGATAAAAGAGCACCATGGTCAGGGGAAATTATGTCCATCCTTGAGTGTGCAAACTTGCACACACACAACAAACAGAAAAAGATGGAAAACAGACAAAGGAAATGAGAAAAATGAAAATAATGATAGTCATGGTTCTTATCTTGTAAGGTAATGTTATAATAAATAAATCGTGAAGCTTAATTAATTAGATATTACACAAAGTGCTTAATACACATATCTTTTAGATCCACACATACACCCACACACAAACACACAAGTCAAACCCACACATACACCATTTACACATACACATCAGTTGCTTGCACACATACACACAGCTCATACACACACATGCACACACACACACACACACACACACACACACACACACACACACACACACACACACACACACACACACACACACAAGCTCCACAGTAAAGTCTCTGTTCCTGTTTCCATATATGGGCATGGGGGTTGTGTAGGACGAAAGAGGAGACATCTGGAGAGACAGGAACCAACAGGATGGAAGTCATAGAAGTCATAAAGAGCTGAGATGACATCTGAAGCCATTTGGACACTGAAAGGACCGGTTCTAACTAGTTTGGACAAAGACAAGACTTTTGTGGGGGACTCTTGTTGGAAAGTTGCCTGAGAACGCCCAGCAACCAGAAGCTATATGTAGGGGGGATATTTCTTTGTTCTGGGTCTTTTCACCAGAGGGGGCTGGGAAGGATCCATGGCCGTGTTCACTGACTCCCTGTGTGAGTCAATAAATGATAAGCTGAGAAATAGTATTTCTTCTGTGATTATTGGTTGGTTAACTGAAAAGACTCTGCTAACTGTCCAAAATTAATATTTACAGTTTCATGTTGGAGGATGCAGGCAGTTAGCCAACTGTATTGACGACAGATGTCGAGACACAAGCCTTTGTCGGTGTCGCGGACAAACCAGGGCCCACTGATCAGAAGGTGAGAACCTCTTCTAAAAATCTCTGTAGGATTGTCTGCGACATTCAGTCAAAGTCTTTTGTCCTGTTTTTTAAATTTTTTTGAAAAACTTCATACAAAGATAATGTTATATTTTGTGGCTATCTTCTATGATTGTAAGAACACGCAGAGTCCTAAGCATGCATGCATTCACATGTTAGGGACAGATCAAAGAGCCACTCTTTATAAATAAGGAAGATTTGCAATGCAAGAACTGTTTCTCAACAACTAGTGAGCATAAATAAAGTACTCTAATACAAGAACTTAATAACATCAAATGAGTAAAAGGATTAATTCTAATACAAGAACTTAATAACATCGAGTGAGAAAAAGGATTAATTCTAATAATAAAAGTTATGGTACAGCGTGACATCTTAAATACATCAGCAGTGAATGACTGTCAATAACAATAAAGATAGCTTGTTAAAATCAGTCCGGGACTGAACTTTATGATACAATACCACTTGTATTGATGATCGGACATGGCTCAACGTCAATGTATCCGTGTCAATGTATCCGTTCCATAATGTTAAGCTAAGAGAAAAGAGTATATGCAAATTGAGTGGCAAGGAAAGACATACAAATACACAACGAACTCTGCAGATATTGTCCATATTGTACATGCTGATATTGTGTTGATTCTGTAAAGCTTGAGGGGATAAATGTGTGGGTTGGGAAATAACGGCGAAAGCCTGGGGGCTGTAAATATCTACTAACTCTTTTTCCCATAGTATATACAGACAATTTAACCACTTTCACTATGCAGGAAACGGGGGCGAGTGTGTATCTCTGATCACGAAGGGGAGGAATAATCCACCCGCTTGCCCGAGTTGAACTGAGAAACTGTGTTTAAAGCATGATAAGGGTTACTGAGAGGAGATTGTTTGAAGTAACAGTGCAGAATTGAACACGAGATTGAAGTTGTAAAATTATTCTTGCATGAATAAAACTGAATTTAATTTTTCAGTTTCTATGAAAAAACAAGGCGTGGTTTGTGGTCAACAGACTTCGCGGCCACAATGCGCGTTCACATTTGCGCGTGACCAAAACGGCCACGTAACATTCCCATCGCATCAGAACTGTGCATGTGCAGATTAAGCAGTGCAAACAGCATTTTGAAAGTCACCAGGGTGAGTCATCCTGGGCGCCATCTTGAAGCTGAGGCAACTAGACTGCCTTCAAGCGACGTCACTGCGTCTCCTCCTCCTTGAGTGCAGAAGGAACTGCCTCCATCTTGTGGTCAACTATAAGAATTGCATTCTTTCATAAATTTACCTCCAAATCGAGCTTCCAAGTTAACTTCAAAGGAAATTTTTCCAACAATTTTGGGGACCTTAGTATCTCTCTGGCTGAAAGGGAGCTGCTGCTCTAAAAGTCCGTGCACAGTAGAACAAAAATCCTCCCACACCTGATCAACAGCGGGCTTGAAGCAGTGAGGCAACAGAGAGGCTACCCCCAGTCAGCTGGACAGTGAAGAGGTTCAACTTTAACCTGGGCAGAGGAGAGAATAATTAGATTTAGTCCTAATTTTAAAAAGGAATGTGTTGGAACTTCCAGTTATGGCGGCCACGTCGGAAGACGTGTTTCACTCTGCTATGCTCCTAAAAATAAAAAGTAGGCCAAAACTCTCTCAATTGGAACAAAAACCTATCCTAGCGTTTAGGCACGGATATGGTAAAAACCAAGGCTGTGAAATCAGGCGGAGGAAAAACTGATTCGTCGAGACAATCCAAGTTAACAGACTTCCACGCTTGTGACGAAGCAGGAAAATCTTGAGGGACAATGGTGGAGAAGGGAGCTAGCGGCGGAGCGGTGATTGCCGAGGAGGGAACGAATGTGGTTCTTGCTGCTATCAGCTCTATGAGAGCAGACTTTTCGGCTAAATTTGATGGGATTATAGCAGCGATAGAAGGAATGAGAAAAGAAATAAGCGACTGTATGGAACGAGTAGCGCAGGCCAAGCTCCGAATCTCCAATGCTGAAGATGACGTCACCAGCCTACAATTAAAGGTCCAAACATTGGAATTAAAAAATAAACATCTGGAAGACAACGTCCTGGACTTAGAATCCTGGTCGCGACGGAATAATTTAAGGCTGGTGGGCCTCCCGGAGGGTATGGAGGGACGGGATACATGTTCCTTTTTGGAAAAGTGGATTCCAGAGGCGCTGAACAACGCAGATCTGCAGTCATCGGTCGTCTTGGAGAGCGCTCACCGAATCGGCCCACCGAGAGATAATAAGACACCACCGAGGACGCTGATTATGAAGTTCCTCAACTACAGAGACAAGATGACGGTCACCAACGCAGCGCGTCTTAAAGGAGAAATCAAATACCAGGATCATCAGGTGCGGTTCTACTCAGATTTGGCCACAGGAATTCAACAGTTAAGGAAACAGTTTGACCCCGCCCATAAAGAGCTGCGCAGCCTCGGGATTCGTCACGGAGTGATTCATCCGGCAAGACTGCTGGTCACATATAAAGGGAGAACCCATATCTTCAAGACCCCTCAGGAGGCACAGGAGTTTATCAAGCAGACCCAAGGAAAGACTGGCGGGAGCTAAGCATGAAGCAAGAACAAGATATAAAGGTAGAATATTTAAGTATGTGTACAAGTGTCTGACTGATCTGAAACATACTGTATAGCATGTCTACAAAATATAGATTGTATTATATATATAAGGGAAAAAAAAGCTATGATGTACAAAGTTGGTATAAATTTTGCAGTTAAGTTGGAAAAACTACAGAAGAGAGTTAATGACATGTCATTAAAAGTAGCAGAGTCAGGGTGATTGAGAGGAGAAAGAGAGAGTGGTTTTGACTGATCCTCATGGGTGAGGATCAGTCACTGGCTATAACGGGAGACGGAATTTTCTTTTTTGATTTTGGGGGGATTACCACGAATGTGGGGAGGGGAAATTTGTTTTTGTGTAGTTTGTGGGATGAATGTTCACCCATCCATGTTTTTGCTTCTCTGTATGAGCATGTTTATTTTGCAAGGTAATCTCAAACTCTTTAATGACCATAGACCAAAGCGTTTATCTTAATTTAACTTCATGGAATTGCAGAGGTCTACAAAATCTAAAAAAACTTAAACAAGTTATGAATAAAATAAAAGACATAGGTTCAAAAATTGTGTTTTTACAAGAAACTCATCTAATAGAGGAGGATGTAAAAAGAATAAGGAGAAGATGGCAGGGAAATGTGTTCACCTCATCATTTTCTTCCCGAGTTAGGGGAGTTATGACTCTCATACATAAAACAGTCCCATTTCAAGTAAAAAAATGTAATTGGAGATAAATTGGGAAGATATCTAATCATCCAAGGATCTTTGTTATTAGAAAATATAAATCTGGTGAACTTATACGGTCCCAATATAGATGATCAAAGCTTCTTCGTTAATTTATTTCTTACATTAGCATCACTCACAGGGCAACATATAATAGCAGGGGATTTTAATTGTACATTGAATCCCAGTATAGATAAATCAACAGGACTGGACTGTACGCACAATGGATGCAGGATGAACATTAATCATTTTATGAAAGAATTGAGATTGCTAGATATATGGAGAGAAATGAAACCACAAGTCAAAACCTATTCTTGTTATTCTAATACCTACAAGACATTCTCACGTATTGACTATTTTTTGATCTCCACAGAATGAAGGTCCAAGATTCAAAACTGTTTCTATGATAATATCGTGATATCTGATCATGCACCCTGCTGTCTAATATATGTAGATAAGAAATTGACAAAGGTTCCACGTAGGTGGCAATTTCAGCATAAATGGCTTCAGGATGAGGAATTTGTTAAGTACACAGAAAAACAGATAGATGAATTCTTCGATATCAATACTACACAAACATCAGCATGTATAAAGTGGGGGGCTTTCAAAGCTTTTATTAGGGGGCATATTATTAGTTATACAGGTTCAAAATCTAAGAAGACTCGAGAGGAGAGAGTCCAATTGGAACATAAAATAAAAATTCTTCAAGAAAAAGTGTATGCAGGAAGTAATCCAAAATTAGAGAATGAATTACTGATTCTGAGAGCTGAATATGACAAAAAATCAGCGAATAGAGCTGCCTCGAGTCTTCTAAGATTGAAGCAAACCTTTTATGAACAAGGTGAAAAATCAGGAAAATTATTGGCATGGCAGATTAAACAATTAGAATTTAAAACACCAATTTCCAGTATTATAAGTAATGGACAGGCAATTGTAGATCCTTTAGAAATTAATAGTGCCTTTAGAGATTATTATGAAAAACTATATGATACAAAAAATGAAACTGACTTAACAAAACTGAATGGGTTTTTGGATGGTTTATCTATACCGTGTATTCCAAATGAAAATAGGGAGATACTGGCGTCAAAAATTAGTCAAGAAGAAGTTGGGCTAGCCATTGATAATATGAAATCAGGAAAAAGAGCAGGACCAGATGGTCTTCCAGTTGACCTCTATAAAAAATTTAAGAATAAATTAATAAAACCACTTTTGGAAATGGTTTTAGAAGCATTTCAAAATGGTAATTTACCACCATACATGAATAATGCCTTAATTATACTGTTGCCAAAACCAGGTAAACCCCCTAATAAATGTGAAAACATGAGACCAATAAGCCTATTAAATGCTGATCTTAAGATAATCTGTAAAATTTTAGCAAGACGACTACAAGAAATATTACCAAATATTATTAACCGAGATCAGAATGGCTTTATAATGGGAAGACAAGGCTTCCATAATGTACGAAGACTATTTAATATTATTTATTCCAATAAAGAAGCACCGGATACAGCTCTCCTATCATTGGACGCCGAAAAGGCCTTTGATAGGGTCGAATGGCTCTATCTTTTTGAAGTCCTACAAAGGTTTGGACTTGGAAATAATTTCATAAAATGGGTCCAGATAATATACAATAATGCTACAGCAGAAATCCTAACAAACAGCAATATCTCAAAATCAATAAAAATCAATAGAGGATGTCGACAAGGCTGTCCACTTTCACCCTTCTTGTTTACTATGGCAATTGAACCTTTAGCGATGGCAGTACGTTTACATCCACAAACATATGGAATTAAAGTAAGACCAACAGAACATAAAATCTCCCTGTATGTCAATGACATAATTTTGTTTATGTCGAATTTTAAAAAATCAATTTCGACCTTGTTAAATTTAATAAAGAACTTTGGGGAAATATCAGGATATAAAATAAATAAAACAAAATCTTCAATATTAATGCTAAATGAGACCCAGAGAAATCACCCAGCTCCTGAGGTAAACCAATTCAATGTTGTAAATCAGTTTAAATATTTAGGAATTCAAATTTTGCCTAAGCTAGAATCAGTCGCCAGTGCCAACTATGAAGCCTTAATGACAGATATTAATGAGTTACTTCAGAGATGGCTGTCACTACCAATGTCGATGATCGGGAGAATTAATACACTTAAAAGTAATATCTTACCAAAAATACTTTATTTATTTTAATATATTCCTTTACCACCACCTTCAGATCTATTCTCAAGAATTAAAAAAAAGTTAGTGGAATTTATATGGAACAATAGGAAGGCTAGATTACGTTTGTCCTTACTATATTTACCATTTGATCGTGGAGGTCTGAAATGTCCAAACTTTATGTTGTATTACTGGTCAGCACAACTGAGGTCTATGACATATTATTTTTCATCAAATGATCCTCCTCACTGGACTGAAATGGAATCATACAACTTACCTTTACCTCTTCCCTTATTCATATACTCAGACTCGGCTAAAAAAATTACAGAAACAAGTTAAAAATCCAATTATAAATCACATGATCAAAATATGGTGTGAAACCAAAAAATATTTAAAAGAACCACACTTATTGTCACAATTTAGCTCAATATGGGGTAATCAATATTTTACACCAGGGAGAGTGGATGCTGTATTTAAAGTATGGAATTTAAAAGGGATTCAAAAGATTCAAGACTTATATTTGTCACGTTCAGATAACATAATGTCTTTTGAAGAACTGAGGATTAAATTCAAACTTAATAGAACACATTTTTTAAAATATCTTCAGCTTAGAAATTTTATTCGATCAAATCAAAATAACGCTCTCACCCAACCTATTTATTCATCCTTGGAAAAAATTTTGACGAAAGATAGTAAGAGAAAGGGTATTATTTCAGAGTTTTATAACTCATCGACACTATTCTCAAGTGAAAACTCACAGAAAAGACTGAATTATTGGAAAGAAGACCTGCAAATTGAAATTTCAGAGGAACAATGGGAAATGGCTTGTGCAGAAGCTCAAACCAAATCAATAAATGTACGTCTTAAACTTATACATTTTAAATGGTTAATGCGGATGTATGTTACACCAGTGGAGTTAAATAGATATAACAAAAACATACCAGATACATGCACAAAATGTATGGAAAGTAAAGGAACCCTATTTCACTGTTTATGGGAATGTGGAAAAATCAGAATGTTTTGGTTAGAGGTGAGGGTAACAATTGAAAAAATAATTTCAAAACAATTCACATTGAACCCTAAACTGTTTTTGTTGGGTCTGTATCCAGAAAAACATGACTTTAATAAGAGTGAAAGAGCATTCATAGACCTCGGTTTGCTTAATGCCAAAAAATGTATTGCACTATTGTGGAAAAAGACTCATAGACCAGATGTGACTCAGTGGTTAAGACTGATGTTAACAAACCTTCCACTAGAAAGAATAACATGCATACTGAAATCAAAGGAAAATGTGTTTGAGAACATATGGAGACCTTTCATTGATTATGTCAAGAATTTAAACTTAACTTCTGAAGAAGAAGGTGGTTGATATGTGTGGACCTTGCAAATTCCAAATTGGTCAGTGTATAATATGTATTCTTATCTAATAGATTACCTAGACTAAACAGAGGAGCATTGTTGTTGACTTGCATTTGTTAATGGTTGTTGGTGTTTTTAGTACATTTTTTTTGTTGTTGTTGTAGTTAGTGTTTTTTTATTATTTTTAAATTACTTTAGTGTTAGTGTTTGATTGTTTGTGCCATGTTTGTAAAAAAAAAAAAGGTTCAATAAAAAATATTGTGGGAAAAAAAAACCCAATGATATTCTGTTTTGTTGAAATGCACCTGTAGTCCAATGTTTAATGTGCTCAGCATCCTCAGTGCAAAAACGCTTTCAGCGGTGTGTGTTTTTTTGTTTTTTTTGTCGCTGCACCATCAGTGCTTAAAGTTGAAAAATGTTTAATTTTTGGAGCATCACTCATCAGTGGCACACCTCTAGAACCAGCCAATAAGAATCAGGCTAAAAGGATATCATGATCAATATTTAATAACAAAAGCTTGGACGGGTGTACGTCTTTGTTTTTTTTACTAGTTTCATGCGGATTAGTGTAGTTAGCAGGGAGTTTTAACAAAAAATATGTGAAACGCTGACGGTGAGCTGTGAGTGACAGGTCAAGTGGTTGCTAGGACATAGTGTTGAGACCTTTTTTTTTCCCCCAGTGTCTGTAAAGCACCCCACCCCAAGGATCGCCACCTTATCATGGTGGGGGGTTTGCGTGCCCTAGTGAACCCAGGAGCTATGTTGTCTGGGGAAATTTACCTCTGGTAGGGTCACCCCAGACAAACTGGTCCTGGGTGAAGGGCCAGACAAAGAGAGATCCAAGAGACTCTCATGATGGATGAAATATCAAGGATTCAGTGTTCCCTGCCTGGTATGGGGATACCGGGGCCGCACCCAGGAGTCAGGCCTGGGGGAGGGGCTCAATGGCTAGCACGCTCATTGGGTGACGCTAGACAATAAAAACTGCTGGAAACCTTACATCAGTTACATCTGGGCCAAGTTGGCAAAATGTATTGGGATACTGGGGAAAACAAGACACATACATCTTTAAATTAAATTAAATTAAATCACCCAGAATCAGATTTATTGCCATTGTTCATGTAGTACACAAACTAGGAATTTGTCTCGGTGCAATGCTGCAACATTAAACATGATAAAATAAAAGAAATAAACTGGTCAGCAGTTAAAATATATTAGCGAGCAGCAGATACTGTGGAGAACCATATAGTGCAGTCGGTAATGCAGGAAGAAAACAGTGATGATTGACATGAGTCTGGTTGAGCTGTTGTACATACTGCACGAGAGTCAATAAGTCACTTAGTGTTCAGCAGTCTGATGGCAGAGGGGAAGTAGCTGTTCATGTGACGGGAGGTTTTAGTCTGGATGGACCGAAGTCTTCTACCTGAGGGGAGGGGGGCAAACAGTACGTGACCAGGGTGTGAGGGATCGGCTATGATCCGGCCAGCACGCCTCCGGGTCCTGGAGATGTACAGATCCTGGAGAGATGGGAGCTTGCAGCCGATCACCTTCTCAGCAGTGCGCACGACGCGCTGCAGCCTTAGTCTGTCCCTGGCAGTGGCTCCTGCGTACCACACGGTTATGGAAGTGGTGAGGATGGACTCGATGATGGCTGTGTAGAACTGCACTAACATCTTGGTGGGTAGCTTGAGCCTCCTCAGCTGCCGCAGGAAGAACATCCTCTGCTGGGCTTTTTTGATGAGTGAGCTGATGGTCGGCTCCCATTTGAGGTCCCTGGTGATGGTAGTGCCTAGGAAGCGGAAGGAATCAGCAGTGGTGATGGGAAAGCCTGTGAGGGTGAGGGGGGGCAGAGGGGTTGTGACTTTCCTGAAGTCCACAATCATCTCCACTGTCTTCAGAGCGTTCAGCTGCAGGTTGTTGTTGTTGCACCAGGACGCCAGCTGGGCCACCTCTCTCCTGTAGGCGGACTCGTCGCCGTTGGAGATGAGCCCGATGAGGGTGGTGTTGTCCGCAAACTTGATCAACTTGACAGACTGGTGGCTGGAGGTGCAGGAGTTGGTATAAAGGGAGAAGAGTAGGGGGGAAAGTACACAGCCCTGGGGTGATCCGGTGCTGATGCTAGTAGAGTCTGAGACAGTCTTTCCCAGCCGCACATGCTGCCTCCGGTCCGTCAGGAAGTCGGTGATCCACCTGCAGAGGGAGTCAGGCACGTTGAGCAGGGACAGCTTGTCCCGGGGCAGAGCGGGGCGGATGGTGTTGAATGCGGAGCTGAAGTCCACAAACAGGATCCTGGCGTAGGTTCCCGGGGAGTCCAGGTACTGCAGGATGGAGTGGAGGGCCAGGTTGACTGCGTCGTCTACAGACCTGTTGGCTCGGTAGGCAAACTGCAGCGGGTCCAGGAGAGGGGTGGTGATGGACTTGAGGTGGGGCAGGACCAGGCGCTCAAAGGACTTCATGACTACAGAGGTGAGCGCTACAGGTCTGTAGTCATTAAGTCCAGTGATCCGTGGCTTCTTGGGGACAGGGATGATGGTGGAGGATTTGAGGCAGGTCGGCACGTGGCATAGCTTAAGGGAGGAGTTAAAAATGTCTGTGAAGACAGGAGCCAGCTGTTTCGCACAGTGTCTCAGGGTGGAGGGAGACACGCCGTCCGGACCGGGGGCCTTGCGCGGGTTCAGTCTGGAGAACTGTTTGAGCACGTCCTGCTCACTGATGATAAGGGCAGGGGGGAGGAGGGGGGGTACCTTTAATGAAGTAGGGATTGTGGAGGCTGTGGAGCTGGAGGGAGGGGGGGAGTTGGACACAGATGACGAGGTGTCAAAACGGGCATAGTGTTGGGACAGTCTTTGACAAAGGGCTTTGTCATCCTGACCTTTAGGAGCATCCTGACCTTTAGGAGCCTGAGGCCGATAGTTGGTGATCTGCCTCAGTCCTCTCCACACAGAAGCCGAATCATTAGCAGTGAACTGCTGCTGGAGTCTCTCAGAATACCCAGATTTAGCTCTCCTCAGCTCTCTGTTAAACCGATATTTAACCTCCCTGTAGCAGTCCCTGTCTCCACTTTTCAGCGCTGCTTCCTTCTCCTTCCTGATCTGTCCCTTATTGTCATTCAGCCGTACAACCAATCATGTACAGCAGAACGAGATTGTGTTTTACCTATCTACAGTGCAAATCACACACACCCCAAGTGTAGAATCAGAGGGCCGCTGCCATGCAAGACGCCGCCACAGAGATCCCTCCTCCATTCCAATATTGCTGAGCACCAAGCTGGATGGCAGGAAGTTCCACTTTTTATATGGTCTTTGGCATGACCCAGCCGGGATTTGAACCCCTGCCTCCCGGGTGATGCTCTACCAACTGAGCCACCACTCCGGACTATAAATCATTGTTCTTACTGTACAATTCACTGTTTCTATCTTAACTACTGTGTAGAGGTCTGGGGAAACGCCTACAGGACCAGCCTACAGCCAGTATGTACATTACAAAAAAAGCTATAAGGATAATAAATAATGTTGGATATAGAGACCATACCAACTCGTTGTTTTTAAAGTCACATGTCATAAAGTTCATGGATTGAGTTAAATTTAAGACAGCACAAGTAATGTACAGGGCAATTAATAATCAACTCCCAACTAATATACAAAAAATATTCAAAAAAAGAGACAATGATTATAATTTGAGAGGAGACTTAAACTTTACAAAACCTAAGGTACGAAGGATTTGTGGAACAGTCTGGAGCTGGAACTGAAACTATGTACAAACAGAAATCAATTCAAAAATAGGTATAAACATTATGTGCTGAAAGAATATATGTTAGAGGGGTAGTATTTATATGTAAGATTCACTATGCTCACTCTGGGACACTATGGAATGGTAGGTGGGACAGTACTGTGTATATCTGTGTTGTTTGGGGCTGGGTTTTGATGTATGGACTGTTCTTCCGGCCTTCAGAGAGAGCAGTCGCATTTTCTCTCCCTCCTCCCCACTCCTCTCCCCTCTTCACTATCCCAGCTTGCTGTGTCCTGTCTCTGTCTGTGTCGCTCTTATTCTGGCTGAATCTTATTCCAAAATGGAAAATTATGGATTTGGTGGGCTTTATATGCGATTGACACCACTTCAAAAGAAGATCGGGCTAGGGGGAGCCCAGGACTCATGGACAATTGGGAATTCATGTGTCTGTGTGATTCAACTGAGATGCGGAAGACATCTCTATTTGTTTGGCTTGATCACAGGATTTCTATTTTGGCTCTGGAGTTCCTGATGTATCAGAAATTAAGAAGTTGGGAGAGCTGATCAAAGCGGACCCGGCAATGCTCCTTCAACAACAAATTCGACCAGTCGGGGAGTGCACTGATAGCGGCAATGGTGAACTGAATGATGGCTGATTCAGAAGAATGGTATACATCTGGAGTCGCTGGTGCTCTCCAGGGAATGATTTTAAAGCCTGTATATAGAAATTATGAAGCACAGAATCGCAAGAGAGATGGAAATTCTATGCTCTGAGTGAACTGTGCCTTGACCTTGATTTGGCGCCCTCTCCTCCTGGATGAAGACAAAACAGAAGAAGAGTTTGGCTTCTCTTAACCCAAACAATTAACATCAATTGCTGTTGTTCAGCAGACTGGACTCTTCAAGGACAGCGCTATCATGTGTCTAATACAGAACTTTGCCATCTGGCATGCACGAAGAGAGAGAGACTCTGGACATGCTTATCTGTATTTTGAAAACATGATTATAACAACTATCCGTTGCCAGGAGGCGCCCCCCTCTGTTGTACATCAACAAATGATACATTCAACACTGCACTCACACTGATTATATATGCTGATTACACACACACCGGTCTCTCATCGCTCTTTGTCAACGTGTGTATTGTTTGAATGCTAAATGTGCATTGAAGTTTTTTTTTTCTTGTAATCATAATCTCGCTCACTGAGCGCTATTCTGATAACTATGTTTTGTTCTCTCGCCTACTGTGTCATTCCCTACCTCTTCCCTCTTTACCCCCACTGTATGACTGGCGCCTCAAGGCTGCCGCGGTGCTGGGATGCGCTTATAGAGCGCGCCCAATGTCAAGTCAAATTTCAATTCTCCTGTATGTCTTGCACGTACGGTAGTATTGACAATAAACCTTAATTAAACCTTAATTGAAACTGTATGTATGTTGGGATGGATGGGTATCAATGTTGATATGTACAAAATATAGTTAACTGTCTACTTGGGGTCTTAAATGAGGTAATTTGTATATATTTCACATGGGTTGTAAAGGGAAAAGAGGAGTTGGAGTAAATAAGTGTTCACTTCTTCCTTCTCCCTTTCAAGCATTGTATACTGTCACTTTTATTGCACTTGTCATTTGTTTTGTTTTTTACTTTTTTGTTCAAAATAAAGTATCTATCTATCTATCTATCATGTGGTGGCTGGGTTTCTGCCCATGAGATACGGCCAGGCTCAGCCCAAAGCAGTTACATTAGTCCGCCCTCCAGTGGGCTCACAACCTGCAGGAGGTACCATGGGGGTCCGGTGCTATGTGGATCAGGTGGCGGTTGAAGGCAGAGATCTTGGTGGTTTGATCCCCAGCTTTCGAAACTCGCTTTATGGGATGTGGAACCTGTTTGTAAGGGTAACTTGTCCCACTGTTGATATAGTTTTTTGGGTTTTTTTTTTTTACCTTGTTTTATGTTTTGTTGCAGTTTCTTCTTTCTTTGTATAGGGAACATCTATTTATGAACAACAGATGGGAATTAGCCATCGGCTACAATCTGGCAAGTTTACATTGTTTATTAATGTTCATTAACCTGCACTGCCCTTTAAATAAAATTGAATTGAACGTCACCTCTCTGGTGGGGAAGGTGCCTAAGTTAGTGCACAAAGTTGAAAGATACTGGCTAGAAATAGTCGGGCTAACCTCTAGTATTGGAACCAGTCTTCTGGAGAGGGGCTGGAGGTTGGCATACTCTGGAGTTGCCCCAGGCGAGAGGCAGAGAGCAGGGGTGGGCATTCTTGTATCCCCCCCCCGCCTTACTGCCTCTATGTTGGAGTTCTCCCTGGTGGATGAAAGAGTTGTTTCCCTGTGCCTTCGGGTTGGGAAACGGGTCCTGACCATCATTTGTGCCTATGCACCAAATGATGGTTCAGAGTACCCACCCTTTTTGGAGTCTGACTGGGGTGCTGGAAAGTGCTCCTCGTGAAGACTCCATTGTCCTACTGGGGGACGTCAATGCGCACGTGGCCAATGAAAGTGAAACCTGGAGGGGGTGATTGGGAGGAACGACCTGTCCCATCTGAACCTGAGTAGTGTTCAGTTACTGGACTTCTGTGCTAACCATAGTTTGTCCAGAATGAACACCACATCTGGCACCAAAACACCCTAGGTCACAGGTCAATGGTCGATCTTGTTATTGTGTCATCAGACCTGCAACCGTATATCTTTGACACTCGGGTAAAGAGAGGTGCAAAGCTGTTAACTGATCATCCCCTGGTGGTGAGTTGGCTCCAGTGGCAGGGGTGGATGCCATTCAGACCTGGTAGACCCAAACGTATAGTGAGGGTGTCCTGAGAATGTCTGGTTGAGGCCACTGTCTGGGAGGGCTTCAACTCCTACCTCCGGAAGAACTTTGATCACATTCCGAGGGAGTCTGGAGACATGGAGTCTGAATGGGCCATGATCTCCACCTCCACTGTTGAAGCAGCTGCCCAGAGTTGTGGCCACAAGATCATCGGTGCATCTTGTGGTGGCAACCCCCGAACCAAGTGGTGGACACCAGTGGTGGTGGTGGGGGGGGCATCAAGCTGAAGGAGGAGTCCTATCAAGTTGGCTGGTTTGTGGGGCTCCCTAAGCAGCTGAGGTGTACTGGCAGACCAAGCTCGGGTGGTTGCTGAAGAAAAAACTTGGTTGTGGGAGGAGTTTGGTGAAGCCATGGAACAAGACTTTTGGTCAGTCTCAAAGAGAATCTGGCAAACTGTCCAGCAACTCAGGAGGGGGAAGCAACTCCCTGTCCACACTGTGTATGGTGCGGATGGGGCACTGCTGACTTCAACTGGGGAAATCATCGGGCGGTGGAAGAAATACTTCGAGGATCTCCTCAGCCCCACTGACACGCCTCCCACAGAGGAAGCAGAGCTTAGGGACGAGGGGGATGACTTGCCCATCACAAGGACTGAGGTCACCGAAGTGGTTAAAAAAACCTCTTCGGTGGTCGGGCCCCGAGGCGGATGAGATTCGCCCTGAGTATCTCAAGGCCCTGGATGTTGTAGGGCTGTCATGGTTGATACGCCTCTGCAACACTGTGTGGAGGTCAGGGACAGTGGCTTTGGCATGGCAAACTGGGGTGGTGGGTTCATCTCTTTAAGAAGGGGGACCAGAGGGTGTGTTCCAACTTTAGGGGGATCACAATTATCAGCATTCCTGGGAAGGTCTATGCCAGGGTACTGGAGAGGAGAGTCCAGCTGTTGGTCAAACCTTGGATTCAGGAGGAGCAAAGTGGTTTTCATCCTGGCTGTGGCACATTGGACCAACTCTTCACCCCCTTGAGAATCCTGGAAGGTTTGTGTTAATTTGTCCAGTCAGTCTACATGTGTTTTGTGGACTTGGAAAAAGCATTTAACCGCATCCCCCCATGGCCTCTTGTCGGGGGTGCTTGAACAGTATGGGGTATCAGGCTTGCTGCTACAGGCTATCTGGTTTCTATACAACCGTTGCAATAGTTTGGTTCTTATTGCCAGTCAAACTTGTTTCCAGTGAGAGGTGGACTCCACCAGGGCTGCCCTTGGTCATCGATCCTGTTCATAATTATCTGGACAGGATTTCTAGGGGCAGTCAAGGAATGGAGGGCATCATGTTCGGTAACCACAGGATCTCATCTCTGCTGTTTGCAGATGATGTTGTCCTGTTGGCTTCATCCAGCAATGACCTACAGGTCTTACTGGGATGGTTTGTTACTGAGTGTGAAGCAGCTGGGTTGAGAATCAGCACCTCTAAATCCAAGTCCAAGGTTCTCAGCTGGAAAATGGTGGATTGTCCTCTCTGGATCGGGGACAAGCTGCCTCAAGTGGAGGGGTTTAACTATCACGGGGTCTTATTCACAAGATGAGGGAAAATGGAGCAGGAGATTGACAGATGAATTGAAGTAGCCTCTGCAGTGATGCAGACATTGTACCAGTTTGTTGTGGTGAAGAGGGAGCTGAGTTCTAAGGCAAAGCTGTTGATTTACCCATCAATCTACGTTCCTACCCTCACCTATGGTCATGAGCTTTGGGTAATGACCAAAAGAATGAAATCGCGGATACAAGAGGCTGAAATGAGCTTTCTCCATAGAATTGCTGGACTCACCCTTAGAGATAGGGTGAGGAGCTCAGTCATCCGGGAGAGACTCAGAGTAGAACTGCTGCTCCTCCACATCGAAAGGAGCAGTTGAGGTGGCTTGGGCATCTGATCAGGATGCCTCCTGGACGCCTCCCACTTGAGGTGTTTCCGGCACATCCCACCAGGAGGAGGCCCCATGGTAAGCCCAGGACATGCTGGAGAGACTTATGTCTCCCAGCTGGTCTGGGAATGCCTTGGTATCCACTCTCAAGAGCCGGAGCAGGTGGCTGGGGAGAGGGAAGTCTGGGCTTCTCTGCTTGAGCTGTTGCCTCCGCAACCCGGACCTCCGGAAAAACAGTAGAAAATGGATGGATGGATGGCCTGTAAAGCACCCATAAAAATAGATCCAGAGTGTTTTTATGCATTTGGTGGACACACAGCCTAATGTGACATCTTCCAATATGGGAGCGGCGGTGGCACAGGTGTAGTGTGACCGATTACTGATCGGAGGGTCATGGGTTCGATTCCCGCTCTGTCTGCTGTCCGGTCGTTGAAGTGTCCTTGAGCAAGACACTGAACCCCCAGTTGCTCCTGGTGGCCTGGTTAGCACCTGTGTGTATGGCAGCTCTGCCACCATCAGTGTGTGAATGTATGTGTGAATGGGTTGATGGGTGCAGGATCTGTAAAGCACTTTGGTCATCCTAGATGAGAAGAAAAGTGCTATATAAGTGAACGCCATTTACCATTTACAATATCTTCTGATCACCTGACTTCTTCTCTGTTCAAATAGACAAACAGATTATGCAGACTATAAATAAATATAAATAAATCTATATGGGTCAAAATTTAACTATCACACACTTGTAAATTCATTAATAATTCCTCTCCATTCTTCACTCATCTATTTTCTACCACTTGTCCTGGGATCCGAGTGGCAATCTATGTAGAGATGACCACATTTTCTTCTTCGGATACTGGATTTCAGGCAAGCCAACAAGCAAAGAGTATTTTCACATTAGGCACGACTGGTACATAGTGTGCAGAACAGCTCCCCGAAGGTCTGCTTTCACATCAGTACCATCATTCTGTGCCAGAGCACACTGGTATATGTACACAGTCCAATGCAGTTGGCAAAAAAGGTAGAAAAAGAAAGAAGGAGTAACAACTTGCACCATTAACTAGGAGACATTTGTATATGTTTTGCCCGATAAGTGAATACTGACAAACACTTCCATAAACTTGATGTTTGGTGCATAAAACTCATTTTGCCATCATGCTTGTAATGGTTAAAACTGCAGACTGGACTAGTTATAATCTTTATTGACCCACTTCCTTATCGTGCTACCTAGTCTACCTACAGACACCTTTTCAAGTGGTCTCAGGCATGATGCCCAAGTACAGGATGTCTGTGTTCTCACCAAATTTGGGGGGGCATGTATTCAAATCCGTGCTGGGGTCTGTAGGAATAAATGCCTCAAAATCTCTCAGATGAGTTCTGGTTCTGCCCTGGGACAAGGCTGTAAATCCCTCAAGGTCTCAAAAATATGGGTCCAATGCCAAAACTACCCAAACTGGTTTATTTTTACATGGAGCAGTGCTGCTTCTATTCACCCAAATAGTTCGGATCCTGAGGGTGAATGCAACCACCCATGCCACAACTTGTAGCGTATGGGCGGCACCTATCTCCATTTCAGAGACCCTAGGCCACACAGCTACTGTAAGTAGTGAAAGCTACATGGGGGGGGGGGGGCTGTCAGTCCTTCTGGTAACTCTGTGTGTCAACTTTCCTTCCCCCATTCTATTATGCTGAGCACCAAGCTTTTTATATGGTCTTTGGTATGACCTGGCCAGGATATGAACCCACGACCTCCCACTTATGGGGCGGATGCTCTGCCAACTTGGCCACCACTCCAGTCAATGCAACCACACTGGAGAGAAATCTTATTTATCCTTCATTCACCCTTTGAGTTTGTTGTATTTGAGTTTATTTTTATTATCATTATGGTTTGTTCTGTTTAGGCAATGGTTTGTTTTATATTTAGTCTGGTCTAGTTTCTTAGTTCTTACATCCCTCATGTTTTGTCTACCTTTCTGGCCTGTTTAGTTATGTTGTTTTATTTTGATCTTGGGTTGTGTTTTGAAGTACAGTGGTGTGAGAAAGTGTTTGCCCCCTTCCTGATTTCTCATTTTTTTTTGTACGTTTGTCACACTTAAATGTTTCAGATCACCAAACAAATTTAAATATTAGACAAAGAAAACACAAGTAAACACAAAATGCAGTTTTTAAATGAAGGTGCTTATTATTAAGGGGAAAAAAAATCAAAACCTACATGGTTCTGTGTAAAAAAGTGATTGCCCCCTAAACCTAACAACTGGTTGGCCCACCCTTAGCTACAACAACTGCAATACGTCAAATAGGTTCATTTTGTCTTCTTTTAATTATTTATCTTTTGTTCATATGAAAGACAAAAAATAAAATCGAAAGATGTCTTTACCTTCTTTATATGGTAAAGAAGGTAAAGACTTCTTTCTTCGTCTTCTGACGAAGGCTGCAGTGCAGTTGAAACATGTAAAGAAGGTAAAGACATCTTTCTATTTTATTTTTTGTCTTTCATATGAACAAAAGATAAATACAACAACCGCAATCAAGCGTTTGCGATAACTGGCAATGAGTCTTTTACAGCGCTGTGGAAAAATTTTGGCCCACTCATCTTTGCAGAATTGTTGTAATTCAACCACATTGGAGGGTTTTTGAGCATGAACCACCTTGTTAAGGTCATGCCACAGCATCTCAATCGGATTCAGTTCAGGACTTTGACTAGACCACTCCAAAGTCTTCATTTTGTTTTTCTTAAGCCATTCAGAGGTGGACTTGCTGGTGTGTTTTGGATTATGGTCCTGCTGCAGAACCCAAGTGCGCTTCAATTTGCGGTCACGAACAGATGGCCGGATATTCTCCTTCAGGATTTTTTGGTAGACAGCAGTATTCATGGCTCCATTTACCACAGCAAGTCCTCCAGGTCCTGAAGCAGCAAAACAGCCCCAGACCATCACACTACCACCACCATATTTTACTGTTGGTATGGTGTTCCTTTTCTGAAATGCTGTGTTACTTTTACGCCAGATGTTTTGGGACACACACCTTCCAAAAAGTTCAACTTTTGACTCATCAGTCCGCAGAGTATTTTTACCAAAAACCTTGGGGATCATCAAAATGTTTTCGGGCAAAACTGAGATGAGCCTTTACAGGTGCATCTCAATAAATTAGAATGTCATCGAAAAGTTGATTTCTTTCAATAATTCAATTCAAAAAGTGAAACTCATATATAGATTCATTACACACAGAGCGATATATTGCAAGTGTTTATTTCTTTTAATTTTGATGGTTATGGCTTGCAGCAAATGAAAAACCGAAATTCAGTTTCTCAAAAAATTAGAATATTACATAAAATTAATTAAAAAAAAATTTAATGGAAATGTTGGCCGACTGAAAAGTATGCCCATGTACGCACTCAATACTTGGTCGGAGCTCCTTTTGCATAATTACTGCGTCAATGCAGCATGGCATGGCGGCGATCAGCCTGTGTTACTGCTGAGGTGTTATGGAAGCCCAGGTTGCTTTGATAGCGGCCTTCAGCTCGTCTGCATTATTGGGTCAGGTGTATTTCATCTTCCTCTTGGCAATACACCAGAGATTCTCTATGGGATTTAGGTCAGCAGAGTTTGCTGGCCAATCAAGCACAGTGATACCACGGTCATTAAACCAGGGTTTGGTACTTTTGGCAGTGTGGGCAGGTGCCAGGTCCTGCTGGAAAATGAAATCAGCATCTCCATAAAGCTTGTCAGCAGAGGGAAGCATGAAGTGCTCTAAAATTTCCTGTTAGATGGCTGCACTGACATTGGACTTGATTAAACACAGTGGAAAAACATCAGCAGATGACATGGCTCCACATATCATCATCAACTGTGGAAACTTCACACTGGACCTCAAACAACTTGGATCCAAGCCAAGTTTCTTGAGGTCCAGTGCTTTGTATCAGTGCTTTGTATCGGTGTTGCAACTCTGATACAAAGGAGCGACTCTGTCCCCGGTTCGTCTCACTGACCTGGCATTGGCCCGGTAGATGACGGCTGAGCCTCCCGCGCAGATTCTTAGAATCTTGTGATTGGGGCTTGCCGGAGGAACTAGCCGAGGCAACAGTTGGACGGGAGCCGGATCGGAGTTCAACTACCGTGGCGGTAGGAGACGGGGACCAGTGGAGGAGCAGCCGGGGCCCCAGCTGGATAAGAGCCAGATCGGAGCCCAGTTACCGGCGGGGCTCGGCGGAGGAACTACTGAGGAAGACGGCGGTAGGTACTACCGGGACCCCAGCTGGACAGAAGCAGGATCGGAGCTCAACTACAGTGGCGGTGGGCGGCAGGGCTCGGTGGAGGAGCTGCCGGCAACCCCGGCTGGACAGGAGCTCAATTGCAGCGGCGGTAAGCATCGGGACTAGCAGCGGAGCGGGCTAGCTGAGGCCCCAGCTGGATTCAAGGTCAGTCAGATCGGATACTGGCGACACCAGCAGAGATTGTTTTATTATCAACAAGTCAGTAAAAATGCCACCAAAGAAGGAGGAAATGGAAGAGATCAAAAAATCTCTGAACTTCTTGTCAGAAGAACTGACCAAAGTGGCCAGTCAACAGCTTAAACTATTAGGGCTAATGGACGAAGTCCGAGAATTAAAATTAACAATGAAGGAAAAAGACAAAAAAAAATTGCAGACTTGGAGCGACGCGTCGAGGATCTTGAACAATATTCTCGTATGGATGATCTAATTAGAAGTGGACTAGACATTAAATACCAATCATATGCCAATGTTACAGCAGGAATGAGAGGTGAGGAGGCTCCCCTGAGTGAATCAGTCTCCCTGGAAAACCAAGTGCTTCAGTTCCTTGAAAGCAGAAACATAGAAGTTGATGTAAATGCAATTTCAGCCTGTCATACTTTACCCAGAAAGGATAATAAAACAAAGAAATCAATTATGATGCGTTTTGTGAAGAGAAGGGTAAAGAATAACATACTGAGGCAGGCCAGAAAGCTACGGGGAACAGAAGTTTACCTAAATGAACATTTAACAAAGACTAATGCTGAAATAGCACAGCAAGCACGGATGCTGAAAAGACAAAATAAGATACAGGCAACATGGACAAGAAATTATAGAGTTTGGATCAAACTAAATGGAACACCTGAGGAAGCAAAGGCCATAATAATAAGAGATCTCACTGACTGATCTCACTGGTTTTGAGGTCTGGAGAAACCTCAAAACCATCTCGGGGCTCCAGAATACCTCCCCCCAGGCCACGGGGGGCAGGGAGTGGGCGAACAACCTGAATCTGTTTTTCAATAGATTTGACCAACCGCCCTCCCCCCTGTCTGCACAACAACCACTGCTGCCTCTAAGAAATCAAGTCCTGCTGCCCACTCCCCACTCCACCGACACCCCCCCCCCCACTCCCAACACACAGCCCCCCATCCTGACCCTGACCAAGACCCAGGTGAGGACGGAGCTGAGGAAGATCAAGGCGAGGAAGGCGTCGGGACCGGACGGCATCAGCGCAAAGCTCCTCAAGTCCTGTGCAGACCAGCTGTGTGGGATTGTGACGTATATCTTCAACATGAGCCTGAAACTGGGGAGGGTACCACAGCTATGGAAAACATCTTGTGTGGTACCTATACCAAAAACTTCCCACCCCAAAGACCTGAACAGCTACAGACCGGTGGCCTTGACGTCCCACTTGATGAAGACCCTGGAGAGACTGCTCCTTGCTCATCTCCGCCCCCTGGTGGAACCAGCGATGGATCCACTCCAGTTCGCCTACCAGCATGGCATTGGGGTGGAGGATGCGGTGATCTTCCTCCTTCACCGTTCTCTGTCCCACCTGGAGAAGCCCGGGAATATGGTGAGGATCATGTTCTTTGACTTCTCCAGTGCTTTCAACACCATCCAACCGATGATCCTGAAGGACAAGCTGCTGCGCGCAGGGGTGGACCAGCACCTGTCATCATGGATCCTGGACTACCTCACGAACCGGCCTCAGTTTGTGAGAACCCGGGACTGTGTTTCCGACACGATCATCAGTAGCACGGGGGCCCCCCAGGGAACGGTGCTGGCCCCCTTCCTGTTCACTCTTTATACTGCGCACTTCTCACACAACACAACACATTGCCATCTACAGAAGTTCTCTGATGACTCTGCGATCGTTGGTCTCATCTCCAACGGAGATGAAGCTGAGTACAGAGGGCTTATCCAGGACTTTGTGGACTGGTGCCATCGGAACTGCCTCCAGATCAACGCGAGGAAAACTAAGGAGCTGGTGGTGGACTGCCGTAGGCATGGGCAGCCCCTCACAGCACCAGTAAATATACAGGGAACAGACATCGAGATGGTGACATCCTATAAGTACCTGGGTATTCATCTGAACAATAAACTAGACTGGTCACACAATACTGACGCACTCTACAAGAAGGGACAGCGCAGGCTGTTCCTGCTGAGGAGACTCAGGTCTTTTGGTGTACAAGGGACGCTGCTGAAGTCATTCTATGACATGGTGGTGGCATCAGCCATCACTTTTGGAGTGGTCTGCTGGGGCAGTGGCATTACTGCAGCCGATAGGAAGAGACTGAACAAACTGATTAAGAAAGCTAGCTCTGTCCTGGGGCAGCGCCTTGATCCGGTGGAGGAGATAGGAGAGAGAAGGACGGTGGCTAAACTGTCATCTCTGCTGGAGTCCGAGTTCCACCCTATGCAGGACATACTGGATGCACTGAGGAGCTCATTTAGCAGCAGACTACATCATCCCAGGTGCACAACCGAGAGGTTTCGTAGGTTCTTCCTCCAACGGCTGTCAGACTGTACAACCTAAGCAGGGCTGCTCGCAGAGATAGCAAAAAGACGTAACAAACTAATAGTTTTTTTTGAATGCAAAAGATGCAATAGACTTACACAATGGTCCCCTCCGGCATACAACTAGGAACATACCGGTCGCTATGGAGGGTGAGAATATGTATGGGCACATAATCATACCATGTAGGATAACTAAGTAGACGGTTATGCTGTTTCATCCCACCTAGCAACAATGCTCTGCACTGTGTGTGTTTATATATTTACATATTTATTCCATCTAGCTACAATGCTCTGCACTGTGTTTTTATATATCTACATATTATTCCATCTAGCTACATTGCTCCGCACTGTGTCTTTATATACTTGCATATTTATTCCACCTAGCTGCAATGCTCCGTACTGTGGGTGTTTATATATTTACATATTTATTCCATCTAGCTACAATGCTCTGCACTGTGTGTTCATATATTCATATATTTATTCCATCCAGCTACAATGCTCTGCACTGTGTGTCTGTGTGTGTGTGTGTATATATATATTTTATAGTAATATGTACATATGTACTGTATATTAGCTGCTCTTGCTTGCTTGTTTTTTTTTCTTGCCTTCTGATTGTTGCTCTGAGTGTTGCTATCCCTGTGCTGTTGCAATCCTGGAATTTCCCCGTTGTGGGACTAATAAAGGCTTATCTTATCTTATCTTAAATAAATATAGATGAACACTGATTAAGAAAATTAAGAGACTAAGATAATCCATATCCACACACATGGCAAGAATAGTTCTTTTGTGACATACCATGTCAATGTACTTGGGAAAAAAAACCCAAAACAAAACATACAAACAAAAAAACTTATGACTGACTTTAGTAGACATCAATTGTCCCCAGTTGGAGGAAGTCATTTGACACAGAGTGAGGAAATTCAAACTCTGAAAATATGCCATTAAGCTGAACATAAACTACAAGAGATGGAGAATGATATTGATCCTGATAACTACTTTTTCCAATAATATTCATAATTATTGTGAATATTATACTGAAAAGCAATTCAAAAGTCAAGGGCAATTAGATAGTAAACTATCAATAATACACTTCAACAGCAGAAGTCTTAACAAAAACTTCCCACAGATTCAGGACTATTTAAAACAGCTAGACAGAAAATTTACAGCTATTGCAGTCTCTGAAACTTGGCTTAATGAAGAGCAGGCTCCTCTGATGGCAATAGAGGGATATCAGTTGTTTCATATTAACAGATCTCAAAAAAAGGGTGGTGGTGTTGCATTGTATACTGATGATCTGTATAGGTGTAAGCTTGTAAATGGAATGTCCTTTGCACTACCAGGGATTCTGGAATGTGTTACTGTTGAAATTGACCAAGATAAAACAAAAAATCTAATTATAAGTTGTATATATAGAATGCCGGGAACTTGCATTGAGACATTCAGAGATAAATTAGTCGAGCTGTACAATAATATTACTAGTAAGAAAATGGTTGTAATTTGTGGAGATTTCAATATTGATTTACTAAATCCATTTCAACAAAATATAATTACAGAGTTCATGAATTCTATGTACAGTATGAGTTTATATCCCACAACAACACATCCCAGTAGAATCACAATTCACACTGCTACACTTATTGATAACCTGTTTGTGAATATTATTAAGAAAATAGAAAGTGAATTATTGATAAATGATATAAGTGACCATTTGCCAGTCTATGGACTTATCCCTGGCCACACGGGGGCAAATACAGAAAAAAACTTCAAAATCTTTCAGATATAAATCACAAAATGCAATCAGTTCTTTTAAAGAAGACTTGCTGAAGCAAGACTGGACAAAATTCTATGTATCAGATGTAAATGAAGCCTATGACACATTTATGAACATTGTAACCACTCTTTATGAAAAAAATTGTCCATTAGTAAAGAAAAAGCTTAAACAGAAATTTATCGACAAGCCATGGTTAACCAAAGGATTACAAAAGGCGTGTAAAAAGAAAAATTTATTATATAAAGCTTTTCTAAAGAAAAGGACAAAAGAAGCAGAGCAGCGGTATAAAACATAAAAAAAAGTTAACATACGTATATAATGAGATGTAGTAAAAGAGACTATTACAGTAAAGAACTGGAGAAAAACAGAGACAATATTAAAAATAAATGGACAATACTTAACAATATTCTTGGAAATAAAAACAGAAATACAAGCTACCCAACCAATCTTTAAAAAAAAAATAATAATAAAACGACTCAGAATGTGAATGCAGTCTCACCTGCAGATGAATTTAATAACTTTTTTTGTTAACATTGGTCCTAATTTGGCTCGAGAAATACCCATTACGGCACCTATGGGTGATACAATAAGCAAAAACATTGCTATAAAAGACTCAATTTTCATAAAGAACACAGACGAGAGAGAGGTCATTGAAACTGTTAAATCGTTTAAAAGTAAAACATCTACGGACTGCAATGGTATTGACATGCTCTTAGTCAAAACTATTATTGAATGCTTAGTGAAACCACTGACGTATATCTGTAACCTGTCTCTCCAAACAGGTATATTTCCCAATGCAATGAAAATAGCTAAAGTAATTCCGATATACAAGACGGGTGACAGAGGGGAATTTTCAAACTATATCTATTTCACTATTGCCGCAATTTTCCAAGATACTTGAAAAAATATTCTGTGAGAGAATTGACAACTTCATACTGAAGAATAATTTATTGTGTGAGCAGCAATATGGGTTCAGACACAAGAGGACAACTGCATTTGCTCTTATGGAATTTATAGAAAAAATATCAACTGCCGTTGAAAATAAAGAGTATTCAGTTGGGGTATTCCTGGATCTTAAAAAAGCATTTGATACAGTGGATCATAATTTATTATTAAAGAAACTACAAAATTGTGGTATGGGGGGGGGGTAGCACTGTCCTGGTTATGTAGTTAAAGAATAGATATCAGTATGTATGTGTTGGTAACAAAAACTCACAGTTACTGAAGGTTACTTGTGGAGTCCCACAGGGTTCAGTTTTGGGGCCACTGTTATTCAATATGTATATAAATGATATATGTAAAGTTTCGGAAAAAATGGATTTAATACTGTTTGCCGATGACACTAATTTATTATGCAGTGGAAGCAATTTGGAACAACTTTTGGATACACTCGGAAAGGAATTAGGAAAGCTTAAACTGTGGTTTGGTTCAAACAAATTAACACTCAACTTAAGTAAGACAAAATTTATTGTTTTTAACAACTATCACAACAACTTAGTATCTAAACTCAGTGTAAATGGTGTAGAGATTGAAAGGGTATCCGAAACTAAATTTCTTGGAGTAATAATTGATAATAAACTGTGTTGGAAGTCACATATTAATTATATTAAAGGTAAAATATCTAAATCAATTGAAACACTACACAGAGTGAAATATTTGCTGAATCAACCCACATTATATACTTTGTATTATTCATTAATACTCCCATATGTGATATATTGTACTGAAGTATGGAAAAATACATATAAAACAAACATATATCCAGTCTTTATGCTTCAGAAGAGAGCTATTAGAATAATAAACAAAGCTGCTTACAGGGAACCAACAAACCCATTTTTCCTTAAATTAAAAGCTCTCAAGTTGAAAGATCTGGTTGACTTTAAAACTGCAGTAATAATGTTTAAAGTGAAGAATCTATCACTGCCCGCAAATATCCAAAAATTGTTCCAAATAAGGGAGAAACAATATCATTTCAGAGGAACATGTATATTTCAAAAAACCTTCAGTGAGAACTATCACCAAGCAACAGTGTTTCAGTGCAAGGAGTCAGATTGTGGAACGCTTTTGGACCTGAATTAAAATCATGTACAACGCTTGGACAATTTAAACAAAAACTAAAGGAAGAAATACTCCAAACATATATACAAGATGACATATAAAATCACATAAGGCTTAGTTTTTTGTCACGTTTTGTCTTAGCTTTGTTCTGAATTGTAATCGCTCTCGTTTTGTTTTTCTTTTAAATTCTTGGATGGAATATGGGTGGGCAATATAAGCTGCGGCTTCAGCCATCACCCATTTTGGATAACTTATGTTGAACTGTATAATCAGAGGAGTTATTGTTTGATTTGACCAATGACGTAGATAAAGCTAGACCGCTCATTGCCCGCTGAGAGGCGGCAAATAGGAGCTGACTTCCGGTAGTGGCAAGACGTGGTGTCAGATTCGAACGAAGTGTCTGTGAGGAAGTCCTTTACTAAAACAGTTCTATTTAGAAATCAGTGACTTCCAATATCCTTAGTATTTTCAGCAATGCCTATAAATTCCTGTATTTTGTGCAAAAACTCCTGTATATTTTGAAGCCTTTGGACGCACTGAAAATTAGTAATTTGTTCACTTTGTGAAAATTATGTAGAAAAGTACACTTTTGGTGAGATTTTTAAAAAGCAATGCATTTCATATCGTCAAAATGCTTTTCTTAAACAATTTTGGCACGCTATTTCTGGGAAAATAGGCTACTTCATAAGTTTCAAACATTTTGTTTTTGCCCTAAAGCTGGCATTTTATAGCAAATTGTTCATGAAATTTCATTGTGAAATATATATTTCCTACAGTACTCCTGTACTGTAGTACTGCTGGCAACAGTACCGAATTAATTAGACACCCAGAGTCCCAGACCTGGCGTGCCAGTTGGGAAGATGGCTGTGCGGGGAATCGAACCCGGGTCGCTGGCGTAGCAGCCCAGCATGCAAACCACAGCCGAAACACCAAGTCCCTGTACTACACCACCAAGTCCCTTTAGGTGAATTTTCTGTCCCTCTTTACACTAAAACATAATTTGGAATTTTTGATTACTGCATGTGCTGCTTTTTAAGTCCAACTGAACAATTTGAATTGGAGAAAAATTGTTCAAAAAACAAAATTTCTTATTTGGCATTGGTTCGAATATTTTCTAGAGCCCATGAAACAGGGTAAGTGAAACACTAATGTTGCAGAAAGTATGAAATGTTTTTATTGACACAATCACTGCATCAGCATTCAGCAATCATTATGCATGTGTCATTGTGTGGTGGTCTCTGTTTGTTGTAGCCTCATGTAGGCAGAACGTGTGAAGAGGCTAAATATTAAGGATATTGGAGGTTCTGTGTTTGCTATTATATGAGTGTGATTGTCTTAGAAAGATGCCTTGTGCTTTGTTTTTATCTTTTTCAATCAGTTGGTGTGATGAAACAACACAAAGCGTGTCATCAAACACTGTTTGGAGACTTTGAAGTTAATGTGTTTTGAAAGGATCAAATAGCGCGCCACAGCTTCTTGCCACTACCGGAAGTCAGCGCCGATTTGCCATGGCGACGCTGTTGTCCGCCAACCAGTGAGCGGTCTAGCTTTATGTATGTCTATGGATTTGACCTTGTTGGATTTTTTTCCCCCTTTGTTATATTATTCTGTTTCATTTTTTAGTCCTTACTTTTTTTCCACAATATCTTTATTGAACCTTTTTTTTTTTTTAACAAACATGATACAAACAATCAAACACTAACACTAAAGTACTACAAAAAAAAAAAAAATGCACTAAAAACACCAACAACCACCAACAAAATCAAATCTTCAACAATGCTCCTCTGTTTAGTCTAGACAATCCAATACATAAGTATACATATTATGTTCACCAGTTTGGAATTTACAAGGTCCACACACATCATTCACCTTCTTCTTCAAGAGTTATGTTTAAATTTTTTACATAATCAATAAAAGGTCTCCATATATTCTCAAACACAATTTCCTTTGATTTTAGTATATATGTTATTCTTTCTAATGGAAGGTTTGTTAACATCTGTCTTAACCACTGAGTCACATCTGGTCTATGAGTCTTTTTCCATAATAGTGCAATACATTTTTTGGCATTAAGCAAACTGAGGTCTATGAATGTTCTTTCACTTTTATTAAAATTATGCTTTTCTGGGTACAGACCCAACAAAAACAGTTTAGGATTCAATATGATTTGTTTTGAGATTATTTTTTCAATTGTTACCCTCACCTCTTCCCAAAACATTCTTATTAATCTACATTCCCATAAACAATGAAATAGGGTTCCTTTACTTTCCATGCATTTTGTGCATGTATCTGGTATATTTTTGTTATATCTATTTAACTCCTCCGGTGTAACATACATCCGCTTTAACCATTTGAAATGTATCAATTTAAGGCGTGCATTTATTGATTTGGTTTGAGCTTCTGTACAAGCCAATTCCCATTGTTCCTCTGAAATTTCAGTTTGCAGATCTTCTTTCCAGTAGTTTAATCTTTTCAGTGAATTTTCACTTGAAGATAGTGTCAATGAGTTATAAAACTCTGAAATAATACCCTTTCTTTTACTATCTTTCATCATCATTTTTTCCAAGGATGAATAAATAGGTCGAGTGAGAGCTTTATTTTGATTTGATCGAATAAAGTTTCTAAGTTGAAGATATTTAAAAAAATGTGTTCTATTGAGATTAAATTTGATCCTCAGCTCTTCAAAAGACATTATGTTGTCTGCACATGGCAAATATAAATCCTGAATCTTTTGTATCCCTTTTAAATTCCATACTTTAAATACAGCGTCCGCTCTCCCTGGTTTAAAATATTGATTACCCCATATTGGACTAAATTGTGACAATAACTGTGGTTCTTTTAAATAGTTTTTAGCTTCACACCATATTTTGATCATATGCTTTACAAATGGATTTTTAACTTGTTTTTGTAATTTTTTTGCCGAATCTGAGTATATGAATATGGGAAGAGGTAAAGGTAAATTGTATGATTCCATTTCAGTCCAGTGAGGGAGATCATTTGATGAAAAATAATATGTCATAGACCTCAGTTGTGCCGACCAATAATACAACAAAAAATTTGGACATTTCAGACCTCCACGATCAAATGGTAAATATAATAAAGACAAACGTAATCTAGCCCTCCTGTTGCTCCATATAAATTCCACTAACTTTTTTTTTATTCTTGAGAATAGATCTAAAGGTGGTGATAAGGGAATGTATTGAAATAAATAAAGTATTTTAGGTAAAATATTACTTTTAAGTATATTGATTCTCCCGATCATCGACATTGGTAGTGACATCCATCTCTGAGTTAACTCACTGATATCTGACATTAAGGCTTCATAGTTGACACTGGCGACTGATTCTAGCTTAGGCATAATTTGGATTCCTAAATATTTAAACTGATTTACAACATTGAATTGATTTACCTCAGGGGCTGGGTAATTTCTCTGGGTCTCATTTAGCATTAATATT
The DNA here is from genome assembly GCA_020510985.1 of Pholidichthys leucotaenia. Lineage (NCBI taxonomy): Eukaryota > Metazoa > Chordata > Actinopteri > Cichliformes > Pholidichthyidae > Pholidichthys > Pholidichthys leucotaenia. The sequence continues at coordinate 349,410,521 of CM035837.1, read as the reverse complement.
GAAGATTTAGTTTTATTTATTTTATATCCTGATATTTCCCCAAAATTCTTTATTAAATTCAACAAGGTTGGAATTGATTTTTTTAGATTCGACATAAACAAAATTATATCATCGGCGTACAGGGAGATTTTATGTTCTGTTGGTCCAACTTTAATTCCATATATTTGTGAATGTAAACGTATCGCTATCGCTAAAGGTTCAATTGCCATAGTAAACAGTAAAGGTGAAAGTGGACAGCCTTGTCGACATCCTCTATTGATTTTTATTGGTTTTGAAATATTGTTATTTGTTAGGATTTCTGCTGTAGCATTATTGTATATTATTTGAACCCATTTTATGAAATTATTTCCAAGTCCAAACCTTTGTAGGACTTCAAAAAGAAAGGGCCATTCAACTCTATCAAAGGCCTTTTCGGCGTCCAATGATAGGAGAGCTGTATCCGGTGCTTCTTTATTAAAATAAATAATATTAAATAGTCTTCTTACATTATGGAAGCCTTGTCTACCCTTTATAAAGCCATTCTGATCTCGATTAATAATATTTGGTAAAATTTCTTGTATTCGTCTTGCTAAAATTTTACAGATTATCTTAAGGTCGGCGTTTAATAGGCTTATTGGTCTCATATTTTTACATTTATTAGAGGGCTTACCTGGTTTTGGCAGCAGTATAATTAAGGCATTATTTATGTATGATGGTAAATTATTATTTTGAAATGCTTCTAAAACCATTTCCAAAAAAGGTTTTATTAATTTATTCTTAAATTTTTTATAAAGGTCAACTGGAAGACCATCTGGTCCTGCACTTTTTCCTGATTTCATATTATCAATGGCTAGCCCAACTTCTTCTTGACTAATTTTAGACTCCAATATCTCCCTGTTTTCATTTGGAATACACGGTATAGATAGTTCGTTCAAAAACCCATTTAGTTTTGTTAAATCAGGTTCATTTTTGGTATCATATAATTTTTCATAGTAATCTCTAAAGGCTCTATTAATTTCTAAAGGATCTATAACTACCTGTCCATTACTTATAATACTGGTAATTGGTGTTTTAATTTCCAATTGTTTAATCTGCCATGCTAATAATTTTCCTGATTTTTCACCTTGTTCATAAAAAGATTGTTTCAATCTAAGAAGACTCGAGGCAGCTCTATTCGCTGATTTTTTGTCGTATTCAGCTCTCAAAATCAGTAATTCATTCTCCAACCTTGGGTCACTTCCTGCATACACTTTTTCCTGAAGATTTTTTATTTTATGTTCCAATTTAGCTCTCTCCTCTCGAGTCTTCTTAGATTTTGATCCTGTATAACTAATAATATGTCCCCTAATAAAAGCTTTGAAAGCCTCCCACTTTACACATGCTGATGTTTGTGTAGTATTGATGTCAAAGAACTCGTCTATCTGTTTTTCTATATACTTGACAAATTCCTCATCCTGAAGCCATTTATGCTGAAATTGCCATCTACCTGATTCCTTTGTCAATTTTTTATCTACATATATTAGACAACAGGGTGCATGATCAGAGATCACGATGTTATCATAAAAGCAGTTTTGAATCTTGGACCTTAATTCTGTGGAAATCAAAAAATAATCAATACGTGAGAATGTCTTGTAGGTACTGGAATAACAAGAATAGGCTTTAACTTGTGGTTTCATTTCTCTCCATATATCTAACAATCTCAATTCTTTCATAAAATGATTAATAGTCATCCTACATCCAATGTGCGTACAATCCAGTCCTGTTGATCTATCCACACCTGGATTCAATGTACAATTAAAATCCCCTGCTATTATATGTTGCCCTGTAAGTGATGATAAGATGAGAAATAAATTAGCAAAGAACTTCTGATCATCTATATTGGGACCATATAAGTTCACAAGATTTATATTTTCTAATAGCAAAGAACCTTGAATGATTACATATCTTCCAAATTTGTCTCCAATTACATTTTTCACTTGAAAAGGAACTGATTTATGTATGAGAGTCATAACTCCCCTGGCTCGGGATGAAAATGAAGAGGTGAATACACTTCCCTGCCATCTACTCCTAATTCTTTTAACATCCTCCTCTATCAGATGAGTTTCTTGTAAAAACACAATTCTTGAACCCATGTCCTTTATTTTATTCATAACTTGTTTAAGTTTTTTTAAATTTTGTAGACCTCTGCAATTCCATGAAGTTAAATTAAGATTAACACTTTGGTCCATGATCAATAGAGAGTTTAGGATTACCTTGCAGTGTAAACATGCTCATACAGAGAAGCAAAAACATGAGTGGTTGAACATTCATCCTACAAACTACACACAAACAAATTTCCCCTTCCCACACTTGTGGCAAACCCCCCAAAATCAAAAGAAAAATTCTGTCTCCCGATATAGCCATCGACCGTTCCACACCCACGGGGAACAGCCTAAGCCACTCCTTCTTCATCCTCCCAATCACCCTAACTCTACTGCTTTTAATGACGTAACATTAACTCTCCTCTGTAGTTTTCCAACTTAACTCCAAAATTTTTAACAACTTTGTACATCATAGTTTTTTTTTGTTTGTTTGTTTTGTTTTTGTTTTGTTTTTTAATATATAATACAATCTATATTTTGTAAACTTACTATTTACTTCAAGTCAGTCAGATGCCTGTGCAAATGCTTAATTATTCTACCTTATATTTTGTTCATGCTTAGCTCCCACCAGTCTCTTCTTCTTCTTTGATCTTCTTGATGAACTCCTGCGCCTCCTCTGGGGTCTTGAAGATGTGGGTTCTGCCCTCATACGTGGTCAGCAGTCTCGCAGGGTAGATTACACCATGACGAATCCCAAGGTTGCGCAGCTCCTTACGTACGGGATCAAACTGCTTCCTCAATTGCTGGATTCCTGTGGCCAAATCTGGGTAGAACCGCACCTGCTGGTCCTGGTGTTTAATCTCTCCTTTAGCACGTGCAGCGTTGAAGATCTTCATCCTGTCTCTGTTGCTAAGAAACTTCATAATTAAGGTCCTCGGCGGTCCCTTATCTCTCCGTGGGCCAATACGATGTGCTTTTTCCAGAACCACTGCTGATTGCAACTCCTCGCTGCCCAGCACCTCCGGAATCCACTTTTCCAGAAAGGAACATACGTCCCGACCTTCTGATTCCTCTGGAAGACCCACCAGCCTCAAATTATTCTGTCTCGACCGAGATTCCAAATCCAAAATATTATCTTCCAGAGATTTATTTTTTTTTTCCAAAGTGCGCACCTTTAATTGAAGACGGGTGACGTCATCTTCAGCACTAGCGAGACGGAGCTCCATCTGCGCCGTTCGTTCTACACAGTCACCCAATTCCTTTCTTATTCCTTCCAACGCTGTCATAATCCCATCAAATCTAGAGGAAAAGTCCGCTCTCATTGAACTCATGGCTGCCATCAGCGCATCTGCGCCATTCCCCGCAGAAATCGCAGCGTTGCCAGCCTCCTCCGCCATATATGGAGTTTTGTTTGCTGCGTCACAGACCTGAAAGTCCGTTAATTTGGACTGTTTCGGCGGCTCGCTTTTTCCTTTTCCTGGTTTTCCAGCCTTAGGCTTCGCCGACATATCCTCGCCCAAATGCTGGGATACGTTCTGTCCCAAATGAGAGAGTTATTTGCCGATTTTTTTTTTTTCCAGGAGCAGAGCAGAGCGAGACACGTCCGTCCTACGTGGCAGCCATAACCGGAAGTCCTTTAGTCCTTACTTTTAATTTATCCAAAAAATAAATAAAGATTCATAAAGATTCATTCATTCATTCATTCATTCTGTGCCTGTTCACTCTTCCTCCAGACTCTGGGACCTTGATTTCCAAGTGACAGAACTTGGCACCTGATTTGGGAAGCCATGTCATCTGCTGGTGTTAGTCCACTGTGTTTTATCAAGTCCAAAGTCAATGCAGCTGTCTACCAGGACATTTTAGAGCACTTCAAACTTCCCTCTGCTGACAATGTTTATGGAGATGCTGATTTCATTTCCCAGCAGGACTTGGCACCTGCACACACTGCTGCCAAAAGTACCAAAGCCTGGTTTAATGACCATGGTATCACCATATTTTACTGGCCAGCAAACTCTCCTGACCTAAACCCCATACAGAATCTATGAAGTATCGTCAACAGGGAGATGAGAGACACCAGACCCAACAACGCAGATGAGCTGAAGGCCACTATCAAAGCAATGTGGACCTTCATAACACCTCAGCAGTAACACAGGCTGATCACCTTCATGCCATGCCAGTGATGCTGTATTAATTCATGCAAAAGGAGCCCTCACCAAGTATTGAGTGTGTGCATAGAAATACTTTCAGTCGCCCAACATTTCTATTAAAAAAACAATTTTTTAAAATTGATCTTATGTACACACGTGGACAAAATTGTTGGTACCCCTCTGTTAATGAATAATCAGAGGAGTTATTGTCTAATTTGACCTTGTTGGATTTGCTTCCCCCTTTGTTTTATTATTCTGTTTCTTTTAATCTACTTTTAGCTATCCGAAATAACGATTCATTCATTCATTCATTCATTCATTCAAAAAAAAAAACTAACCCACAATGGTCACAGAAATAACTTGAATCTGACAAAAGTGATAATAAATAAAAATTCTATGAAAATTAACCAATGAAAATCAGACAATGCTTTTGAATTGTGGTTCAACAGAATTATTTTAAAAAACAAACTCATGAAACAGGCCTGGACAAAAATGATGGTATCCTTAACTTAATATTTTGTTGCATAACCTTTTGAGGCAATCACTGCAATCAAACCATTTCTGTAACTGTCAATGAGACTTCTGCATCTCTCAGCAGGTATTTTGTCCCACTCCTCATGCGCAAACTGCTCCAGTTGTCTCAGGTTTGAAGGGTGCCTTCTCAAGACGGCATATTTCAGCTCCTTCCACAGATGTTCAATAGGATTTAGATCCGGGCTCAAAGAAGGCCACTTTAGAATAGTCCAATGTTTCGCTCTTAGCCATTCTTGGGTGTTTTTAGCTGTGTGTTTTGGGTCATTATCCTGTTGCAAGACCCATGATCTGCGACTGAGACCAAGCTGTCTGACACTGGGCGGCACATTTCTCTCTAGAATACCTTGATAGTCTTGAGATTTCATTGTACCCTGCACAGATTCAAGACACCCTGTGCCAGATGCAGCAAAGCAGCCCCACAACATAACACAACCTCCTCCATGTTTCACAGTAGGGACAGTGTTCTTTTCTTGGTATGCTTCATTTTTGTGTCTGTGAACATAGAGCTGATGTGCCTTGCCAAAAAGTTCCAGTTTTGTCTCGTCTGTCCATAGGACATTCTCCCACAAGCTTTGTGGCTTGTCAACATGCAGTTTGGCAAATTCTAGTCTGGCTTTTTTAAGATTTGTTTTCAACAGTGGTGTCCTCCTTGGTCATCTCCCATGAAGTCCACTTTGGCTCAAACAACGACGGATGGTGCAATCTGACACTGATGTACCTTGACCTTGGAGTTCACCATGAAGGTGTTTAGAGGTTGTCCTGGGCTCTTTTGTTACCATTATATTATATCATATTATCCGTCTCCTCCTGCGGCCATGTCCAGGGAGGTTGGCTACAGTCCCGTGGATCTTAAATTTCTGAATAATATGTGCAACTGTAGTCACAGGAACATCAAGCTGCTTGGAGATGGTCTTATAGCCTTTACCTTTAACATGCTTATCTATAATTTTCTTTCTAATCTCCTGAGACTCTATCTCTCCTTTGCTTCCTCTGGTCTATGTTAAGTGTGGTACACACCATGTCACCAAACAGCACAGTGACTACTTGTCACCCTTTAAATAGGCCGACTAACTGATTACAAGTTTGTAGACACCTGTGATGTTAATTAGAGGACACATCTTGGTTGAGCATGTCCCTATGGCAGGGGTCCCCAAACTTTTTCCTGTGAGGGCCACATAACTTTTGCCTTCTCTGATGGGGGCCGGGGTCAGTTTGCAACAGAAAAAGTGTGACGATCGCAGGGGTGCCTAAATGTAAACATTTATTGTTTTCCAGAAAGCCACACATAACCAAATATTAATAACCTTTTCCGGGATCTTCACAGGGAAAAAAGTCAGAAAATAAATAATAACACTATTAATTAAATAAAAAACACTATTTATGAAATAAATACTAACCAAATAACCCTCTCTGGGTTCTTCACAGAAAAAAAGTCCATGGAACATTAACTTTCTGTTGTGCCATGCACAATCTTAACGGGTAAAAGTTCAGCTTAGTTGTCAGAGCAGAATCTCTTACTTAAATGACTCATATGAGCAGTCTCTCAAAGTTCTTGTGTTTCTTCCTTATAATCCTTTTGTAGGTTCCAGTAGGCTTGTAGACACCGCTGTTTGAAGCTCTCTCTCTCATCAACTTCACTGTGAAAACCACAAAGCAAGCAGGCTGAGAAACCAAACTAAGTGATACAGCACCTACACAGCACAATACATTTCACTACCAGTATGGTTGTGGAGATGGATTTTATCCCAGTAGATTTTATTATGATTATATTTGTTTATACTCAGAATGACTCATTCAAGTCAGAAAAGTGAGCTTACCTATGTATGTTCATCAGTGTGAACTGTGGGCCTGCATCTGGCTGGTGAGAAGTTGAATGTCAGGTTCCATTTTAGTCACAGCCAGTCTCAAACACTGATGCAGATGTTCATCTGTCAATCTTGATCTCATCGGAGTTTTCAGGTGTTTCATGTGTGAAAAGGTTTGCTCGCAGATATACGTGCTGCCAAAAAGTGTGGACATCTTCATTGCGTGTTTTTTAATGTCAAGGTACGTGTCGTTTGGGAGGGCGGCATAGAAGTCAATGAGACTGTTGGGCTTGAATGTGTCTTTCAGAACATCACAGTTCTGTAACTCGGCCAACTCAAACTGATAAGAAGGCTGGGCTTCATCGATGTCGGCAACAAAGGGGTTCTAGAAAAGACGGATTTCTTTTGCATTAACATGTAGTTCACGGAATCGCACACCGAACTCCGCCTTCAGCATTTCCAGTGCTTCCACACACTTTTCAGCTGGGAACGGGACCGCTGGGTTCTCTGCAGAGAGGTTTTGGGTAGCAGGGAGATGGATGAAGTTGTGCTTTTTCACTTGTTCCAAAAGCAGCGCTAGTTTCACCTCAAATGCTTTTATGTGGGAATACATGTCGCAAACGAGTTTCCCCTGGCCTTGTAGCTGCAAGTTAAGGCTGTTCAGCATTTCTGTCACGTCTGTTAAAAATGCGAGGTGCCATTTCCATTCTGGGTCGATCAGCTCTGGGACCGTTTTGTCTTTTGAATGAAGAAATGCGTTAATTTTGGGTAGCAGCTTGTAAAAACGCCTCAAAACTCTGCCCCGGCTCAACCATCGGACCTCTGTGTAGTACAGCACATCGCCATGCGCAGACTCCAATTCAGACAGGAATTGTTGGAACTGCCTGTGTTTAAGTCCCTTTGCTCTGATGAAGTTTATGCATGACACCACAACCTTCATGACAGAATCCCACTTCAACACTTTGCAGACAGTGCTTGCTGGTGAATTAGGCAGTGGACTTGTAGCGGGGCGGTGAGACCCCGTTCTTCCATCTCCCGGTTCATGAGTCCTATTAGACCCCGAGACGCACCCACCATACTAGGAGCTCCGTCAGTCGTGATGCTGGCAAGCTTTGACCAGTCCAGGTCCAACTCTTCCATGGTTTGGCATACTTTGCCGAAAATATCCTCCCCCGTCGTAGTCCCTTTGAGACTTTGGAGGGCTGCCAGCTCCTCGCACATTTCAAAGTTTGCGCTAACTCCACAAATAAAAATGAGCAGCTGCGCTGTGTCCTGCACGTCCGTGCTCTCATCCAGTGCTAATGAAAAAAAGTCAAATTCTTTCATCTTCTGCTGCAGCTGGGCATATACATTACCCCCGATTTCTTCAATGCGTCTGGTGATTGTACTCGCCGACAGACTCACGGCATTAAAGACATCTTTCTTCTCGGGACACACCTCCTCCGCGACAGCATTCAAACATTTCTTGACAAATTCTCCATCAGTAAAAGGTTTACCGCTGCTTGCTATCAGTTGAGCAACCCGAAAGCTGGCCCGAATGGATGACTGGTTCAGCTGAGCTTGGCGTACAAATGTATTCTGCTGAGCTAACAGTCCACTTTTTAGCTTTGAGAGTTTGTCTGCTCGCATTTGGCCTTGCAAGCTATCATATTTGTCTTTGTGACGGGATTCATAGTGTCGGCGCAGATTGTATTCTTTGAATACCGCCACAGCCTCTTGACAGATGAGACAAACAGCCTTTTCTTTGCATTGAACAAAAAAATAATCGTTTGTCCACTGCAGGTTAAATACCCTGCATTCTGAATCAATTTTTCTCTTACCTAACCTTTTCGCCATTATTCCGTTTTATTTGACAGGGGTGAGTCTAGGATTTTTATTTTTTTTTTCGGGGGGGGGGGGGGGTCCAGATAGGGGCACAGACTGCAGAAGGGTGGAATAGAATGTCATGTTCTATGCGTGCATTAGTCTCGATCACGTGGCCAGACTGAAAAAAAAATCATAATGCGTCTCTGGTATTGTTCAGGAGGCCGGGCCAAATGTGGAGGCGGGCCGTATCCGGCCCGCGGGCTGTAGTTTGAGGACCACTGCCCTATGGTCACATTATTTTCAATCTTTTCTAGGGGTACCATCATTTTTGTCAAGGCCTGTTTCATGAGTTTGTTTTTTAAAGTAATTCTGTTGAACCACAATTCAAAAGCATTGTCTGATTTTCATTGGTTAATTTTCATAGAATTTTTATTTATTACCACTTTTGTCAGATTCAAGTTATTTCTGTGACCATTGTGGGTTTTTCTTTCATTAACAGAGGGGTACCAACAACTTTGTCCACGGCTGTAATATTCTAATTTTTTGAGAAAGCGATTTTCGAGTTTTCATGAGCTGCAAGCCATAACCATCAAAATTAAAAGAAATAAACACTTGAAATACTGTATATCACTCTGTAATGAATCTATATAAAACATGAGTTTCATTTTATGAATTGAATTACTGAAATAAATCAACTTTTTTATGATATTCTAATTTAGTGAGACGCACCTGTATGTTCCTTTTGCCCAGTAGTGGTTTTCGTCTTGGAACTCTGCCATGCAGGCCATTTTTGCCCAGTCTCTTTCTCATGGTGAAATCATGAACACTGAAATTAACTGAGACAAGTGAGGCCTGCAGTTCTTTGGATATTGTTGTGGGGTCTTTTGTGATCTCTTGGATGAGTCGTCGCTATGCTCTTGGGGTAATTTTGGTCAGCCGGCCACTCCTGGGAAGGTTCACCAGTGTTCCATGTTTTCACCATTTGTGGATAATGGCTCTCACTGTGGTTCGCTGGAGTCCCAAAGCTTTAGAAATGGCTTTATAACCTTTTCCAGACTGATAGATCTCAGTTACTTTGTTTCTCATTTGTTCCTGAATTTCTCTGGATCACAGCATGATGTTTAGCTTTTGAGGATCTTTTGGTCTACTTCACTTTGTCAGGCAGGTCCTCTTTAAGTGATTTCTTGATTGAGAACAGGTGTGGCATTAATCAGGCCTGGGTGTGGCTAGAGAAACTGAAACTCAGCTTTCCAAAGATGTGATAAACCACAGTTAATTTATGTTTTAATGGGGGGGGGGGGTCACTTTTTCACACAGGGCCATGTAGGTGTTGATTTTTTTTTTTACCCTTCATAATAAACACCTTCATTTAAAAGCTGCATTTTGTATATACTTGTGTTATCTTTGTCTAATATTTAAATTAGTTTGATGATCCGAAACATTTAAATGTGACAAACATACAAAAAAATGAGAAATCAGGAAGGGGGCAAACACTTTTTTCCACACCACTGTACTTCCTGTATTGTCCTTGTTTAGTTTTACTGTTGTGGTGTCCCTTCCGGTTAGTAGATATTATCCACAACTTGCCCTTTGTTATGCAACCTCAATACCCTGATTATTTGTCTCCGTGTATCCCAGCTGTTCTTTATGTTTAATCATTAGTTTTAGTATAAGTTGAGCTCTCCCCTCCTGTTCTAGTGCCGCAACACTGTTCCTCTTCTGGTATCATCCTCCGTGTCTCTGAGTGTCCTGGTTTGTAATCTTTGGTTCTTCGTTCTCTTAAATTTATTCATTTCTGAGTTTAAATTCAGTGTTTTTCCAGCTATCGTGCTGTGTTTTTGTTTCATTTAATAAACCCTTGTGAAATGGACTGCCTGCATTTGGAGCTTACTCTTCTGTGCCTGCCCAATACATGACAGGCAGTAAATCAACATTATTTACTTTCATTCTGTCTTCACCACAACTATAAACTGTCCACTGCTATTTCCTTTGAAATGTTTTATGAGCTGGAGGCTTCACCTATCCAGATCATAGATTTGTCCATGTGTTGTTTCATGGTGAGTTCCTTTTCTTGGAGCAAGTTGGATTTGAGGTGTGCCCAACAAGTTCTCATGTTAATGAAGTTAATTTTTCACTGCTGAAGTCAGGTGAGCCTTGGCAAGATCGTCTGGAATTTTGTACTTTAAGTCAAGATGGCTGCGCCCATGCACTGCGACAGTACTAGAAAATGAACTGCTTTTAGCACTTCAGTTTAACACGTCTCTTGTAGTCGGTCATACACACAGCACTGTCAAACTTCTACTTCTGAACAAGTCACCACAGTGTTTTTGTATGCAAATTATTGTACTGTGTCATTTTCAGTAAGTGTTCTCAGCAATATCAACTGAATAACAGGTGAGAACAGACCTCCCCCAAATCATACAATGAAACAAAATAGAAACTAATTTGAAGTGCAAATTATAACTTCAGTGTAGGGCTGGGCGATTTGACCTTAAATCAGCATCAGGGTTTATTGACCCTTTCATGTCAATCTTTCGGCTGCTCCCTTTCGGGGTCGCCACAGCGTATCATCACCTTATATTGCGATGATCCGCATGTTGATTTGGCAAGGGTTGTTACACCGGTTGCCCTTCCTGACACAACCCTGCCCATTTTATCCAGGCTTGGGACCGGCACAGGGAGTACACTGACTTGTGCACCCCCTGTGGCTGGGTAACCAACATTTCCCTGCTCTGTTCCATTTTTGCTGAGCACCAAGCTGGACGGCAGAAGTTCCATTTTTATATGGTCTTTGGCATGACCCGAGTGGGATTTGAATCCCGGCCTCCCGGTTGTGAGGCGGATGCTCTACCCCTTGGCCACCACATTAATTAACAAAAGTTTTTAGTTCATATCTCAACTGTAATAACACAAATATATTTACAAAATGTATAAATATTCATTAAATTTACAATGTTTTTCTGTTCAATTGATGATTTTTTATCCACTGTAAGAATAAATGCTCTTCAAATGAAAAAAATGTGGTTACTAGGAATGCAAGTTATTCAATAATTCATTAATTGTTGATTCAACTTATTAACAATTGATAACTCATAAGCGACAAATTTCCTGAGAATCTGAATTTCCCTCAGTACAATACGTCTTTGATATACTAAAAAAAAAAAAAGCCACATCATGTTCCCCAATGATTTATTGTATCATTTACATTTGTTTATTACAGACAATGGCATTTTTTTGTGGTTTAATAAATTCTGTACTGTATAGTTTGCATGCTGGCTGAAGCCAGGGGTCGAGGATAGAGGCAAAATGTTACTCTTTCAATTGTCATTATTATTATTGCTCTGTACATGCACTTCAGAATTGTTGGTAAAATGACATGATTGCTCTGTCTTTCTCACACTTCTTTATCCGCTTGCTTCATACGCTACACTGCAGAGTTTAGTTTACACCCTATAATTCATTTGTTGAAATCAGTTAGAATCAGCTCTGCACACAGCTGAGCTACCACATAAGCGGAAAATGTATTACAGATACAATGAGGTAAAGCCCCTCCCTCTTGCACGAGGGAGTGGTTAAGCTTATAAAAACTATAGGGCTCAATGTTTGGGTAACACTCTCTTGGGTATTTCCTAAAGAGCTGTGTTCCAGCACTGTTGTAATTCCATATCTCACTTTCAGTAAATCAAGTGAAAGTATACTTCATCTCTCAGTCTGATCATTTGGCCGTCGTATCAAAGAACTGGGGTTTAAGGTATTTTAGACATAACAGAATGCATATAGAATGAATTTGTGTTCATAACACTCCATATACATAACCTTACTGTATATGGTTACAATAAATACAATGAACAGTTGTTTACATATCCTGTTATCATAATAGCTGTCAAAACGACAATTACACACTCAAACCACCTTATTCCTGGGGGTGCCGCTGTCGGAACGATTATGGGCGGGATTTCTGGTTTCAGCTGAGGTAGTGTTAAATCAGTCAGCAAGAGTGGAGTAGCAGGGGCATTTAAAATAGCCTTTTTAAAAGTTTTTCAAATTCATTTTAATGTATAGTCCACTTTTTTGAATGTTTTGGCATTGTTCTGGTACTTGTTGCTGGTGCTCGTGGTTGTGCCATAGACTGTATAAATGGAGGCTTCTTTGTGGCTCTGACTAGATTCTACACCTGCTCTGAGGTAAATCTGATTAGATAACTTCCGCTTCTGAGAGAGAGCAGACGCTTTTCTTCCCTCTCCCTCCTAATCCTCTCCCTTCTGATCCCAGCTTGCAATGTCACTCTTCTCCTGGCTGAATCTTAATCCAAATGGAAATTATGGATCTGGAAAGCGGCTTATATGCGATTGTCACCTTTAAAAGAAGAAGCGGGTCAGGGGGAACCCAAGGGAGACTCATGGCATTGGAATTCATGTGTCTGTGTGATTCGACTGAGATTGAACTGATCACAGGATCTTCTGTTTTGGCCCCTGGAGTTTTCCTAGTGTATCGAAATTATCTGGGTGAGCTAATCAAATGCGGACCCCGGCGTAGCTCCCTTAACAAATTCAACAATTCGTCCAGCTGGGGGGAGCACTGACTGTCAGCGGCAGGATTAACATGGAATTTACTACCTGGCATGCATTGAAGAGAGAACGAACTCTCTGGACATGTTTTACCTATGTTTCGGTAGGTGGATAACATCTGTGGATCGCTGAGTGCTCTCCAGAGAATGATCTAAAGTATGATTCAAGCCTGTATGAAATTGAAGCACAGAATCGAAGAGAGAGAAATTTTTTTATTCTCTGAGTGCACTGTGCAGATTTGACCTTGTGTTTTGGTACCCTTGTTTACATTCCTCCTCGATAAGATAACGCCAGAGAAGTGGCTTATGTCTACCCATACATCAACAATCAGTTGTTGTCGTCAGCGGATTGGTCTCTCGAGGACAATGCCCATGTGCCTTCTGCAAGGAAGAGGAAAAGAGAGACAGACTCTGATCTCTGGTCTTGTTTATAAGTCACATGATTATAACATCTATCCACTGCCTGGAGGCGCCCTCTGCTGCCCACTAACAACTGTTACACTCACACTACACAATGACATGCAAATATACACACACTGCTCTCCCTCCCTCTGCTGTGTGATTGTATCTATTGTCTGCTAATGCATGAGGGTTTTTTTCTGTGTAGTCAAAATTTGGCTCATATACGAGCGTTTATTCTGATTACTATGTTTTTTCTCTCTCCTATTGTGTTTTCCTCCCCCTCCCCTCCCCTCTTTACCTCCACTGTTGACAGGCGCCTTGTATGGCGACGCGTCATTGGATGCGCCTAACGTGCGCGTCTAATGTCAAGTCAAATTCCTTGTGTGTTTACTTGTAAATATACTTGGCAATAAAGCTGATTCTGATTCTGATTCTGATTATGTCCAACATATTTTAACAAAATGCAGCCGATTTTATTGCGGTGGAGACATTATCTCAGAGCTTTTATTTGTTTACAGTGTTGGCATCTTAGCAGTGGTGCTAACAAATGGAGCTACTGTCTGCCAGGCCACTTTTTAAGATCATCTTCCTATCCCTAGATAGTTGTGGGAAGTGGTATGATTATATTTCTGTTTTTGAGGCGCAAAAGGCTGTGTTCCCACATTTCTGATGTCGAAGTCATTATTTTTTAAAAAGGAAAAGTGTCCCGTTTCAGTCACAACTATATGTTCTAAACTAGTACCGGAAGTTGCTACCATAATTCACATAAGGCATCATGGGGCCTAGGAATAAGGTGGATATGGTGCTGCCGTTTGCCATAAAAATGTTAGCCTTGGTGTCTCTAGCCAATTATATATCTATGTGTTGGACATGTTGGAACAGTGCTATGCAATGTCTTGTAGCGCCAGGTTGCTGTCTTCGTCTTGTCTGCCGCAAACACTCCACTGCCACCATGGTTCATGGGGCCTTTCCCCATGCTGCTGGTTTGAAGGGGGTGAGTCTTCGGGCTCTTGGCATTGTCTGGGCTGGCCATTCTTGTTTTGGCTCTCCGGTGAGGCCAGGGCAAAGGAAACATTCCAGTCTGCACAGCTTTGGGAGTTAGTGTCTTTTTCTCCTCTTTTTCTGTTGTTACAGTTGGAAAACAGCAATGACCACGTATGCCCCCGCCTGGACTGGCGACACCAATACATTTCATAGAATAAAATCCCACTGAAAAGGACTGCTGAGTTATCAATTAATTGACAACTAATTTAATTTAGTTGACTCAGTTCTTATTGACAATTAATCAAAAGTCAATTAATTGTTAACATCCCTATTAGTTACCCTATAAAACACAAAATTCAGGAAGAATAAAAACTGAAAAAAATTTACTGTATTTCTTACAGCTCTGAATAGCTAACTGCAGTTCAAGACAGTGAAACCAGAGGCCATTCAGACAGTGAGGGATTCAAATTGTGAGACAGCCATTAAGTCTTACAGTCTTTACTCAAAACCGCTATGATTAATTTTTTACTTCTTACATGGACTACAAGCTTGCCTATTACAATTTTACTGCAATGGAGCAATTCAACAGCTGATCATTTATTCACTCTGTGTGTGTGGTTTTGTGTATATAAAGAGTGCACCATTTATAATTCATAACCTTCAATAATTCATCTATTTATTCCCATTTATTTATTAAACTACACAGAACAAACAACTAACAGGGCTAACCTCTCCCTGATTGTTATCCTGGGAGACACAGAGTCGCATCAGGACAACACACAAACCCACTTGAAGCAGTTCATTAGTGAAACTCCATGGCTGATATTTTCATCTCAGGAAGAAATCATGAGCCCAGGGGCATGGAAAAAAGACTTGGGGTAGAGGGGAAAATTGCAAAAGAATTATGAGGAGAGGGAAAAGAGGAAGGAGGCACTGATGATGAGGGAAAGCAGAGAGAAAAAGAACGTGGCAAATAAAAACAAAAACAAGGCCTGGAATGGAGCAGGAAAGAGAAAAGCCGTGGTGGTCTAGAAAAGGTAACAGAAAGCAATGGAAAAACAGCAGAATAAGTTTACTGAAGGTGGAAAAGGACATTATTATCCAGTGATTCACAGGACTGACTGAACCATGTCCCAGCTTAAGTTCAGTGTTTTCATTTAAATTTGACCTTAAAATCATTCTGCTTATAAATGAGTAAATAACTTACAAACTGAAAATAAATGACTCACTTAAATTACAGAATTAAAGAGCCCTCCAAATCCTCCATGCTGCACTCATTTCCTAAAGAAGCAGGACCTCTGAATACTGCCTATTCCACTTCTTTTATCAATTTCCCTCACATGACCCGTGTAACGTCATTTAAATGTTCAATTTATCATTAAAAGATAAAATAAGCATTCTGAAATACAAATTAGCTTTTTATCATTTCGCCAAATTTAATGTCTGAGATGGTTAAGAGGAAAAATATTGATTATAACTTAAGTCTTTTACTTACTTTCACAGTAGTGGCACTGTGTACGCCAGCACACACACACACACACACACACACACACACACACACACACACACACACACAAGTAACTAATTCATGAACATAAATCAAAAATCAGTCAAATCAAATATTTTTTTTTATTTTTGTTCTTGACCTGATCTTATGACTGGAGGGTCACTGATTCAATCCCTGGACCAGCAGGATCCTATCTGGGTGGGACAGATGACAAAGGAGTGTTTCCCCCACCCTCACTAACAATCACAGCTTTGCCCTTGAGCAAGGCCCTTAACCCCAACTGCTCCAGCGGAGCTGCTCAGTGGCCACAGGTCAGTCTGTGGTTGTACTGGGCCGTGTTCAGGTGTGGCAGGGCGTCCATGAAAAAGACAGGTCACCTCTCAATGGAACTCCCCTGAATAAATAAATGTTAAAAAGTAATGTTTATTATATTTTCTTCTTCATCAACTATAAGCACATAAATATAAAGGAAAATGCACTGTAAAATTGGTCAAGACCATCCTCACTGACATTTAAACAACTGATGCAAAAACCAAACAAATTCAAATTGTGTTTGTTATGGTCACAAGAAGAGAGAATCAAATGCAATGAGACATCAATATTTGAATATGCACATTATTATTTCATCAGAAACATTATCTTTTTTTGGTCAAAGATTTACAGAATTGTACCTTTCACAATAATACACTTTTAATTTAGGTACAAGCAGAGGTACACCTGCCCTGATGAACAAAGGCCAAGATCACCAAATCTCTCTCTCTGCATTCTCTCTACACTGTACTGAACACTCATGTACAGTACAGTGCATACAGAAAGTATTGTAACGTGCTGCTCGACATGGCGACGTCCCACCGGGAGGTTCGAACTCACGCCTCCTGCTCCGGAGTCCCGCACTCTACCTGTGTCGCCAATGGGGTCAACCCACTTGGCAAGCCAAGTAGGGTGCTCATATTGAGTTCGCTACACTACTCCCCTCTGGTTCTCGACATCGTCCCGATGTCAGCGCCCCATTACTGCTTTGGACAGGAGATCCCACTTCTGACACCAATGTAACGTAAGCAGGGTTCACACAAAGAAAATGGAGCAAGATGGTTGTGATCAACGGGATTTATTTTTCACACACTCTGAGCACAGGCAGGAGGGGAGGTCATTCTCCCAGACCTCCGTTTAAATCATGGTTACACACACATAATAAATCTTGCCTATGTAATACTGTTGGGTAATTATAACGCAGTTATAATTACACAGCAGTAGAATAGCTCAATAATAACATTTACTACACACACACGGTAACGTTTCAATTGTCCAAGCATGCTGGGAAACCCCTGCCCCCCTTAACATGGCTCCGACGTTACACTGCCCCCCCCCCCCCGGACTGGTTTCTGTCCCCAGAAAAATTAAAGTCCAATTTAAAAGTCCAATACAAACTCATCCAGGTGTCGGGGCGGTCTTCGGCGCCGGCAGCCAACACGTACAGGCCCCCTAGTGTCCATCTGGGTCTCGGGCCGGGATGGAAGCTCCGGTTCGTCCACCAGTGGTGCAGATGGCCGATACGGGGCGAGACGGTCACGATGAAGGACCACAACCCGGTCCCTTTTTCTAAGCCTCACCCTGTACACCACATCTGACAGTCTCTCCAGGACCACGCATGGCCCCAACCACTGGCTCGCCAGCTTCGGTGATCATCCTCTCTTCCTCTCAGGGCAGAAAACCCAGACTCGATCTCCCGGTGCGAAGTCCTTCCCCTGGCAGCGGGAGTCATATGCTCGCTTCTGCCGGCCCCCCGCAGCTGCCAGGGCCTCTCGAGCCAGCTCGTGTACCGTGTGGAGACGTTCTTTCAAACAAAAAAATAATCCAATCCGGGTTTTCCCTCCACCTCCGGCTCAGGGGGGCAACCGAATACCAAATCCACTGGTGTGCGCAGCTCGCGTCCAAACATGAGCGCCCCAGGGGTGCACCGGGTAGATTCCTGAGCTGCCGTCCGGTACACCCACAAAACAAAAGGCAGATGCAGGTCCCAGTCTCGCTGTCGCTGGTCCACTAGGATAGCGAGCTGGGTGGTGAGGGTCCGGTTGAATCGTTCGACCAGGCCGTCGCTCTGTGGATGCAGCGGGGTGGTCCGGGTCTTCCGGATGCCCAGCCGTTTGCAGACCTCTCCGAAGACCTCCGCCTCCAAGTTCCGACCCTGATCACTGTGCAGCTCCTCCAGTGCGCCGAGCCGACAGAACATTTCATCCACCAGCTTTGACGCCGTCGTCGTGGCGCTTTGGTCCGGGACCGCGTATGCCTCTGGCCACTTAGTGAAATAATCCATCGCGACCAGCACGTAGCGGTTCCCCCGGTCCGTGGTCGGGAAAGGGCCCAGGATGTCCACTCCCACTCGCTCCATCGGCGCCCCCACCCGGTACTGCTGCAGGGGAGCGTGGGATCGCTGAGTTGGTCCCTTCTGAGCTGTGCATGTGTCGCAGCGATGAACGTGGAGCTCCACGTCCTGATGACAACCGGGCCAGTAGAACCGGGCCCGAAGGCACTGCGGCGTCTTTGTCACTCCGAAGAGGCCCGCTCCTACCGCCCCATGAACCAGCTGGAGTACGTTGGGCCGGAGTCGACGAGGAACCAGCAGCTGCCAGACGTGCCGCTGCCCAGCTGGGGTCTGCCACTGTTGAAACACCACGCCCTCGTGGCAGCGGAGGTTGGCCCACTGGGAGTGTAGGGCCTTAGTCTCTGGGTTCAGCGGTGACACAACCTCCCAGGCGGGCTGCTGTCCTGCGTCCAGCCACTGCCGAACCCGCGAAATGACCGGGTCTCTGTCCTGCTCGCTCTGCAGCTGCTGCGTGCCAAGAACCTCTGTGACGTCATCGCTGGGGAGAACTGCCTGATCATCTGAGGGGCTGTGCGTCGCTGCGTGATTCCTGCTCGCAGCGGCTCGGAGAGCGGCAGGCTGTGGGGCGGCTTGGTCCCGATCTTCAGCCCGTTGGCAGTGACGACACTCCTCTGTCGCACAGGGGCGCCGAGACAGCGCGTCAGCGTTAGCATGGAGGCGGCCTGCCCGATGCACAATCTGGAAATTATAATCCTGCAGTGCCTCCAGCCATCTCGCCAACTGTCCATCCGGTTCTTTGAAGTTTAACAACCAGGTCAGGGAAGCGTGGTCCGTCCTGAGCTGGAACCTCCCCCCGTACACATACGGGCGGAAATGACGCAGTCCTTGGATGACAGCCAGCAGCTCTCTGCGAGTCACACAGTAATTTCTCTCGGCTCTGCTGAGAGTGCGGCTGAAGAAAGCGACTGCCTGCTCTCCGTGTTCTCCCTCCTGGGATAGCACCGCCCCGATGCCCTGGTTGCTGGCGTCCGTGTCTACGATGAAAGGGCGGTTCGGGTCAGGATACCGCAGGACGGGGGCTCTGATGAGCGCTGCGCGGAGCTGGGAGAAAGCAGCAGCACAGCTGTCACTCCACTGGAACGTGCGTGCTTTCTGCGTCAGCTGATGCAGCGGGCTGGCGATGGTGGCGAAGTCTTTCACAAACCTCCTATAATAGGAGGCCAATCCAAGAAAACTCCTCAGTTCTCCAACGTTCCGCGGCACTGGCCAGTCTCTCACTGTTGCCACTTTTTCCGGGTCGGTGGCAACCCCCGCTGCGCTGACGACGTGGCCCAAAAAGGTGGTCTCCCGCTGGAACAGGTGGCATTTCTTAGGGTGTAACCGTAGCCCCGCCTGCTGGATGGCTCCCAGCACCTCTCGGAGATTTGACAGGGCGCTGTCAAAATCAGCTGCATGCACCAGTAGGTCATCCAGGTAAACAACGCAGCGACTCCGGGGCACGTGAGCCAGCACTCGCTCCATCAAGCGTTCAAAGGTGGCCGGAGCGTTGCAGAGTCCAAACGGCATCACTTTAAACTGGTACAGTCCCTGCCCGATGGAGAAGGCTGTTTTTTGGCGGGCCTCAGGTGACAGCTCTACCTGCCAATAGCCGCTGCGTAGATCCAGCGAGCTGAACCAGCTGGAGCTGGCGATGTGGTCCAGTGCGTCATCGATGCGGGGCAGGGGGTAGGAATCTTTCCTGGTGGCGTCGTTCAGGCGTCGGTAATCCACACAGAACCGCCACGACCCGTCCTTCTTCCTGACCAGCACCACAGGCGCCGCCCAGGGGCTGCTGGAGGGCTCAATAACATCTGCCTCCAGCATTTCTCGCACTTTTTGTTCCGCCGCTGCCCGCCTTGAAAAGGGCAGCCGGCGTGGGTGGAGTCGAATCGGCCTGGCCTCACCGGTGTCGATCTCGTGCTGCACCAAACCGGTCCGGCCGCATTCCTCATCCTTCGCGGCGAAAACACCCACGTAATAGTCCAATAGCTCCCGCAGCTGGCGTCTCTGTTCCGGGTCCAGCCCGCTGCAGCTCCGCTGAAATAATTCCTCCACCGCCTGCTGCGTCTCTGCTGATACGTTGACCCCTCCCCTTGCTGTCCCTGTGTGTGCTCGTGCTCCCTTTGTCCGCGCTGGTGACGTCATCGTGTCCAGTCCTCGCGGTGGCCTGCTTGGTCCGGTCTGTCTTGGCGATCCCTCGATTGCGCGGGACCCCATGTCCCTTCCCTGGGTTCTGCTGTGGAGCGTGATGGTCCGGTTTCCCAGCTGGAGGGATGGTCCGGCGGTGTCGATCTTGGCACGCCAGGCTGTGAGCAGGTCTAGTCCAATAATACAAGGGTCTTGGATGTCAGCCAGCCAGAATGGGTGTCTCGTGTTCTGGCCGGCCACCCCCACCACCAGCACTCTCCGCCCCTTCAGTCGGGCGCGCTCACCGGTAGCCGTGGTGACGCAGCGCTCGGTGGGTTCCCACCCCCGCGGAGCCGTCTTGCTTGTGCCCGGCAGCACACCGGGTCGAACCAAGGAGATTGTAGAGCCGGTGTCAATCAGGGCCCGGATCGACGTCTTCCCCAAGCTGCACTGTAGATAGATCCCTGGAGAGTGTCCAACTCAGCCCACGCGCGGTGCCGGCTCCTCGGGGGAAACATCTGCTGGAGGTGGCCTGTCCCCGTTCACGCCACCTCGCTCTAGTTTAACGCCGGCGACGGGCCAGTTTGTCGTGGGGTGGGTGCGGGGCAGTATCGTGCGATGTGTCCCATCTCTCCGCAGCGGAAGCACCCTTCCTCGCGCCGCCGAGGCCATCTTCTCCGTGGACGCGCCGCCGTGGTCTGCCGTAATTCCTCCTCCTCCCCCTCGCTCTCCATCGTGGCCTGGTAGGTTCTTCGGCTGTGCATTGGTGCTTCAATGGTGCGATTTATTAGTGGCTCTGCCCGCTCTGCTTCTGCCACTGCGGTCCTCCAGTCGCTCGCGGCGTGGAGCCGTACGTGGTTCTGGAGCTGGGCCGGGCGGAGACCTTGGATGAAACTCCGGAGGGCGAGCTTCTCTACTGCCTCCGGTGCGAAATCTGGGTAGCTGCGCCGGGTTAACAGCCATATTAGATTAGATTAGATTTAGATTAGATTCAATTAGATTCAACTTTATTGTCATTACACATGTATGAATACAAGGTAACGAAACAAAGTTTAGCATCCAATCAGAAGTGCAAAGGACAGCAGTGCAGTATATACGGTAATTAACAGTGTGTGCAATTTAAGCAAATATATGCAAATATATGTCTGCAGCATAGGCTCCTAGTTTTTCCTGGTGGTTCCGGCGGCAGCGGGTCAGCTGTTCTTGGGCGTGCTCAGCGTCCGCTATTCTCCCAAATCGTCTCTGGAGCGCCCCTTGTAGTGCTGGCCAGCTGTGGTGCTCCTCGGGCCAGAGATCAGAGAGCGTGCAGAGGGCTTTCCCTTCCAAGGCCAGCGCGACCTGTACGGCGGTTTCCTCTGGCGACCAGCCGTTCAGCGAAGCGGTAAGCTCGACCTGTGTCAGGTAGTCATCCAATGTGGCTTCGCCGTTGAAACGGGGAATCTTGGCCCGCTGTCGAACAGGTGGGGTGGTCGTTTCCTGATCGATCGCCACCCTTGATCGCCGTGGGGTTGCCAGCCCGTCCTGTCCTGAGAAGGGTGGAATGTTTGCTCTGCTCTGTCTTGAAAAAGACAGGAGGCGGGGTGCGCTGGCCCCGTCAGGTCTGCCGCTTCGTTCGTCCCGGCTCCGGGCTCCCGGTGGTGGTGACACGGTCCCATCGTCCATCATCAGCTGAGCAATGGCCTGCTCCAGCTGCTGGATCTCCATTCTGATCCTAGCTTCCATTTGCTCCATCCCACTTCTGACACCAATGTAACGTGCTGCTCGACATGGCGACGTCCCACCGGGAGGTTCGAACTCACGCCTCCTGCTCCGGAGTCCCGCACTCTACCTGTGTCGCCAATAGGGTCAACCCACTTGGCAAGCCAAGTAGGGTGCTCATATTGAGTTCGCTACACTACTCCCCTCTGGTTCTCGACATCGTCCCGATGTCAGCGCCCCATTACTGCTTTGGACAGGAGATCCCACTTCTGACACCAATGTAACGTAAGCAGGGTTCACACAAAGAAAATGGAGCAAGATGGTTGTGATCAACGGAATTTATTTTTCACACACTCTGAGCACAGGCAGGAGGGGAGGTCATTCTCCCAGACCTCCGTTTAAATCACGGTTACACACACATAATAAATCTTGCCTATGTAATACTGTTGGGTAATTATAACGCAGTTATAATTACACAGCAGTAGAATAGCCCAGTAATAACATTTACTACACACACACAGTAACGTTTCAATTGTCCAAGCATGCTGGGAAACCCCTGCCCCCCTTAACATGGCTCCGACGTTACACTATTCAAATAGCTTCACTTTTTTCACATTTTATGTTACAGCTTTATTCCAAAAAAGAATAAATTCATTTTTTTCCTCAAAATTCTACACACAACACCCCATAATGACAATGTCAAAAAAGTTTGTTTTTTTTTAATTTTTGCAAATTTATTAAAAATAAAAAAACTAAGAAATCACATGTACATTAAGTATTCACAGCGTTTGCGCAATACTTTGTTGATGCACCTTTGACAGCAATTACAGCCTCGAGTCTTTTTGAATATGATGCCACAAGCTTGGCACACCTATCTCTGGGCAGTTTCGCCCATTCCTCTTTGCAGCACCTCTCAAGCTCCAACAGGTTGGATGGGAAGCGTCGGTGCACAGCTATTTTCAGATCTCTCCAGAGATGTTCAATTGGATTCAAGTCTGGGCCTCTGGCTGGGCCGCTCAAGGACATTCACAGAGTTGTCCTGAAGCCACTCCTTTGATATCTTGGCTGTGTGCTTAGAGTTGTTGTCCTGCTGAAAGATGAACCACCGCCCCAGTCTGCGGTCAAGAGCGCTCTGCAGCAGGTTTTCATCCAGGATGTCTCTGTACATTGCTGCATTCATCTTTCTCTCTATCCCGATTAGTGTCCCACTTCCTGCTGCTGAAAAACATCCTCACAGAATGATACTGCCACCACCATGCTTCACTGTAGGGATGGTATAGGCTTGGTGAGGAGCGGTGCCTGGTTTCTTCCAAACATGACGCCTGGCATTCACGCCAAAGAGTTCAATCTTTGTCTCATCAGACCAGAGAATTTTGTTTCTCATGGACCGAGAGTCCTTCAGGTGCCTTTTGGCAAACTCCAGGTGGGCTGCCATGTGCCTTTTACTAAGGAGTGGCTTTCGTCTGGCTACTCTACCATACAGGCCTGATTGGTGGATTGCTGCAGAGATGGTTGTCCTTCTGGAAGGTTCTCCTTTCTCCAGAGAGGAACACTGGAGCTCTGACAGAGTGCCCATCGGGTTCTTGGTCACCTCCCTGACTAAAGCCCTTCTCCCCCGATCGCTTGTACTTTTTTCCCACATTTAAAGTACTTTAATAAGCTCATGCTTCTCTCGGACAGCAACGCTAGAGAGACACTCTCCGTCTGCGGAAACAGTCATGCGAGCGGGGTGCTTCCGCACGGATGACGATCACGCGTGCTGTTCATGTGCACGCTTGCAGAGCGTTTCTTTCATATTTAATTTTTCTTAAAGTGATATATCATAGGCGTCGCAGGATACTTCCTTAGAGAGATGGGCCGCCACACAGAAATGTTACTAGAGGAAACCCTGGAAGCTGTAATTAATGTTCAAAGGCACATGACAAGTTACTGAGACACTGACATTTTTTGGTTGTGGTATACCCACCACTGTTGTTGGCTTTTGTTTCAATAAATCGTTTGAGATGAGGAAATCATAACTGCATGCTTCAACTTAAATGGCCTACATTCACGATATTATATCACTGTAGCATGAAAGTTTTCCATTTTCCATAAATTTCACCCGAAAGCCAAATATCCCTAACTTTTTGTGAGTAGTGTATATGTACATGCTGCAGAGCAACCACTAGTTATGGGTACAGTTTTGGTTGTTTAAAAAACAATTTTTACAATGAGTCTTAAAAATGTTTAGTGTGGTACGTTCGCTGATTGCAGGTGGTATATTATTCCAGATCTTGGTGCCCCTCACTGATAGCACAGATTGAGGAAATGTGGTGTGTCTGTGGTGGACCTCACAGTCTCCTCCAGTGATTGCTCTGGTGGTTGTGCCGGTGACGGTCCTCAGTTTAACATATTCTCCTGGGGGGAGGGGGGGGGTCATAGCCATTCAATATTTCTATAAATTGAACAGGCAAATTTGAGAGTTTTATAATTTTCAAAACACAGAAAATTGTATTTCTTGTAAATGTGACCGCAATGACATGTGGGATCTTTCTTATCAAAGATTTTTATGGCTTTTTTGTATAAAGATTGAATGGGTTTGATTATTGTTATACCAGTGAGAGACCAGTTGGTAAACAGTAACCAATGTGTGAGAAGATCGTTGCATGCAGGAACATTGTGGCCTCATTAACTGTCAGAGATGGTCTAATTTGTTTAAAATTTCTTAGATTGAATTTGATTATGTTTGAGATTTTTTAATGTTTTTAAAGGTTAATGAGGAATCTAAAAATCATGCCTAAGTACTTAAATTCCTCGACTAATTGCAGCTTCTCCCCTTCTAAGAAAATGTTTGAGTTTGTAATATCTGATGATTGTTTGGTGAACATCATGCCAACTGTTTTTTTTAGTGTAGGTTGTTGTGGAGGGAATTTCTCCACGAGAACACAAATAATGAAAAACACCCGCCTCATTAGTGTCTACAGGTCCATAAAAAGTCTTAAATGTGATTATCTAAAATCAACACCTTAATTAGCCTTAAAAATAAGAAACAATCCTTGGATTTCCGGTTATGGCGGCCACGTAGGAAGACGTGTTTCACACTGCTCTGCTCCTAAAAATAAAAAGTTGGCTAAAACTCTCTTAATTGGAACAAAAACCCATCCCAGCGTTTAGGTACGGATATGGTAAAGACTAAGGCTGGGAAATTAGGCGGAAGAAAAAGTAATTCGACAAAACAATCCAAACTAACAGACTTCCACGCTCGTGACGAAGCAGAAAAATCTCCAGAGACTATGGCGGAGGATGTAGCCAGCGGCGGAGCGGGAACTGCTGAGGAGGGGACAAGCGCGGTGCTCACTGCCATCAGCTCCATGAGAGCAGACTTGTCGTCTAAATTTGATGGGATTATAGCAGCGATAGAAGGTATGAGAAAGGAAATAAGTGACTGTATGGAACGGGTATTGCAGGCGGAGCTCCGAATTTCAAGCGCTGAAGATGACGTCACCAGCCTACAATCAAAGTTGCAAACACTGGAATTAAAATGGAAACGTCTGGAAGATAACGTTCTAGATTTGGAATTACGCTTGCGATGGAATAATTTGAGGCTGGTGGGTCTCCCGGAGGGAGCGGAGGGACGGGACCCATGTTCCTTTTTGGAAAAGTGGATTCCAGAAGCGCTGAACAACGCAGACCTGCAGTCATCGGTCGTTTTAGAGAGAGCTCACCGAATCGGCCCACCGAGAGATAATAAGACACCACCGAGGACGCTGATTATGAAGTTCCTCAACTGCAGGGACAAGATGACGGTCACCAACGCGGCGCGAGCTAAAGGGGAAATTAAATACCAGGATTAACAGGTGCGGTTCTACCCAGATTTGGCCACAGGAATTCAACAATTAAGGAGGCAGTTCGACCCTGCCCGCAAAGAGCTGCGCAACCTCGGGATTCGTCACGGAGTGATTCATCCGGCAAGACTGCTGGTCACATATAAGGGTAGAACCCACATCTTCAAGAAGCCTCAAGAGGCGCAGGAGCTCATTAAGCAGATCCAAGGGGAGACTGGTGGGAGCTAAGCATGAACATGATAAAGGTAGAACATTTAAGCATTTGTACAGGCATCTGATTGATCTGAAACATATGTCTACAAAATACAGACTGTATTATAAAAAAAAAAAAAAAAAACCTATGACGTACAAAGTTGCTATAAAACTTTGAAGTTATGTTGAAAAAACTACAGAAGAGAGTTAATGTCATTAAAAATAGTAGTAGAGTCAGGGTGATTGAGAGGAGAAAGAGAGAGTGGTTTGACTGATCCTCGCAGGTGTGGAACAGTCACTAGCTATAACGGGAGACAGAATTTTTTTGATTTTGGGGGGATTACCACGAATGTGGGGAAAGGGAATTTGTTTTTGTGTAGTTTGTAGGATGAATGTTCAACCATCCATGTTTTTGCTTCTCTGTATGAGCATGTTCATATTGCAAGGTAATCTCAAACTCCTTATTGATCATAGATCAAAACGTTAATCTTAATTTAACTTCATGGAATTGCAGAGGTCTACAAAATCTAAAAAAACTTAAACAAGTTATGAATAAAATAAAAGACATAGATTCAAAAATTGTATTTTTACAAGAAACTCATCTAATAGAGGAGGATGTAAAAAGAATTAGGAGAAGATGGCAAGGAAATGTGTTCACCTCATCATTTTCATCCCGAGCTAGGGGAGTTATGACTCTCATACACAAAACAGTACCATTTCAAGTGAAAAATGTAATTGGAGACAAATTTGGAAGATATCTAATCATCCAAGGATCTTTGTTATTAGAAAATATAAATCTGATGAACTTATACGGCCCCAATATTGATGATCAAAACTTCTTTGTTAATTTATTCCTTACTTTATCAGTATCACTTTATATTTTTTTACTTTATGGACTGTACGCACAATGTATGCAGGATGACCATTAATCATTTTATGAAAGAATTGAGATTGCTAGATATATGGAGAGAAATGAAACCACAAGTCAAAGCCTATTCTTGTTATTCTAATACCTATAAGACATTCTCACGTATAGACTACTTTTTGATCTCTACAGAATTAAGGTCCAAGATTCAAAACTGTTTCTATGATAACATTGTGATCTCTGATCATGCACCCTGCTGTCTAATATATGTAGATAAGAAATTGACAAAGGATCCAGGTAGGTGGCAATTTCAGCATAAATGGCTTCAGGATGAGGAATTTGTTAAGTACATAGAAAAACAGATAGATGAGTTCTTTGATATTAATACTACACAAACAACGGCATGTATAAGGTGGGAGGCTTTCAAAGCTTTTATTAGGGGGCATATTATTAGTTATACAGGTTCAAAATCTAAGAAGTCTCGAGAGGAGAGAGTCCAATTGGAACGTAAAATAAAAATTCTTCAAGAAAAGGTGTTTGCAGGAAGTAACCCACAGCTAGAGAACGAATTACTGATTCTGAGAGCTGAATATGACACAAAATCAGCGAATAGAGCTGCCTCGAGTCTTCTAAGATTGAAGCAACTTTTTATGAACAAGGTGAAAAATCAGGAAAATTATTGGCATGGCAGATTAAACAATCAGAATTTAAAACACCAATTACCAGTATTATAAGTAACGGACAGGTAGTTATAGATCCTTTAGAAATTAATAGTGCCTTTAGAGATTATTATGAAAAATTATATGATACAAAAAATGAAACTGACTTAACAAAACTAAATGGGTTTTTGGGTGGATTATCTATACCGTGTATTCCAAATGAAAACAGGGAGATACTGGAGTCTAAAATTAGTCAAGAAGAAGTTGGGCAAGCCATTGATAATATGAAATCAGGAAAAAGAGCAGGACCAGATGGTCTTCCAGTTGACCTCTATAAAAAATTTAAGAATAAATTAATAAAACCACTTTTGGAAATGGTTTTAGAAGCATTTCAAAATGGTAATTTACCACCATACATGAATAATGCCTTAATTATACTGTTGCCAAAACCAGGTAAACCCCCTAATAAATGTGAAAACATGAGACCAATAAGCCTATTAAATGCTGATCTTAAGATAATCTGTAAAATTTTAGCAAGACGACTATAAGAAATATTACCAAATATTATTAACCGAGATCAGAATGGCTTTATAATGGGAAGACAAGGCTTCCATAATGTAAGAAGACTATTTAATATTATTTATTCCAATAAAGAAGCACCGGATACAGCTCTCCTATCATTGGATGCTGAAAAGGCCTTTGATAGGGTCGAATGGCCCTATCTTTTTGAAGTCCTACAAAGGTTTGGACTTGGAAATAATTTCATAAAATGGGTACAGATAATATACAATAATGCTACAGCAGAAATCCTAACAAACAGCAATACAGTGATCCCTCGCTACTTCGCGTTTCACCTTTCACGCCCTCAGTGCATCGCGGATTTTTCAAAAATATTCATCAAAAATTCAAAATTGAGAAAAAATGGCACGAAAGTTGCCCGGGCGCTAGCAGAAGGCAGGGAGACTACATTAATCAGGTATCAACACGGAGAGCCCGCACAACTCAAAATCCACCTCTCTGACCACCGCTCCACTCCTCTCCGCCCACCTCTTCACCGCTCGGGAATCTCGCAAGCTGATTGGCCGAGACGTTTTACCTCGCAAGCTGATTGGCCGAGACGTTTTACCCAGCTTCTCTCCCTGCCGAGCGCCCATACCCAGCGAAGGAAGACCGCATTCATTGTTCTTTATCGCTCATGTTGCTTAGTGGCAGTTTTCGCTGTTCTCTTGTGCCTTTTTGTGCAAAATAGTGCTTGTGACGCCCTTGGGGGGGGGGGGTGACGCTACTTCGCGGTTTTTCACTTTTCGCGGTTGGTTCTGGTCCCCATTAAATGCGATAAGTGAGGGATCACTGTATCTCAAAATCAATAAAAATCAATAGAGGATGTCGACAAGGCTGTCCACTTTCACCCTTATTGTTTACTATGGCAATTGAACCTTTAGCGATGGCAGTACGTTTACATCCACAAATATATGGAATTAAAGTAGGACCAACAGAACATAAAATCTCCCTGTATGCCGATGACATAATTTTGTTTATGTCGAATTTTAAAAAATCAATTCCAACCTTGTTAAATTTAATAAAGAACTTTGGGAAAATATCAGGATATAAAATAAATAAAACTAAATCTTCAATATTAATGCTAAATTGCAGCAATAACAACCTGCAGCTGAACGCTCTGAAGACAGTGGAGATGATTGTAGACTTCAGGAAAGTCACTACTCCTCTGCCCCCCCTCACCCTCTCAGGCTCTCCCATCACCACTGCTGATTCCTTCCGCTTCCTAGGCACTACCATCACCAGGGACCTCAAATGGGAGCTGACCATCAGCTCACTCATCAAAAAAGCCCAGCAGAGGATGTTCTTCCTGCGGCAGCTGAGGAAGCTCAAGCTACCCACCAAGATGTTAGTGCAGTTCTACACAGCCATCATCGAGCCCATCCTCACCACCTCCATAACCGTGTGGTACGCAGGAGCCACTGCCAGGGACAGACTAAGGCTGCAGCGCGTCGTGCGCACTGCTGAGAAGGTGATCGGCTGCAAGCTCCCATCTCTCCAGGATCTGTACATCTCCAGGACCCGGAGGCGTGCTGGCCGGATCATAGCCGATCCCTCACACCCTGGTCACGTACTGTTTGCCCCCCTCCCCTCTGGTAGAAGACTTCGGTCCATCCAGACTAAAACCTCCCGTCACATGAACAGCTTCTTCCCCTCTGCCATTAGACTGCTGAACACTAAGTGACTCTCGTGCACCATGTACAGCAGCTCAACCAGACTCATGTCAATCATCACTGTTTTCTTCCTGCATTACCGACTGCACTATATAGTTCTCCACAGTATCTGCTGCTGGCTAATATATATTTTAACTGTTGACCAGTATCACTTAATCTTATCCTACACTTTATTACATGTATAGTTTATTTCTCTTATCTTATCATGTTTAATGTTGCAGCATTGTACCGAGACAAATTCCTAGTTTGTGTACTACATGAACAATGGCAATAAACCTGATTCTGATTCTGATTCTGATTCTAAATGAGACCCAGAGAAATCACCCAGCTCCTGAGGTAAATCAATTCAATGTTGTAAATCAGTTTAAATATTTAGGAATTCAAATTTTGCCTAAGCTAGAATCAGTCGCCAGTGCCAACTATGAAGCCTTAATGACAGATATTAATGAGTTACTTCAGAGATGGATGTCACTACCAATGTCGATGATCGGGAGAATTAATATACTTAAAAGTAATATCTTACCAAAAATACTTTATTTATTTTAATATATTCCTTTACCACCACCTTCAGATCTATTCTCAAGAATTAAAAAAAAGTTAGTTGAATTTATATGGAACAATAGGAAGGCTAGATTACGTTTGTCCTTACTATATTTACCATTTGATCGTGGAGGTGTGAAATGTCCAAACTTTATGTTGTATTACTGGTCAGCACAACTGAGGTCTATGACATATTATTTTTCATCAAATGATCCTCCTCACTGGACTGAAATGGAATCATACAACTTACCTTTACCTCTTCCCTTATTCATATACTCAGACTCGGCTAAAAAATTACAGAAACAAGTTAAAAATCCAATTGTAAAGCACATGATCAAAATGTGGTGTGAAACCAAAAAATACTTAAAAGAACCACACTTATTGTCACAATTTAGCCCAATATGGGGTAATCAATATTTTACACCAGGGAGAGCGGATGCTGTATTTAAAGTATGGAATTTAAAAGGGATTCAAAAGATTCAAGACTTATATTTGTCACGTTCAGATAACATAATGTCTTTTGAAGAACTGAGGATTAAATTCTATCTTAATAGAACACATTTTTTTAAATATCTTCAGCTTAGAAATTTTATTCGATCAAATCAAAATAATGCTCTCACCTGACCTACTTATTCATCCTTGGAAAACATTTTGATGAAAGATAGTAAGAGAAAGGGTATTATTTCAGAGTTTTATAACTCATTGACACTATTTTCAAGTGAAAACTCACAGAAAAGACTGAATTATTGGAAAGAAGACCTGCAAATTGAAATTTCAGAGGAACAATGGGAAATCGCTTGTGCAGAAGCTCAAACCAAATCAATAAATGTACGTCTTAAACTGATACATTTTAAATGGTTAATGCGGATGTATGTTACACCAGTGGAGTTAAATAGATATAACAAAAACATACCAGATACATGCACAAAATGTATGGAAATTAAAGGAACCCTATTTCACTGTTTATGGGAATGTAGAAAAATCAGAATGTTTTGGGAAGAGGTGAGGGTAACAATTGAAAAAATAATTTCAAAACAATTCACATTGAACCCTAAACTGTTTTTGTTGGGTCTGTATCCAGAAAAACATAACTTTAATAAGAGTGAAAGAGCATTCATAGACCTCGGTTTGCTTAATGCCAAAAAATGTATTGCACTATTGTGGAAAAAGACTCATAGACCAGATGTGACTCAGTGGTTAAGACAGATGTTAACAAACCTTCCACTAGAAAGAATAACATATATACTGAAATCAAAGGAAAATGTGTTTGAGAATATATGGAGACCTTTCATTGATTATGTAAAGAAATTAAACATAACTTCTGAAGAAGAAGTGAATGATATGTGTGGACCTTGCAAATTCCAAATTGGTCAATGTATAATATGTATTCTTATGTAATAGATTACCTAGACTAAACAGAGGAGCATTGTTGTTGACTTGCCTTTGTTAATGGTTGTTGGTGTTTTTGGTACTTTTTTTTGTAGTTAGTGGGTTTTTTTATTTTTAAATTACTTTAGTGTTGGTGTTTGATTGTTTGTGCTATGTTTGTAAAAAAAAAAAAAAAGGTTCAATAAAAAATATTGTGGAAAAAAAAAAGAAACAATCCTTGAATTCTTGTTCAATAAACATAGTCGCCTGCGCTATAAATGCTGAATTCACCAGGCATGACCAAAGTCTGAATTAGTGTAAAATTATTTTCACCATCACAGCTCAATACTTCCTGAATTACGTATGTAAAAATAAAAGCCTTCTACACAAATTCGGTTTTCAGAATGGTTGTTTTAGTTATGTGCTTTTATTATGAAATGCCATCAATCGGATATACTTGTCTAAAATCAGCAACATACAGCTGACAGTTTTTCCTCACAATCTGTAAATAAAAAAATAAAAAATAGTAAAAGGAGTTCAAATGAGTGAAAAGAGAGGAGAGAAGATTCTTTGACAGTGATGTAGAGGTTAGCTTTTTATTTTAAGGATGTTTTCAGCTTTTTATCTGCAGGATAACTGCTAGTTTGTTATCTGTGGGGTATTGAACAGTGAATTATATGGGGGGGGCTGAAAAGTTCATAGGCTGACCATGATGCAGTGGTCAAATTTGACCAAATGAGGTTTAGTTTTCAACATAGTCTCCAATATCAGTGTATTTGAAAAGAAACAATGCAGTTAGTATCAGAAAAGGTTGAATTTAATGCATGATTAGTTTTGTTGCTGTAACATAACTCCTTCTTAGTCAGCCTATGTACTTTTTCAGCTATAAGCACAACTCTCCATCTAAGGAAATTTCTAGGCATAATTAAGTTTCATTTTTGCTTTAACCCAGGCAGACACATCAATAAGGAACATGTGGTCCGCCACCATATGTCACCCAGTCTGCTTTTCTGTACTGCATGTTCCAAGGTTAAAAAAAAACTTGTAATTTTCCGAGAAGCAGAGTTTTTATTTATTATTTTTTAAAATCTTTTTTAGTATTAATTGTGAAGTTCAAATCTCCATTTTCTTGAGGATTGAAATCATTGACAGCTTCTAAATAATGTTTGCGCTGCAACAACTTCACTTTTGGGCGTGGATCGTAACCCTCTTAATAGCTGGTTCAGCAATTTCTCACATATGAAATGCTTCCTCTCGTTCTGTATTGTGCTTGGATAATAGACCTGCATGAAGCCAGGTTAAAAGTAAGACATCTTTTTCATAATAAAACTGACAGTATGGCCAATATTAACAGATTCATCTCAATTCATAGCACAATTGCCAGCTCAGGAGACATCTCAACAAACACTAGTCCTGCAATGAACATTTGTTTTATATATTATGAATCTATACGTCACCTAAAGCACCTTGGGAGAATTGGGTATCATTAGAGTGAGAGATGAGGGAGACACAAGAAGACAGGGCAGAGAGAGTAGCTGAGGAAGAAAGAAGGCAGAAAATAAGACAAGCAAAATAAGAATCAACACCCACAGGTCAACAACAGCAGGTGACTGTCCAGAGGTGACGTCCTACCAGCAGCTCTAAACAGCACGGGTGGAAATATGACACAGAGTCATTCCTGCAGGGCAGGTAGACCCACAGCTTTGGCACCAAGCGATCAGACTATTAACCCTTCAGTTTCCCCATCACAGAATCGCAGCTCCCATCCAATTCCAGAAAATAGGACCATATATATCTCTAAATGTTTGCTTCTTTTTCAACAAACCAAAACTATCTGCCAGTTAGTGGAAGTTTTTTGTCCTCCCAGAATAAAGCCCTGAAGTAGAGACGTTTATTCCAGCCATCAGTGTCCTGGACAATCAGAAATTAAAGGCTGTTTATGTTTACATGCATCATTTTGTGTTCTACTAGTTACATTTTAAACTAAAGCACTGTAACGTCATCACAAAAGAACTCTTACAGCATCAAAGCAACCAGTGTGGATGCTGAGCAGTGTACTGGAAGAGCATGTTTTCCTGCTCAGTGAAGCTGACACACACCAGCTGTACCTGGCACTGAGGTAGCTACCGTGGCTAACCATGTCATCACCAAGAACATCAAGAAACTGTGTGTCTCTGTGCGCCTGGAGGAACAATAATCCATCCATGGTGAGGGCATTGAAAAACTCTAGCGTGTGACGCTGGCTGTAGATAGACAGCATAAAGGGATGGAGGTGAGGGGGAAAAACAGGTTTTATCAAAATGTTCTCAAATCTAATTTGTCACATACTCAGGCTTGATCAGAAACCTGTTTTCATAATCTACTGAAAGTGTAACCCTGTCTAATGTGTGGAAAAATTAAAGCCCTTGAGGGGGAGGGTTGTCTGAGACTTCTATTATTGTATTTACATGGAGGGATCAGAACATTTAGGTTTAAGCATTAAAATTGCTTGGCTAGAAGAATAATGAGAAAATGATGATTAAATTTGCTGCTCTATTTCAGATGTTAAGGGACACTTTTTGAATGTCATGTGACTACCATAAATGCTGAAGAATAACTTTAAAGTGCTACCCAGAAAAATAGCCCTAAATTGCTCTCATAAAGATTTACACTTGTAAGGAGATGCAGCCAGTATTCATTCCATCCATCCATCTTCTATTGCTTATCCAGGGGTATCAATCCAAGCAAAGAAACTAGACTGCTACCAAATTCACATAGCACTATGACCCCAATGATTCTTCCTGCAGATAGTAAGCCCACTGGACCCATGTGGCTGGTTTGGACTGAACCCTGCCAGGTCCTATGGATAGAAACCTGATCACTGGGCACTTGCCGTCAAGCAACTCCTTCCAGCTAGGCTCCAGGGCAGGACCCCAGTAACACAATACCAGGCAGGATATACAGAATCCTTGTAACTTTTTCATGGGGATCCACTGGACCGCTCTTAGTCTGGCCCTTCACCCAGGACCAATTTGCCTTGGGAGACCCTACCAGGTGCAACCTGCCCTGACAACACAGCTCCTGGGCACATCATTAGGGCACATAAACTCCTCCACCACGATAAGGTGGCAATTCAGAGGTGTGGCCAATATTATTGAAATTATTAAAGAATGTTCATTATTATTCAGTTATTTTATGATCAAATAAATATTTATGATTAATTTTAAATATAATGTAAAGATATAAAACATCCATCAGAGAAAAGAGAATTTATTGGTAATCTGTGCTTTTATTGTGGAAGGATACCTTTTATTTTGAAACTTTTTTCTTGCAATGAGTCCATGGCAGCAGCATGGATTTTAACTTCATAATGTGAAACTGAAGTAAATATTGCTCTATATTGCTTCAACTGTCTGACTTTCTGCTTCCTGCATTAGCCAGTTTGTTATTAGCCTGCTGCTATGCTAACATAAGTTAGAGCTGTAGATGACTTTTTGCATGTCATCTTTCACAGAGTCTGAAAAGACTCACTTCAACATATATGGTCACAAAGCACCATTATTTCATACTGACTAATAAAGCATTCATTTAGCTTCCACATACAGTATATAAGGGGTCAGTACAAAAATAGTTGCATGGTTCAAAATCTATGGGGAAAAGAATAACATTTTTAAAATGTTGTTCCACAATTCTCTTTTCTTGTTGCATGGTCCATTTAAGTTTGGAACACTGATAAAAGAGCATTTTGGTAGTGGCCTTTAAATATTATCCCATTTTCATAAAATTTCAGGAATATGCTCAGTTGGTCATTATAAACAGAGGCAACCTTGTGGAGCAGCTGATATTTTAAATACATGTTTTGGACCACTCTAATGAACAGAGACAGTTAAGAAAGTGCTTTAATAGAAAAAAAAAAGGGCAAAATTATATCTGTTATTTCCTACTTCTCAATGTTGGTGTTTCTTATTTTTCAGTTAATCTCACAGTGTTGCTATCTAGGAAAATTTATTTCATTACCTCCACCAAGGTTGTTTTTTTATGTAACAGGATTACACAAAAGCCACTAAGATGATTTCTATTAAATGTGTCGGTAGGGTAAAGTTTGGGCCACTGAAAAAATAAATTTGAACTGGATCTGATTAGGGGTGTTTCCAGGTTTCTTCTCCAAACATGGCGAGTAATGTTTTGTTTTTTTTTTTTTAAATGGTTTCATTAACTTCTCTAAAAATTCTGCATGCAGCTTGATAAATTAGATATATTTATATCCATGAGTATGTAGAATGTGGATGCAAATATTATGGAAATCAGTTTAAGTGCTACAGTGCTGGTAGAGGTATGCAATGTCTTAACAGTTTCCAGTTGTAATTTTTCTTCAGCTCTACAGCTCCTTAATTTACAGTATTTTTCATATTGTTAAGAATATAAATCATTTAAAAATGATTCTTGGCAATTTCTTAACCTAAGACAAAAAAAGGAAGATTATCAATATCAGCACAACTGGCCTGTGTAATGTGGTTTCTTTGCTTTGCATCCACATCTTTGGGAATTATTGATTCATAGATGCCCTTAAGGAGTAGGATATTAATAGCGATCTCTACAGCGTCAGAGATGGAGAAGCAGAGTCTGGAAGAGTGAGAAAGAGAGGAAAACTGCACGGAAAGTGTGTGTGGGGGGGTCATATGGAGGAACAGGAGTAAATGGATGGTGCAATGAGATAGCAAGATAGGTGATGGGAGGTTAACACATGCATGAATAGCTAATACTTTTAAATCCCAATTCACAATGGCATAAAGCAGGAATTCTTCATTCAGAGAACTCCTTAACTAAACTACACTCCACAGTAGGACCCCTGACTATGTGGATGAGTGGTGATGCAGACAATTAAACTGGAGTTCTGCTTGTCATTATCTGCAGTGATCTCTGTCCACATTACACTACGGTACATTAATATCTTATTCTCATCCTTGAAACAAAAATAGTATCCAACAGAACTTGCATGTGGACCCGAATACAGAAAAACTAATGAATACTAAGTGGAAAAAACAATCAATAGTTCAAACTATCTTTCACTTGCCTTCAAAATAAAAAAAGACAAGAAGCAAGCCCTAGAATCTGAGATGAAAAGTGATAAGAGAAGTAGTTTGGGTAATTTCACCAATGCTGGAAAGACACTTCTCTTGAATAGCTCCTCCTCACCCTCCAAACTTCTCCTCTCTGATCTCCCCATCCCTTCCCATTCCTCAATCAACTCATCTTAGTTCCCTCTCATCTTCCCCAAGCGAGATTTCCACCCCCCCCCCCCCCACACACACACACACCAGTTTCCTTTGCTCTTCATCAGCTCATTGCCCATTCCTTCAGAGAGGTGTCGGCCTTTGCAGCGGAGCAACCATGAGCTGATGAAAGGATGAGGGAGTAAAAGGAATGTGGGGGGAAGGAGAGGTGGAGGCAGGAGAAAGAAGGGTGTGGTGTGCAGAGATTGTGATGTGAAATGAAAGATCAAAAACCTCTAATCTCTGAAATGTCAGCTAACGGGGAGACAGACCCACCCAGAGATGCACAGAGAAAGAGAGCAGGGAGCTCCATTTACAATTATTTCAATTTATGTTCCCCAAAAGTACAGAAAATTCTAAATTAATTCCAGGTGTTGAGACATTTACCGAAGAAAAAAATTTATTAATAGTTTGTGTACACCTCTATAACAATGAGTTGATTTGTCATTTTCACACCAGTACGGTTAATTTGTCTTAGCAGGAGATACGCAGTTGGTGAACACATACCACACAGCTGAAATTAGGACACAATTTTACAATTTCAGGTCAACAAGGTGACACATTTATGGAAAGATTTCTAATTTAACCACCTCTTTCTTTGTCCTGTCTGTTCAGCAACTGCAGTCATCACCATCTTTCTCCTACGACACTCGTTCTCATGCCAGGCAGAAACAGTCTGTGTCCCCTCCCCTGCGAAACTAGGAGACGTCCTTGACTTTCAAAAATGGCCCTGAACTGTGCATGAAGCACACTGTATGAAAACCAAAGCACCCACTTTTATCTTTCCATCTGTCTGACACTCACACCCTCCCTGACTAGTCAATATTGGTGTGATTGTCTCTAGTAGACATCACTGCCATGTGGTAAAACTGGATTACATGCAGCCTGAAGCTAATGACATTCACAAGACTGATGAATGCAACTGAAAACAAGCAACAGGAGATCCAATACAACTAGTGTACACATACACACAATGCCTGAAGGGCTCAGAATTCATCAGTCTGAAGTCCACACAGATGTTCACTCAGTTATTAAAGTTATTTTTACAACTCTGCCTGTTTGCAGTCGTCGCGCTATATTTTTTGCTTATACAGTACAAACAATGGTAACAAATCTACCTAAGAAGAAGAAAAGCATTCACAATCCCAAATAGACACAGATACAAGAGGGACAAACAAATGAATTTAAATCATATAAAACCTATTTCCTGGTATTATAACAGTAGGTTATCTATTATTTTTGTGTTTTTCTATTAACACAATCTCAAGTTAAAGGTTTACTATGAGGTCAATTCATCTCTGAAAATTCAGACTGAATTAAGCTCCATTTGCCTGTATTCAAAATGTGCAATTCAGTTTGTCTGAATTCAAATAATCAAATTCAGACTGTAGTAGCTAGAGGTGTGCCATATTGTATCGTTCACAATAATCCCGGAAATTTGATCCCGGATTTGGCTGTGTAATGACATCATGCCATTACGCCACTGACATAATTACGTGTTTCTATGATTACATGGCAAAAGAGGACAGCAGCCTCTCTGTGGGCGGAGTCATGTGAAAATAGTTCTAGTTGTGTCGAAATATTTTGTTTTTAAGGCTGTTTCAGACTGCTACAATGTTAAAAAAAAGTTTAGCAGCGCAGATGATCTGCCTACTCATTTTTATGCATGTCAACAACATTGTTCTGGTGTGAAGTTGCCAGTGTAGGTGTCATAAGTAGCTGAGAATAGGTATATTAATGATTAACTGACTTTCGATTAATTGTCGATAAGAATTTGTCAACTAAATTAAATTAGTTGTCAATTAATTGATAACTCAGCAGTCCTTTTCACTGGGAGTTTATTCTATGAAATATAGTGGCATTGCCATCCAGGCGGGGGCGCATGTG
Organism: Pholidichthys leucotaenia; assembly: GCA_020510985.1. Classification (NCBI taxonomy): domain Eukaryota; kingdom Metazoa; phylum Chordata; class Actinopteri; order Cichliformes; family Pholidichthyidae; genus Pholidichthys; species Pholidichthys leucotaenia. The sequence goes on along the minus strand of CM035837.1, from coordinate 349,371,704 downwards.
GTCACCCATTGCCTCCTTTCAACCGAAACCAAAGAAAAACAGCAGAAGAAGATGTCAAACTCCCCAGAGCGCATGTACTGTGCAGAGCAAAATGCCTCATCCTTCCGAGGTACATCAGAGAGTCAAAACAAGTTCCAATGGCACACGAACTTGAAATCCACCCACCTGCTTCAAATTAGCAGGGCAGAGAAACAGACCATAACAAGGAGAATGACTACACAAGTGCAAAACCCCATCCCCGCTGCCTTCAACCCACCACTAGACACGAATGCAGACCGGTCCCAAGTTACCAATGAGGTAACATTTAAACACAGTAGCAGAGGAGCCAGGTTTGCCCTAACAGGACAGGCTGGCATTGGCTTCAGAACAGCCAGAGACAGTCAGAAAGCTGCTGCAGACTCCGGGGGCGTAAGTGAAAAAATGCTCTTAAAAAAACTCTCACTCTCAGCTGCTGTGATATTTATGTTGTCGTGGCACACACAGTTGTCAGCTGCAGCTTTAAAATGCATAAAATCTGTCAGAAAAATGACAGCAGCTTTCTGATTCATTTCCACTCTGTTACTGTGCTGTGACGTGGTGGCGGCGACACCGACTTCATCATATGTTTATCCGCATTTCCTATTCAAATGTCCACTGAGGTGAGGTGACCAATGACTCACGTCATTGCTACTGTTAGCAACAACCCAAGGCTGAACGAGAGTAAATCATGACAAAATAAGTCCAAGACCACAAAAACAAGTCAAAGGTGGGGTATGATCCCAATCATGCCCCCTATGACAGTACGGTGGTCTATTTTTGTGTCATTTCAGCTGCTTCAAGCTGAATTTATTCAGCTACCAACAACAACAACAAAAAAACCACATTCACTGAGACAAAAGCCAAAATGCTCGAGGAGAGGTCTGTGCAATGGAAACTTCTAACACAGGTAAACTGATTCAGCATCAGAGGTTGCACTACGCTTTCTCAGTATCCGTCACTTTGACAGGGTTGCAAAAGTGTTGTCATAATCCATTACTGCCCATCATTTTATTTTTCATATAATAAGATGCCAAATAGTTTGTTTTTCATTTACAGTGTATCCGGAAAGTATTCATAGTGCTTCACTTTTTCCCACATTTTGTTATGTTACAGCCTTATTCCAAAATGGATTAAATTCAATTTTTTTTCTCAAAATTCTACACACAATACCCCATAATGACAATGTGAAAAACGTTTTTTTTGAGATTTTTGCAAATTTATCAAAAGTAAAAAACTAAGAAATCACATGTATATAAGTATTCACAGCCTTTGCCATGAAGCTCAAAATTGAGCTCAGGTGCATCCTGTTTCCACTGATCATCCTTGAGATGTTTCTACAGCTTAACTGGAGTCCACATGTGGTAAACTCACTTGATCGGACATGATTTGGAAAGGCATACACCTGTTTATATAAGGTCCCACAGTTGACAGTGCATGTCAGAGCACAAACCAAGCCTGAAGTCAAAGGAATTGTCTGTAGATCTCCGAAACAGGATTGTCTCGAGGTATAAATCTGGGGAAGGATACAGAAAAATTTCTGCTACTTTGAAAGTCCCAATGAGCACAGTAGCCTCCATCATCCGTAAATGGAAGAAGTTCGAAATCACCAGGACTCTTCCTGGACCTGGCCGGCCGTCTAAACTGAGCGATCGGGGAAGAAGGGCCTTAGTCAGGGAGGTGACCAAGAACCCGATGGTCACTCTGTCAGAGCTCCAGCGTTCCTCTGTGGAGGGAGGAGAACCTTCCAAAAGGACAACCATCTCTGCAGCAATCCACCAATCAGGACTGTATGGTAGAGTGGCCAGACGAAAGCCACTCCTTAGTAAAAGGCACATGACAGCCCACCTGGAATTTGCCAAAAGGCACCTGAAGGACTCTCGGACCATGAGAAACAAAAATTTTCTGGTCTGATGAGACAAAGATTGAACTCTTTGGCTTGAATGCCAGGCGTCATGTTTGGAGGAAACCTGGCACCGATCCTCACCAGGCCAATACCATCCCTACAGTGAAGCATGGTGGTGGCGGCATCATGTTGTGGGGCTGTTTTTCAGTGGCAGGAGCTGGAAGACTAGTCAGGATAGAGGGAAAGATGAATGCAGCAATGCACAGAGACATCCTGGATGAAAACCTGCTACAGAGCGCTCTTGACCTCAGACTGGGACAACGGTTCATCTTTCAGCGGGACAATGACCCTAACCACACAGCCAAGATATCAAAGGAGTGGCTTCAGGACAACTCTGAATGTCCTTGAGTGGCCCAGCCAGAGCCCAGACTTGAATCCAACTGAACATCTCTGGAGAGATCTGAAAATGGCTGTGCACCGACACTTCCCTTCCAACCTGATGGAGCTTGAGAGGTGCTGCAAAGAGGAATGGGTGAAACTGCCCAAAGATAGGTGTGCTAAGCTTGTGGCATCATATTCAAAAAGACTTGAGGCTATAATTGCTGCCAAAGGTGCATCAACAAAGTATTGAGTACATGCTGTGAATACTTACAGTATGTAGATGTGATTTCTTAGTTTTTTATTTTTACTAAATTTGCAAAAATCTCAAAAAAAAAAAAAAAGTTTTTTCATGTTGTCATTATGGGGTATTGTGTGTAGAATTTTGAAGAAAAAAATGAATTTATTCCATTCTGCAATAAGGCTGTAACATAAAAAAATGTGGAAAAAGTGAAGCGCTGTGAATACTTTCCAGATGCACTATAGATGCTTAATTTTAAACATAAACCTACATGATACAACGTGCTGATCATGCATTTATTTATTTAATAACTGAACTGATGAACAGAGACTGGTGAGACAATATTAGACAACTGCTACTTAATATACACTATAAAGTGGAGAGGTGGGAATTACCAGTAAAAGTTACAATAGCTCATGCTCAGTGCAATCTGTCAGAGAATGACGAACAGCCTTTAGGTTTTTCTGTCACTGCTAAATACAAATCTGTGAATGACAGACAATATCCAATTAACACAACCTGTGTTCAGCATATATATACTGTAAACCCCACATCTAAAAGTGCACTTAACATGTGGCAGTTTATATTATTTTCTTCTAGTATTTGACACAGAACTTAAAAATATTTGAGATTCAATTTGAGCTCCCATTATAATGAACAGGAGAACTTTTGTTTTCTTTTTACTGAATATGCTGAATGCAAACAGTGGCTTGTGACACTGTCCTTTATAAATTAAAAACAAAAATAATTCTGGATACCATCAAGAATATCAATATTATGAACATGCACAGGAATGTTTAATCACATCGTCCACCCAGAGTAGTAGCTCATACCGGTCCGATAAACCCACCCCGGAGTCACCAACAGTCTTCCATTCTTTATATGAATGTTTATAGAATGGGCTTAATTAAAGTTGAAATGACTCACACCAATATGTTATCACCTTGAACTTTGACCACAAACTGTATGTGGACCCACACAAGCATCAATGTGTGTGAGTTTGGTGAGCAGCTGGGCAACTGCCTTGGAGGAGTAGTAAATGTAGTTAAATGTAGACAGATATACAGGCAAGGGATGCAATGCCACGTCACAGTACGCTAACAAGGTCTGACATGAGCTTACAATGACAAAATTCAGGCAGAAAAAAAAAATGAAATCTAAAATTTGAAAAAATCTGATCTTCATGGCTTTATTTACCATAATTTCTCATAAATCAACACAGTTATTACTTGTTTCTCTGAGCACAAATGAACAAACATCTCTTTTCTAAAAACAGCAAAATGTATTACCAGAAAACAACAAACAGAAATCCACATGACTATTGAAAGAGAAAATGCTGTATTGATGAAAATTGAAGACTGAGGCTGGTCTGTTAACCTATTTCAGCCCCCAAACGATCGTGTTTACAGCCTCATGCAAGCACCATGCAAACACAGCAGTTTCTCTTTCAATAGTCATGGCCTATTTTTCCTTCACAATAATTCTACAGGGTTAGATCAGGGTCAGATATGTTTCATGCCTTACATTCATACTGAAGGTGTAGTGTTTTTAATAGGCAATTGTAGCAGATCCCTCAATCATTAATGGCCTCTTGCTTATAGCACTTTTAATGGAATTGGTCAGGGGTGTCCAATCACGTGCCATGGAAGGCCAAGACCCTGCAGGCTTTACCACCAACCGGTGGCTGTGTCTCAATTCAGGTTCTACGTCCTCCAAGCGCACATTTCTAGGCCAGCTACGTCACTGTGCTGCGTCCAAGACTGTCCCATTCTGTGGGCTCCTTCACACGCGGCTGACAAATGCAGCCTTCAAAAGCCCGAAAACCAAGGACACACGAAGAGCATCCTTGTGGCCTTACCATATCCCAGCATTCAGCACGTACCTCAGCCTGGCTTTTTTTCTTGGCTCAGGCAGAAGCAGAACAAGTCAGAAACAGTTCAAAGTAAGTTTTTTGCTTGAATTATGCAGCAGTTTGAAAGTGAAAACAACAATAATCCAGAAAATGGCAACATCTGATTATTTAAGCTCAGGCTATGTGCCATTATTTTTTCTGATGTGCTGTATGCTTCATTTAATGTATTAAATAAATATGTTCAACTGTTATTTTTTCTGAAGCCAAAACTTTTTTCCCCCATTAATGTCAGTTTATTAACTAATGTCAGTAATATAAAAGTACGGTATGACGTGGTTGAAATAACTTGCTTTAAGATAACTTCTGAAGTCCCGTAGAGACATCGGGAAGTTGATGTTATTTATTTGCTTTATGTGGTGCTGTAACAAAAAAACCCCACCTAAGGTTACTTTTAGAGAAAACAGAGCACTTGATGAAGCTGAGGAGGGACATTATCTGTAATAATTTGATTATGCTAATCTTAAAAATGTCCATCACATCTGAAGTGAATCAGATTTTTCTGATATTTTTCCTTTTTTCTAGTTTATTTCTGAGGCCCACGGTGGAGAACCTGCAGGAACCGAGGGTCAGCTGTCAAGGGAACAGGCTGGATTCAAGATTTATAAAACTGATATTTGACTGAAATAACCACAATAATAGAGACGATCAATTGATTGTGATTTTTTTAGCAGTTTACTTTGCAAACTGAAACAAGCCCAATAAAATACTGCATGTTTACTGTTAATAATTAGAAAAACTACATTTCAATGAAGTAATTTTTTGAAAAAGATGATTTTTTGCAAGCCAATTCTAAAAGAGACTTTCATCTATTTATTACACACAGAGTAAAACATTTTAAACCAGATTTAATACTGATGACAATGATTATAGTTTTTAAAATAAAATGACAAATCATGATTTTCTGAGATGCACTGGTACAACTGAGGTGAAGCTGAAGATGGAGTCTGTTCTACTGCTGCTGAACATCACTGAGGTTCATCATCCTACAGTACAGGACTGTGGTCTGCTTTAGAACATTAAATGTCAGAACCAATACAAGGCAGAACATGCAATTATTTAGCTACATAATGGTCATAAATGATAACAGTAAACTGTTATACTTTCTACTGGTCATGTAATTAAGAATACATTTTAGAGTTCCGTCTAGCTGGTACACATATTTAAAGTAATAAAAATTAATCTATTTTGTGGTTATAATTTACCTAAATGTACCTGCTGACTTTAATGTGAGTTAAGGTCTTATTTTATCTGGTCATGGTCCTCCTTCTGTCTAGTGAAGATTCTCAAGTAAAAGGTAAAGAAAATACTCAAAACTCAACTCATCTTCCGCCGCTTAATCCTTTTCGGGTCGCGGGGGGGCTGGAGCATCTTTAATAATAAAAAAAGATAAAAAATAAAGTTCTGTCAAAAATGTCAGCAAAAAAAAAACAAAACTCAACTGACGTCATGGTTGCTAGGCAACAGGGTAGTGCGTGGCACAAACATACGTCCTCCAAAGACTAGACCGTCTTATTTAACAGCCATAAATCAGCCTTTAGATGCGGCCTACCTGACCTTTGAGTGTTCTGGCCTCCAGGGCCGCGGTCTACGAGGTCCACTGAATTTCTTCCCACTGATTGCTGGTAAGTGAAAGCACCTGCTGAAGAGACTGGGTAGAAGAGAAAACCTGCAGGGTACTGGCCCTCCATGGCACATGATTGGACACCCTTGGGATAGGTGAATGAGGCTTTGCTATGTACAGAATATAGAGCTGAAATAAGGATGTGCGGTTTTCAATTACTCTAACTGGATAAAAGTGTTTTAAATCAAACTGTAAAAACAAAGTGCTAGCTTATCTGAGTGGGTCTATCTGCTGGTTTGCATCATACAGTACCTCTATATGCAATAAGTGGAAGAGAATAACAATCTGGAAGAGAAACAGAAAAAATATGATGCAAAAAAAGATTGTGGAAAGATTAGCAACTAACTATGAAAACATGGTAGCAACGTTATTCAGGATGGACAGAAAAAGCCTGCTGTAACAGTGAGCCAGCATGAAAAAAAGAATTAAATTCAGCAGTCCTTAACATACCTGTACTTTATGATGAAAAGTGAAAATGTCAGCCTTGAAAGATGCCAATACTGCTTTAAAATCTCAATACGTAGGTGTTTCAACCTTAGCAAAGGGGTCATCGATGGGAATGGGAATTTCTGTGACAGCTCAGTGAGTCAATGATCACTCCCGTGGACAAAACTATATCTGGTCATTATCGAAAGAGCATTCTCTAGTTTTATGTGGCCAAGATACATGTATGAATACACAGTCCTGAGAATCAAGATTAAAGATGAGATCAGGAAGAAATAATAGTAAACAAAAGAAGAAATTATAGATGGCAACATGAATGACTGATGATATACTTAAATATTGGTGGACAAGAAGATTGAGGTACATTTGCTCTTTATTGGGTATTACAAAAAAGAAAAAATAGATGTGTCCTTCATGCTAACGAGATTTGTGTCCATCATCAAAAACAAGGTGGGGGTTTACACTTCTTATCTAGCATACAGCGATGTGAAAAAGCATTTATTGGCCGATTCATGGATCAAACACCTGTTGTGAATTTTGTGGTTAAGCACCTTGTTAGAGAACAGCAAGTTATGCAAAAAGTACTGAAACATCGAACAGTTGGACATGTGCATTAAAAAGGGTAGAGAAGGTCGGACTTCCGGGAAGATGGCGGAGAGACATAACACTTAAACAAAGAGCTCTCCCTAGCCGAATTAAAAATCATCGGTAAATGGCCAACTCGACATAAACGAATCAATAAACCAAGGGATGAAAACACGAAGGAACCGGGCACAAGGACAAAAACAGGGTAAAATTGAAGAATTCCTCTCCAACAACGCAGGAAAAACCGCTGTACGCAAAGCCCAAAAAAACGAGATGTCCACAGCAGTGAAAATGGAGGACACCAGACTCGACAACATGAACGCTGGCATCGCCAGTTTGGGTGAAGAGTTGAGAGAATTCAAGCGACAGCTACAACAGGATTTAGCGGCTCTTAAGGAGGAACTGAAAAAAGAAATTAAGGAGGAAATCATGGACCTCCGAAGAGAAATGGAGCGTAAATTAACGGAAAACATGGAGGAGCTGCGCTCCCAGCGGGCGTGTATGACAGAAGCGCAGACCCGAATTTCGGAACTAGAAGATTGGAAAAGCGAGGCAAACGAACAACTACAGACCCTGACGACGCAAACGCAGAGGATGCAGGAGAAAATAAACAACTTGGAGAGCAGATCCCGACGAAGCAATATGCGCATCTTTGGAATTCCGGAGGGCATTGAAGGCAACTCGATGACAAAATTCATGGATCAGTTCTTAAAAAAAGAACTGGAAATACCCGGAGAAACGGATCTGCAGATTCAACGGGCGCACAGAACACCGGCACAGAACCCGAAAACAAACTCTCCACCCAGGTCAGTTGTGGTAAACTTTGTGAAATATGACATAAAGGAAAGAATCCTGACGCAAGCATGGAAAAAAAAGATACGAATCGGCGACAAACAGGTATTTTTTGACCATGACTACCCGACAGAAATCGTGCAGCAGCGGAAGAAATATGCCAATATTAAAAAAACGCTGAAAGAGAAAAAAATTAGATTCCAAACGCCGCTAACGAAAATGAGGATTCATTGGGAGGAAGGCACAAGAACCTACAACACGGCCGAAGAGGCAGCGCGGGATATGATGGAGCGGGGCCTTGAGGTGAGCGTGCCGAAGGAGACGGCTGGAGCAGCGGCGGCCCTGAACGCACCACGACAGACGGAGTGGAGACGAGTGAACGGCGGAAGAAGGGGGAGAGACGTAGAGCAGCGGGCCCAGGACAAGCTACAAGGCTTTCAACTGAAAGCCTAGATCATAACAAAGATTAAGAAAGGCACAGAAGAAATGAAGGCCAAGAAGACAAGGTAAAAGAGAAACAGACGGCTAGGAGAGGTTTAAGTGATATTTGTTGGACATTTCTAGACTTATGACTATTACTTTGATAGTAAATACAGGTCTAGGGAGGGCCCTTCACTCTGTGAAGACAAACCCCCCACCCACCAACAGGGACCAGTGGGCAGAAGAAAGGCCCAAAGTACGGAGGTCGAGTTTTTTTAATGTGTTTTTATATAAATATGTGTTATTTTTGTTGTTAAAGGGGCTAGGAGCACAAGTTAAAAAAATGGAAAAACATGAATATGGGTAAAAATCTTAAGATAATGACACTAAACGTGAATGGTCTGAACTCACCTGTTAAAAGGGAAAGAATAATAAGAAAATTCAAGAAGGAAAAAGCTGAAATTATATTTATGCAAGAGACACATTTGAGCAAGGCAGAACATGTGAAACTAAAGAGATTTGGCTATAAGAACTCCTACTACAGTTCATTTAAGGGAGGAGCAAAAAGGGGGGTTATGATACTAATCTCAAACAAAATACAATTTGAAAGTGAACAGGAAATCCAGGATAAAGAAGGCAGGTATGTAATAATAAAGGGAAGAATAGATGGTATGCAGATCACATTAGTGAACATCTATGCCCCACCAGAAAGTGACAAGGGTTTTTTTCAACATCTGTTTGATCTCATAGCAACACACAGTGAAGGAGTCCTAATTTGTGGAGGAGACTTAAATGCTGTCATGGATCATGAAGTTGACACAACAAGTGTTAAGAAGACAAAAAAACATGTAACAAAGTTCATAAGAACCTCACTGGCAGAAATGGGTATGGTAGACATATGGAGGGACCTACACCCACTCGAAAAAGACTATACACATTATTCAGCAGTCCATAAAGTACACTCTAGAATAGATTACTTCCTTATGAATGAAGGTGACAGACACAGGGTGAGAAATTGTTGGATTGGAGGGGCAGAAATATCAGATCATAATCCTATATACATGGAAATATATTTAAACAATAGAAAACGACAAACAACATGGAAACTTAACGTAGGACTGTTAAATGATGAGAAAATGAAAGAAAGAATAAAAATAAACATAAACGAATATATCCAAGAGAATGACAATGAAGAAGTGGACCCAACAATACTATGGGACGCACTAAAAGCCGTGTTAAGGGGTAAATTAATTGTTGAAACAGGAAAAGCAAATAAGACTAAACTGGAAGCGTATGAACAAAGATGTGAGAGACTGAGGGAATTAGAACGTAAACATCAAAGCACAAATGATCCAAAAATATATCAAGAAATTAAAGAAGAAAAAACAAAGATAAAAGAAACACAAATGGATGAAATTGAAAGGAAAAATAGATATCTAAAGCAAAAATATTATGAAACGGGACCAAAAGCCACAAAACTGCTGGCAAAACGGTTAAGAAAACAACAAACAATGAATAATGTATACAAGATTAAAGACCCCACCACAAATAAAACCACAGTTAACCCAGAAAACATCAAAGAAATTTTCCATAATTTCTACCAAGAACTATACTCGCAACCTGAAGAAACAAATACTAAAGATATCAAAAAATTTCTAGACACATTGGACTTGCCATCAATAGGAAATCAACAAAATGAAAAACTAACAGCAGAAATAACAACACAAGAGATCAGAGATGTGATTAAGTCACTTAAAAATGGTAAATCACCAGGTAGTGATGGATACCCATCTGAGTTTTATAAACTGTTTATAGAAGAACTCTTGCCACAACTCCTAAAGTCATTTAATTGGACGCTGAACAACAACAAAATACCTCCAACATGGAACGAAGCAATCATTTCAGTTATTTTAAAACCAGGGAAAGATAAAGAACAATGCGGAAACTATAGACCAATCTCTTTATTAAATGTAGATTATAAAATATACACAACAATTATATGTAAACGAATAAAGACATTCTTGACGGAATTGATAGAAGATGATCAAACTGGATTCATAGAGGGACGCCAAACACATGACAATATCAGGAGAACAATACATATAATTAACCAAATACATAAAGAAAAGAAAAGCGCAGTAATAATGAGTTTAGACGCAGAAAAAGCATTTGACAGGGTTAACTGGAAATTCCTATATAGTGTACTGGAGCGCTTTGGATTTAACGAAAAATCAGTACAATGCATAAGGACGCTATATCAAGAACCTGTGGCAAGAATCAAGATAAACGGTAGCTTAACAGACAAAGTAAATATACAAAGATCAACTAGGCAGGGATGCTGCTTATCGCCCACCTTGTTTGCTCTGTTCATAGAACCATTGGCTCAAGCCATAAGACAAAATAAGAAATTAAAAGGTGTAACAATAAAGGGGGCGGAACACAAGATTGGGCTATTTGCAGACGATATTATAGTTTACCTTGAACAACCAGATAAATCAATAATGGAAATGATGAACTTGATAGAAAATTTTGGAAAATTATCAGGATACAAGATAAACATAACAAAAACACAAATACTGACATTCCACTATAACCCTCTAAACCAGATAACTGATAAGATCAAACTAAACTGGAAGCAAAAAGAAATAAAATACCTTGGAGTGAACATACCTAAAGACCTAAGCAAAATATATAAAGCAAACTATGATAGGTTGGAACAAGAAATAAAAAAAGATATTGATAGATGGTCAATCTTAAATATGGATCTGAATTCAAAAATTGAGACAGTCAAAATCAGCATACAACCTAGATTACCTCTTCCAGGCTATACCAACAGAGATTCCAGATGCCCAATTCTCAAAGTGGGACAGGATGATATCGAGATTTGTTTGGGGAGGTAAAAAACCAAGAGTGAAATATAAAACCCTCCAATTACCAAAAGAGAAAGGAGGCATGGGCCTACCGAGTCTAAAGGAATATTACTACTCAGCACAAATAAGATATATCATATGTTGGTGCGACGAGGGATATGAGGCAAAATGGAAAGAAATGGAAAAGGAAATTGAGGGACTCCCAGTACAAAGCATAATAGGGGATAAAGATGCATATAAGCAAATCAAACAAATAGACCCAATCACTAAATTTACTTTAGAACTGTGGTATAAAATAGTACAAAAATATAATATAAGGGAAGACATAAAACTATTGAAATGGGTAGCATTTGACAGTCAGTTTGAACCGGCAAAACAAGATAGGGGATACAAAAATCTGGTGAACAAGGGAATCACAGCATGGGGCAATATCGGAAAAAAAGATCTCGGGAGCTTTGTAAATATCAGGAGAAAATTCAAATTAGAAAGATCGGAATTTTTCAGATATCTGCAGATGAGAGATTACTATATGAAGAAGATTAGGCATAACCTCCAAACAGATGTGAACGAGATTATACAACTTATTTTAAGCTCATATGCAGGAAATAAAATAAGAATTATTTCAAAACTATATCAGAAACTTATGACAAACAATCATACAAGTAACTATATAAAGGAGAAATGGGAGAAAGAGCTCAATTTAAACATAACAGAAGAAAGCTGGCAGGAAATATGGAAAACACAACACACATCAACAAATTCAAGGGCATGGAGGGAATTTGGATGGAAAAACCTGATTCGCTTTTTCATTACACCACAGATTCAAGGAAAATATACAAATACCCAATCTTTATGCTGGAGGGGATGTGGGGCTCAAAATGCAGACCACTCACATATGTTTTGGAAATGCTACAAAATATCATCATTTTGGAAATCTATGCATGTGACAATACAGAGGATATTAGGATATAATATACCAATGAACTGTAACCTGATGTACTTATGTGATCTTAAAAAAGACAGTGTTATACAGGCTGAGGACAGATATCTAGTTAAAATCTTGTTGATTGCATGTAAAAAAACTATCACAAAAAAATGGCGATCAGAAGTTCTTCCTGACCAAGAACAATGGACTGACATTGTTGAGGACATACGTATGATGGAAAAACTAACATATCGACGAAGAATGCAAGAAGGAATATGGGAGAAAAAATGGCGGAAATGGACACACTACAAAGTGCAACAACGAGGCAGAAATTGAAAGAATAACCAAAGACACTGAAAAAACCAGAAGAATTAAGAGATGGAAACTAAAAACTTGATGCTCCAACATTTGTCCCCCCCCCCTTTTATTTTTTATTTTTTATTTTTATTTTGTTTATTTTTTTTTTATTTTTCCCTACCCTAACCCCTTTGTTTTTTAAATGTAGAATGTGATCTGAATGCATTATATATGATGAAAAATGAATAAAAATCTAAGTTACAAAAAAAAAAGGGTAGAGAAGGTCAAATTAATTTCACCTGTAAAGGTTATAGTGCATTTTGGGGCTATCCTGAAATTTCAACCAAAAGCCAATTATCCCTAACTTTTTGTGAGTAGTGTATGTGTATATGTATAGTAGGAGTAGGTAGGATATGTATAGTGTATATGTATAGTAGGAGTAGTGATGGGACAGCAGGCTCCGGAGCTTCAAGGGTGCTCTGAACTTGTCCAGGAAATATTTGGCAAAGCGCGTTTCGAGGAGTGTATTGCTGACGTCGTACCACGTGACTGGGTCAGGAAGCCATTCATGATTTTGCACGCATCATGAAATAAAGTGAGCAGCGATACACAAGGGAAATCCCCATCCCTCACGTTTTTTGTCGATGTTTGACTGTGTAAGGGATTTGTCACAGCCAATTTTCAGATGGAGACAGCAGCAAAAACACGGACTTCTCCCGTTTGGGAACATTTTGAGCACATTTCTCACATTGATGCATTTTTCCACAAATAGTGGGTATTTATTGTAACTGAAGTGATGGCCTACTGGTAAAGCATCTGCTCTACAACTGGGAGGTTGAAGTTCGAGTTCCAGCTAGGCCATTTTTGTAATTTTATTTTTATTTGCAAAGTGACATGTCTGTTGTGTTTCAAAGAGCTTGGATCATTATTACGCATCATTATGCTGAGGCACTACTGCTATTGTGCCCTGCATGAGAATAAGGACAGAGGTGAATATACTGGGAAAGACAGTATAAGACTGTTGAAAAGTTATTTCTGAAAAAAAACAAAACGGGTAAGTACCACAAGCACATTCACTGTAGTCACCTCTACTACTACTACTACTAACCTGCACTTATATAGCGCTTTTCTAGTCACAAAGACCACTCAAAGCGCCTTCATTAATACTAACCCTCTATTCTAAGGGCCTATAGGAAACAGATATCTAGGGACAATTTAGAACAGCCAATTAACCTAACATGCATGTTTTTGGCATGTGGGAAGAAACCGGAGAAATCCCGGAGTAAACCCACGCAACACGGGGAGAACATGCAAACTCCACACAGATCACTGTTGGTCGGGGGCTGGGATCGAACCCACGATCCCACGATCCCCACAATCCCCCGGCCAAGGGTAAACTGTGCTGCCGCAGTGCTAACCACTGCGCCACCGTGCAGCCCAGTTTTATTATTTCTTTTTTCCCTTATGATCATTGATATTTCTTAAAGACAGTGCATTTATTGAAATGAAAAAAAAAATACACATTAAACCAATAATACCCTTGTAAAAATTTCCACGTTGTATACGTTTTGTCCACTAGATGGCCTGGTAGAAAAAAATGAAGTTTCACAGGCCTCGTCTATATGAGCCATTTTGATGAAAGGCCTCAAGTCCTCCAGAAAGCTTCATCTGGCCATCACTACCATGGACAGCCAAGACCCTGCAGGTTTTGTCTTTGACTCAGTCTCTTCTGCAGGTGTTTTCACTGATCAGCAATCAGTGGGAAGAAATTCAGTGAAATCTGCTGTTGAAGACACTGGTTGGAGGTAAAAGCCTGCAGGGTCTTGGTCCTCCATGGCACATAATTGGACACCCCTGATGTAGAGTATCATATGTATGTTACCAGCTATTGGAGCATAAACTAGAGCAGGGGTGTCCAATCATGTGTCATGGAGGGCCAAGACCCTTTTTTTTTTTTTTTTTTTTTGTTACTTATTTGTACCCGTAGGTAGATTTGGTTTGCAGTCTGGTGACAAGCCACCGGCTGCTGGTCGCTGTGTGCGCAAGCGCCCTAAACCTACATGTTTTTGGTATGCGGGAGGAAACCGGAGAAATCCCGGAGTAAACCCACGCAACACGGGGAGAACATGCAAACTCCACACAGCTCACTGTTGGTCGGGGGCTGGGATCGAACCCACGATCTCATGATCCCCGCGATCCCCTGGCCGAGGGTAAAACTGTGCTGCCACAATGCTAAACCACTGCGCCACCGTGCACCCTGCAGGCTTTACCTCCAACCAGTGTCTTCAACAGCAGATTTCACTGAATTTCTTCCCACTGATTGCTGATAAGTGAAAACACCTGCTGAAGAGACTGGGTAGAAGAGAAAAGCTGCAGGGTCTTGGCCCTTTATGGCACATGATTGGACACCCCTGAACTAGAGTCTCATCAGCCAACTGCTCAGATGTACATATTAGAATTATTTAGGGCCCATAAAAATTCTGAACTTTTTTTTTTATCAATGTATTATTTTATTGAAGAATACAAAGACTAATTCTGCACCTTTCATTGTGTTGATGTATTTCTTAAATATTTGCTTTCATGAAAATACAGGCCCATTTATCTTTAAGTGTGAAAATATAAAAAAGAATATAAGAAATCAGGAAGAGGACAAAATACCTTTTCACAGCACTGCATATAAATTGTATATAAATGCAAAAAACCAAGAAAAACAATTTGGTATTGATAACCCTAACTTTAATGAACAGGGTTGTAGTTACTTATAGTTAGAGTATATACAGTTTACATACTACATGTACTGTATATTTGGGATAAAACAATCTTAAACAGAGCCAAATACAAAACAGCTTTGAGGAAGACTATTACAATTTTTTATTTTTTTCATATCAATGTTTATTAAAGCATTTCATTTGGGATTTTCTCTCTCCTGCACTCTCATTACAGACTCCGGGGGTTTGCAGTAGGAGTCAATTAAAGGAGCTCCCCATTGTAATTACACCATGTTAGATATACTAGCCCACTGGGATACTAGTGTTTGTCCTTCCTCCCCGTCATCTTCTCCTCCCACTCTTTTACACACTTTTCATCTCCACCTGGGGGTGTTTTAAGGGAGGGGCTCATTAAATCCTAAAATCCCTCCCGGTCTCTCTAGGAAGGAGAAAGCAAAGATTGTTCCATAGTTTATGATCTGGTAGAATATAAAATTATTGAAAGCACAGAAATGAAGCAAAAAATTAAGTGGGCTCAGCATAACAGAATGGGGGAAGGAAAAGTTGTTTGTGGCGGCACCTTGCATGGCAGCGGCCCCTCTGATTCTAGATGTGATTAACATTGTAGATAGGAGAAATGTAGTTTTGTTCTACTGTACATGATTGGCTGTATAGACTGAATGACAAAGTTGGCTTCTTCTAAGAATTCTTGATTATTATTAGAGCAAAGGGGGTGGGGGGAGAAATCCTAGCTGTCTTGTTTGTTTCATCATTTAATATTGTCTTGCAGAATTTCATCCTGCTCGCCTTGGGTCAGAAAATCTGCTGACTTCTAAATGATTAAACATGTTTAATCATCAAAGAAATACTGCAAAAATCAAACCTATTTGTCAATAGCTTGGATCAGCTTGTTCACTCTAGACTAGCTGTGAGACTACAAACAAAATAATAACATCATTTTGTTAATCCAAAGGCTTGCACAGTCAGACCCTTTTATAGCACTGCTGTAAGACCTAACTGCACCTCTCAGTCTTTCAAGTCGTCTGATCAAGGCCTATTACCCGCACCCATGTGAACTATAAACGTTATGGTCTTCTGTTTGGTGCTTTGTGGTGCTGCTGTACTCTCTTCCTCCCTTCTTATGTCTGTTGCGGGAGCCTTGGCTGCAGCTGGAGTGGGAAGCAAATCCGTCTTCCATCCTGCAGTTACCTTGGCTACATAAGAGCTGGTCTCATCTGTCAGCCTGTACTGGATTGTACTCTGTGTTGTTGTATTACCATGCCACCTTGTTACATGAAACCTTGTTTGTACACTTAGCAACCTGATACCTCAGTCTCCTGTTTTCACTGAACAAACCGGGAAACCTCCTCACTCCCCAACTAGTGGCTGCTCTTTCTGGTATGGACTCGTGGAATACTCACCTGCAAAGCCTCCCTGCCCATTACAACTGTGGAAAACAAAACTGAGCTTTTGGACCTTGGCCATCTGTTGCCAGTCTTCCCCTCTCGCACCTGTACATACACGCACTTGTTCACCTTGTGCATACACTCTACTTGAACACTCTCATTAACTACTTTGTTTATTTGTACAACAAAAATTCTTAAACCTTACTCTTGAGCTTGTGTCAGCTTGTGGGTCCTGCTTTGCCTCACATGACAATAAATGCAGATGTGAACCTACTTTTGAGATTGTTCCTCCTAACTCTGGAATGACCTTCGATAATCAGTATAGCATTTCAAACCTAATCTAAAACCAAAGTGGCATTTTTCTAAGTCATATCTAATTCATCAATGGTGCCAAGTTATGCAAGTACAACAGATGAACTTATAGCAGCATCAATATTTGGTTATATGAGTGCATGTATGTTCCATCACTTAGAATTTGTATACTTAATGTTTTTTGGTATGTCCAGATTCCATTTTAAAGAATGCTACTCAAACAAAGTTCATTACTATTATTATTACTATTCAAAATGTTTTTAAACCTGCGCACAATTTCATAGGGTATAAGCATAAAAAAAAATCATTACAAGTTCGGATTGGGATCTGAAAATCACGTTAAAAACATGGGACAAATTACAGGGGTAAGACAGGGCCCTCAACACGTAACCAAGTTTGAGGAATTTCCCTCAGAGCCAACACACCATCAAGGCTCTTCTAAGGTCGCTAAAAAGACCTCAGTTCAGGAAGATCTTTTAACAGTTTTTTGTTTTAAAGTTTTATATACTATGTTCTTAATGGTTTTTATGTTCTTAATGTTCTTTCAGTTTTTGAGTACCATAAAAGAGGGCCACTACACTGTTATACTAAATAAGACAATAGAATGGAGAAACAGGGTGTAACCAAAATAATCTCATATAATGTAAAAGGGATCCTGAATCCAGTTAAAAGATCCAAGATTCTAGGCAAAATGAAAAAAGACAAAGCAGGAATAATATTTTTACAGGAGACCCACCTAACAGACTTGGAGCACACTAAACTTAATAGACAAGGGTTTAAATTGTTCTCTTCATCTTCATATAAGTCAGGGAAGAGGAGGGGGGTAGCGACATTGATCTCAACTAAAATTATATTTGAAAAAAATTCAGAACACAAAGATAAAGAAGGGAGATTTAGCATGGTACTTGGTCGGCTAGAGGGAGAAGATATCACCCTGCTGAATGTGTATGCACCTCCAGGGGCCAACTTAAATTTTATAAAAATGTATTTGACCTAATGATAACTAAAGCCCAAGGTTTAGTGATATGTGGTGGAGACTTCAATCTAAGACTGAATCCATACTGGGATGCATCAGGTAATTCTCCACATCAAAATAGCACTCAAAGTAGAAAAACTAGGATGCTACTAAATGAATTGGGAATCCGTGACGTGTGGAGGGAATTCAACCCCAGTGTAAAAGATTATACACTTTACTCAGCACCACATTCATCATACTCAAGGATTGACTACCGTATTTTTTAGACTATAAGGTGCACTTAAAATCCTTTAATTTTCTCAAAAATCGACAGTGCGCTTTATAATCCGGTGCGCCTTATGTATTAATTCTGGTTGTGCTTACTGACCTCGAACCGATTTTATGTGGTACACGGCGCTCAAAAATCTGTCAAAAATGTTTTAGTACGACTTTGGTAAGTTACGAAGCCGAACTGCTTGATGGATTGTCGGAGCATTACGGTACTCAGGAGCCTCGCGGAGTAATATGTGCTTCAACATAATGGCCGGATGGCTTTTTCCACAAATCTCCATCCCTATTGATCTGCCACTCCATGCGCGCCCATCTCACCGATACTGTCAAAACCCAAGTGAAGCAAACTAATTCGGAGCTTGCCATCATTCCGGGTGGATTAACCGAAGAACTCCAACTGCTATATTGGTGTCAACAGGTCATTCAAAGTTAAATTGCTAGCGAGTTACGCCACTATCTGCCAATGGATCGTGGATCGAAACTGCTCCTGTTTAGCTGTAATTAATATTCAAAAATGATATTTTCGGGATGAAAGAATTCAAGCGTCCTGGCATTTGTTTGCATTGTTTACTTCTCGGGGCTGCCGCCAGAGAGCGAGCCGTATCGATTACTGAGCGATTATCCTGGCGATGTAAACAGCCACGGACCAAAAACGTACATTTGCTCATGGAACAGGTCATTCACACTTGCAGACAATTGCGCTATATGTGTCTATAATGACTATAGATAGGATTTTCTTTCCATGCACGCAAAAAAAAAAAAAAAAAAATTCCCAGATCCGACTACCTCGCGAGGTAGTCGATACCCAAAAGCCAATGATGTATAGAACACGTTTATTAGGATTTGTATGTGAAATTTCGGCATCGAAACTGCTCCCCTTTAGCTGTAAACGGGAGCAGTAAATACGGCTGTAAATACGTATTTACGGCTGTAAATACGGCTCGCTCTCCAGCGGAGAGCGAGCCGTATCGATTACCGAGCGAGTACTGAACGAGTATTCTGGCCAATATGGCGATGTAAACAGCCACGGACTAAAAATGTTCCACCTGCTCATGGAACAGGTCATTCACACTCGCAGACAATCGCGCTATATGTGTCTATAATGACTATAGATAGGATTTTCTTTCCACGCACGCAAAAAATGTTTTTTCCCCGGCTCCGACTACCTCGCTTTAAAGCGCCTTATAATCCGGTGCACCTTATGTATGAAATTAGACCATCAAATAGACCGTTCATTGATAGTGCGCCTTATAATCCGGTGTGCCTTATAGTCCCAAAAATACTGTATTTTTTATGTTTAATAGAGACATTGGAAGAGTAAAAACATGTAAAATAGGACTGATGGATCTCTCTGACCACAGTCCGATCTATATGGACTTAAATATCCAAAAATACACAAATAATACATTTTCTTGGAGGTTAAATTCAAATGTGCTGAAAGGACCACTGAAAGATGAATTGGAATCAGATATTCTCAGATATTTGGAAGAAAATGATAATGGAGAAGTATCCCCTTTAATACTGTGGGACGCATGCAAAGCTGTAATAAGGGGAAAGATTATCGCAAAACTGGCACTCCAAAAGAAAATGAGACAAGAAAAACTAATCACATTAGAGTCAGATCTTAAGAAACTAGAAAAAGAGCACAAAGACAACACTCATTCTAATGACTCGCTCAAAATTAAGGAAATAAAAAAACAAATAAACGAGATCTACACAATAGAAATCCAGAAGAAACTTACATTTCTGAAAAAAAATATTATGAAACAGGTAGCAAATCGGCAAAATTACTAGCCTATAAATTGAGGAAACAACAAACGGAGAGAGCAATCTACAAAATCAGAGACCCAGTATCAAAGGAAATAAAATTTAGAATTCAGGAAATTCTTAAAAGTTTCGAGAATTACTACAAGAACTTGTACTCCCTCAAAAAACACAAAGACACATCCGAAGCCTTCCTAAATACATTAAATCTTCCCCAACTTACTGAGTCACAAAATAAAAAACTACTGGCAGAAATACAACCTAAAGAATTAGAAAAAGCAATCATGAAACTTAAAGCTAACAAATCCCCAGGAGCAGATGGTTATACAGCAGAGTGGTACAAAACCTTTAAACAGCAACTATCTCCTCTCCTCCTGAAAACATTTAACTATGTCCTCCACACAGGGGAAATCCCCCCCTCCTGGAGAGAAGGGGTCATTGCAGTCATACCTAAACCCGAAAAGGATAAACTAGACTGCTCCAACTACAGACCAATCAGTGTGTTACATCAGGACTATAAGCTTTTTACTGCTGTCCTTGCCAAAAGGTTAGAAAATATACTGACAGACTTAATTCATTTAGACCAAACAGGTTTTATAAGACAAAGACAGACACAAGATAACATTAGACGCACTTTACACATAATTCATCATATAAAAAAATATAATTTAAATGCAGCCATACTGGGATTAGATGCTGAAAAAGCATTTGATTCGGTTGACTGGTCTTTTCTATATAGAATCTTCTCCAGTTTCAATTTTCATAACAACTTCATGAGAACTATCCAGGCATTATATAAAAAACCAACAGCTAAAATAAGGATTAACGGTAAATTATCATCATCTCTTGAACTGGAAAGAGGATGTCGTCAGGGCTGCCCCTTGTCTCCACTGCTCTTTTCAATCTTCATAGAACCTCTGAGCCATTGATAAGACAGAATCAAAAAATTCAAGGTATTACACTTGGTCAGAAGGAACATAAAATAGCACTCTTTGCTGATGACATTTTAATATGCCTGGGGAAACAGGACACCTCTTTTCCAGAACTAATCTCAGTTTTTTCAGAGTATGGAGAGTTATCGGGGTACGAATTAAACATGCATAAAACCCAAATTTTAACATTCAACTATAACCCAAATCAATATTTACTAAGCAAATTCAAAACTAACTGGGAGATGGAATCTATGAAATATCTGGGGGTCAATATCCCGAAACAACTCAACAAGATTATAACACTAAACTATGATCCACTGATGGCAAAAATAAAATTGGATCTAGCAAGATGGAATACGATACCATTCTTGGGTACTGCACAAAGAATTGAAGCAGTCAAAATGAATATACTTCTACGTCTTCTTTAGCTTTTCCAAACAATACCGGTAGAACCTCCCAAAAAAACACGGCAAGAACTGGACAGAAGGATCTCAAGATTCATATGGCAGGGCAAGAGACCAAGAATCAGATATAGAACCCTACAGCTAAACAAAGACAAAGGTGGGCTTGTGCTGCCAAATATCAGGGACTATTTTAAAGCCGCACAAATTAAATCTTTAGTAGAGATATGTAACCCAGTCTACACTGCACAATGGAAGGAGATAGAATGCCAAATAAGTGACATTCCCCTACAGGCGATAATAGGGAATAATGCCTTACCTAAACTTTTGAATAACACTAACCCGTGGATAGAGACCCTGCTAAAAATTTGGTTTAAGACAGTCAGAGAGAATCAAACTAAAGAACCCTATCGATTATTGCAATGGATCTCCTATGATCAGGATTTTACTCCTAACAAAACAGACACTAGATTTAAAAAGTGGAAAGAGAACGGACTGATAAAATATTACGATTTTTTTAAAGGGCAAACTTTAAGAAGTTTTGAAGATTTGAAAAAACAAGGTCGAGTAAATCAAGACCTTTACAGGTTCTTTCAGCTTAGGCACCACATAAACAAAATACTTAAAAAGGAGGATTTGGAAAGGGCCCAGTCAGGTGTTCTGAAGGTTTTCTTAATGGCGTATAAAGGGATCCCAGGGATCAGATACATTTCTAAAATATACCATGGTCTTCAAGATTTAAAAGGAGACAACACATCATATATAAAAGAGAGATGGGAAAAAGAGGGGAATTTCACTTTACAACTGGAAATATGGGAAAAGCTAAATAAACAACAATGGAAAAGTACTTAAGATAAGATAAGACAAGCCTTTATTAGTCCCACAATGGGGAAATTCCAGGATTGCAACAGCACAGGGATAGCAACACTCAGAACAACAATCAGACGACAAGAAAAAACAAGAGCAGCAAATATACATATGTACATATAAATATACTGTATAAATATATAAACACAGTGCGGAGCATTGTAGCTAGATGAAATAAATATATAAATATATAAACACAGTGCGAAGCATTGTAGCTAGATGGAATAAATATATAAATATAAAAACACAGTGCGGAGCATTGTAGCTAGATGGAATAAATATATAAATATATAAACACACAGTGCGGAGCATTGTAGCTAGATGGAATAAATATATAAACACACACAGTGCGGAGCATTGTAGCTAGATGGAATGAACAGCATAACCGTCTACTTAGTTATCCTACATGGTATGATTATGTACCCATACATATTGTCACCCTCCGTAATGACCGGTATTTTCCTAGTTGTATACCGGAGGGGACCATTGTGTAAGTCTGTTGCGTCTTTTGCATTCAATACTATTAGGTTGTCACGTTTTTTTGCTATCTCTGCGAGCAGCCCTGCTTAGGTTATACAGTCTGACAGCCGTAGGTAGGAAGGACCTGCGAAACCTCTCAGTTGCGCACCTAGGATGATGTAGTCTGCTGCTAAATGAGCTCCTCAGTGCGTTCAGTATGTCCTGCATAGGGTGGGACTCGGACTCCAGCAGAGATGACAGTTTAGCCACCATCCTTCTCTCTCCTATCTCCTCTACTGGGTCAAGGCGTTGCCCCAGGACAGAGCTAGCTTTCTTGATCAGTTTGTTCAGTCTCTTCCTATCGGCTGCTGTAACGCCACTGCCCCAGCAGACCACTCCAAAAGTGATGGCTGATGCCACCACCGTGTCGTAGAATGTCTTCAGCAGTGCCCCTTGTACACCAAAAGACCTGGGTCTCCTCAGTAGGAACAGCCTGCGCTGTCCCTTCTTGTAGAGTGCATCAGTATTGTGTGATCAGTCTCTCCCTTCTGCCGCGCTGTGGACTATTTTTTCCTCCACACTGGTGACCCTCGACGCAGAATGGAACATCAGACGAACACCCCGGAGATCACCCACGACTGGGAAAGCCTCAGAAAGCGTCATGGTGCGACCCTCACCTGATATTTTGGACCTCCACGCTGGGACCTGCCGAGGGACAATGATCGTCTGCTCCCTCTCACCGCGCTGCGGATCCCAGAAACAGAGGATCGCCCACATCCTTCACATCCACACGGGAGCGCGCGCGCCTTCTCCTCTCTCCACGATGGTGACCTCCAGGGCCGGACGAAGAACACAGCGCTTGGACCAGAACGCACCATGACCCAACACGAGCAAACGACAGAAACAGCCTGAACAGGGAAGACCATCGGAGCCGACTGCACTGATTTCCATCAAGCTCCCTGACCCTGACTCACCTCTCAACAGCGGACCTTCCATGCACAGAAGCCCCGCACGCACACCGTGGGGTTACGAGAACAGCGCAACTTTCAGCTATGTGGTCACAGCGCCAGGCGCGCGCCACGCACCAGGGACAATCCGGCTCCACAGACTGACATCGTCCTCCGCCGGTGCACATGCCTGAGAAACATGGCCGATCGCCACCCTCGGAACCTTCAGGGCTGCTCACGCACCTGAAGCGGACACACAGCCCGCACACAGGACTTTGTATGGGTCTCAGCCACGGCGCACAATGGGAATTCAGCCGTCTGCTGTCCCCGATGGCTTTAGGGCTGTGCCCGCACCTAAAGTCAAACCGCCAAGTCCTTCACACAGCTTCAGTTTCTGTTCTTTTTCACAGCCGCTACGCATCCTCGCAGGACTGAGCCACAAGAGGAGTCGGAGACAATTTTTTTTCTTCTTCTCACAGCTGCTGTGGATCTCCGCCACGTTTAACAGGAAAGTCCCTCACCATCGCGGATCCACATGCAATTTTTGCGTGGCCCGGACAACTTTGCCGTCCCGGGCCGGCACTTGCTTACTCCCACCCCCCTCCACCTCCTCCTGCACAGAGATTTTCCCGCACCTCACTTCCAAAGCCGGCCGATCGCCGTCTCGTTCCCCTGCTGATCGCTCTGGGGGGAGCGGTGTGGGGTGACCCACCACAATCTACTTGGACAGACAGAGCACTCAGCTTGAGCAGAAAACAGAACAATGACATGTATGGACTGATATCAATATGTAAATGTGCTTGCATTCTCTTTTGTCCTACAGCCCCGGAGCAAAGAGAGGAATTCCGGCGCCAGTAATCAAGCTATATATATATATATAGATATGTGTGACTCTTATGTAAATGTTACATGCATTCTTTCTTGACTGTTATGTAAATGTCCCATGTATTCTCTCTTGCTGGTATAAATGTGCTCACTCAAAGCTCACAGAAAACGCATTCAGAACGCACTGACGACGACTCAGGGCTCACTCACAGCGCTGGGTGAGCCCCGTGATGGAGGAATAAAGCACTCTTAACCTTCAGCTTGCTGTGTCCGCCTGCACTTATTCCGTTCCTCCACACTGTTCATCCCTATTCCGTTCATCCCTGCTGTGAAGAGAATTTGGATGGAAAAATTTGGTAAGATTTTTCAGAACACCTGCACAAAACAAATTTACTCGTAAAGGGTTGAATTGTTGGCGCTTGTGTGGTGAAAAGACTGCAAATCATTTTCATGTATTTTGGTCATGCCCAGTTATCCACCAATATTGGACCAATGTACAGACAATATTGGGGAAAATATTCAAACAGTTCCCTTTTCTTTTGTAACTTTGTATTTGGGTTTACTACCGGAATCAACAGAAAGACGAGGAGAAAAATACTTATTCACTGTTTTAATATTGGCAAGTAAAAAAGCTCCAACAAAAAAATGGATGTCGAAAGACTGTCCTGCACCTGAAGATTGGATTAACGTGATTCAGGACATTTATTTGATGGAAAAGTTGACATTTGCACTGAGACAGGACATGGATGAGTTCTTGAACTTTTGGCAACCCTGGAACGCATATGTGTCTTCCATCAGATCTAATCTTGCACAAACACCATTTCAATAATGGCACCTCTCTTTGTTCCAACGCTACTCAGATGCTCTTTTATTTTTCTGCTCTTTTGTTGTTTTTTTTTAATTTTTCTTTTCTTTCACTTAAAAAAAAAAGAGTGTTGTAATAATTTTTTTTCCAATGTTGTCAAAAAAAGGGGGAATATGTGATGAAAATGTAAACAAAGCAATGCTGTAATGACATGTATACCCTTTACAAAAACTTAAATTAAAAAAAATGTTTTTAAACCAATCAGACTGCATTTGATTCACCAAAATAATGAAAGCACCAAGGTGCTGATGTCTCAGTTCCAGAGCCTTGGCGGGGGCATGCATGCTCAGATCACCACCAAAATGTTATGGGTTCCTCTCTAGCTTAAGGACCACCTCTGGTAAAAATTTCATCCAAATCCATCAAGTAGTTTTGAAGTACACGGATGTGCAGTGAAAATAATCTGCAGTTCACATGCCCATACTGTCGGCGACAGCCAAGAGCCATCAAAGTGATTTGCCTCTAGTGGCCCGGCATAGTTATTACAATACCATTTTTCCCAGCTTCATTGACCGTAAAGGTGAGATAAATTTGTGTTTATTTCAAAAACAAAGCCTTATCTCGAAATTCTGGCAAATTAAAAGTCGACAAAATACAGCCATACAATGATACAAGCCTTTAGTTCCACTTAATTTTGACCGGACAAGCTGAAACAGACAGGCGGACAGATACAATCAACCAACCACACACACAGACACATTGAGCGATTACCGTATGCCTCTCCGTTTCACCAAGGCATAAATTTTAGTATTAACAGTAATGGTAACCAGCTGGAGGAAGACCATGTCAATATAAAGTGCTGTGAAAAAGTATTTGTCCCCTTCCTGATTTCTTATAGTTTTGAACATTTGTGACTGTTAAAGGTTTCAGATCATCAAACAAATGTTAATATTAGATGAAGATAACCAGAGTAAATACAAAATGCAGTTTTTAAATGATTATTTCATTTATTAAGGTAAAAAGCTATCCAAACCTATCTGGTAACTGCCCCTAAACCTAATAACTGGTTGTGCAACTCCTGGCAGCAACAACTGCAATCCAGCATTTGCGATAACTGGCAATGAGTCTTTCACATCACTGTTGAGGAATTTTGGCCCACTTAATCTTTACAGAATTGTTTTAATTCAGCCACAATGGAGGGCTTGAGCCTGAGGTCATGAGCTGATGGCCAGACATTTTCCTGAAGTCGCAAAGCAGCCCCAGACCATCACACTACCACTACCATTTTTGACTGTTGGTATGATGTTCTTTTTATGAAATGCTGTGTTAAGGTGCATTCAGACCAAATGTGAAGCGCATTTTTCACATGGCGCTGATGCATACTAAGTTAATGGAAAGAGGCAAGCACACTGTAACATACTGCCATGCTACAAACAGTGTAACGACATGGCCGAAAGGCGCCGAGTTTGAGAGAGCCTTAGTGTGTACGGTTGAGCAGGTTGGCTAATAAAAAGCTCTGTTAAAACACGCAGTCAGTGTCCACGCCTTACTGGACATAACACTGGCGATGAGGATGGAGCTCCCGTTTTCACCTCTTCCTCCGTTCCTCGCTCTACCGGGCGAACCGCTGATCCCATGGTCCCGCTGGCATGAGTCCTTCCAGACATTTATACTGGTTATGGGGTTAGTCGGAGCTAATGATGAGCGGCTAAAGGCTATGCTAATCCACAGCCTGTGCAGTGAGGGACAGTGTATTTTCCGCACTCTCGGACCCGCGGAAAAATATGAAGACTGTGTTGTTTTATTGGCTGGACATTTCGCTGCTCCACAGTGTGTTATAGTCCGATGGATCATCTTTCATCAGCACCGACAGCGGCCAGGTGAGCCCGTCCACCACTGTGTCACTGATCTCCGGTGTTTGGCTAACCTCTGTAAGTTTGGCCAGTGAGAAGAGCAGATGATTTGAGACCAGCTAGCCGAGCACATAGCCGACGCCAAGTTTATGGTGCCAGACGACCTGTCGCTGTCTAAGGCAGTGGAAATGGCCTTTCAGCTGAAGTCCGCCGTTCAGTTAGCATTGCAGCTAGTGGCCTCGGATCCAGCCCCCTCGCTCTCTGCTATACTAGCACAGACAGTGGCCCCAGCCATTCAGCTCTAGGACAAACTCGAGGTTAATGCGGTGGGACACCAGGACACCATGGCACGCCAGCCCTGTGGAAACTGCAGCTCTTCTCACCCCACACAAGCCCCAACCTGCCCAGCCACAGGACAGAGATGCCAGCGCTGTGGTAAATTCAAATAACTTCTCCAAAGTGTGCCGCTCGGCGCCCACCTCTACAAGACCTCTACACCACTCATCCCGCCAGTCGAAGCCGACCACTATCCACTCTGTTGGCTCCACCGCCAAGCCATTTAAGTGGTGCACAGTGGAGCTGGATGGTATATGCTTACAACTGCTACTGGATATGGCTGCCTCCGGGTCTCTCCTCAACGAATCCAGAGTACGGCAGCTCTTTCCCCGATAGACAATCAGGGCAGATGCAGAGCCGCTGTACGGCTATGGACACAATACAATTGGCATGGTGGGTACTGCCACCTTCTCTGTTCGCTACGGCCTGAGAGCCCTCCCAGTTTTCACCTTTCAGGTGTCATGGTGCCAGCCTCCTGAGGTTTGACCTGTTCTGCACCCTGGGTTTCTCCATCACAGACAACATGGGTGCCACCATACTGACAGTGACCACACCCTGGCAGCAGCGCTGGCCATCACTTTTCACTGGGTTAGGCTGCCTCACCGCCTTCAACCACCAACTACTCGTCGACCTAGCCATGTTCCCTGTCATCGAACCTCTGCACTGGCTGCCCCTCGACCTGCGGGATGACACCACAGCTGAGCTGCAGAAGATGCTGGACGCTAGCATCATTGAACAAAATGATGCCTTGTCCTGGACCTCCAATTTGGTAGTGGCAAAGAAGACGACAGGCAGCCTGCACCTCTGCGTTGACCTCAGGCAGGTAAACAACGCAGTGGTCCCTGACAAATATCTACTGCCCACAGTAGAGGAGCTCTCTGCCAAGTTCCACGGCTCAACAGTCTTTTCAAAGCTCAACCTTCACCAAGGCCTATTTGCAAGTTCCCCTGCACTCAAACAGCTGCGACCTCAGCACCTTCGTGACCCACAAGGGGGTCTTCCGCCACACCCGCATGCCCTTCGGCCTCAGCTCTGCCCCCAGCTGCTTCCAGAAGATCATGACCATCATCTTTGCCAGCATCCCTGGGGTGGTTGTGTACCTGAACGACATCATGGTGCATGGAGTGTCATCTTCTCTGCATGATGACCACCTCTCCAGGGTGCTGGACATGCTCACTCGCCAAAACCTCACACTGAATGGGGAAAACTGCATCTTTGCAGCATCCATCATCAAGATTGTGGGGTCTGCAGATGGCCTGAGCCTACACCATTGTCGATGCTGTGCTGCATCTGCCTGAACCCTCCTGCCCCGTGAAGGTTTCATCATTCCTGAGGATGACTGCCTATTACCTGCCTTTCCTCCCCCACTACTCTGACACCATTGCACTGCTGTGCGCCCTCCTCAAGCAGGACGTGCCCTGGTCCTTGACACCTGCATGCTCAGCTGCGATCCGCCAGGTTAAATCCCAGCTCATCTCCCCGCCTGTGCTTGCCCACTTCGACCTGCAGAGCCCCACATTTGTGACCTGGAATGCATCTAATACTGCAGTTGGCCCGGTCCTGTCACTTGAGATTCTGCCGTCACCAGAGAAAACGTATCAACATTGGAGAGTAAACTACTTTGAAATTGAGACTGACAAGTCCCTCCAGGATTTTGTGGGATGTTTTATGATTGTTGTGGCCCAAAAAGCCTGAATTCACAGGAGCTCTTGTAAAAAGTTGTGATAAAAGCTGCGATGTTTTGAGGGGTTTTTGTTTTTTGCACTAAAAGTTGTGAGAAGATTCAAGATTACTTTGTCATTCAGCACTACATCAAAAGAGCAGTGTAGAACAAAATTATGTTGCAATCGGTCCCAATAAAAACATACACAATAAAAACACAAAAACACCTCTAGCAACAGAATAACACATTTTAAAAAACATATTTTATTAAAAGACAACTTTATACATAAATAATATTACACCACATCAATTTTATTAAAAACAGATCTATTAAAAAACAGATCTATATGAACAGATCTATATTAAAAAACAGAAACTCCACCAGAAAAATACTGCACTACCCCAAATGATTGCTTTTACTATTGTGAAAGTTCAACAATCTGATTGCTGTAGGAAAAAACTGTCTCTGAAACGTACAGACCTGCACCTCAGACTGTGATAGCATCTGCCTGAGGGCAGCAGGGAAAACAAACTGTCACTGAGATGAGCTGTGTCCCTGATCATTCTATTTGCCATCGAAAAACAGCACTGTTGAGCAAGATCCTCAATAGACGGCAGTGTCCCCACTAGTTCTTTCTGCTAACCTCACCACCTTCTTCAGAGCTTTTTTTTTTTTTTTTATCTGAGGCACTGCTGTTCTCATGCCAGAGAGAGATGCTGTTTGTCAGCACACTCTCAATAGTTCCTCTATAGATGGTGGTAAGGATAGATGGATTTTGGTGAGCCCTCTTCTGCCTCCTCAGGAAATGCATGCGTTGGTGTGCTTTTTTGACAAGTGAGCTGTGCAGGGACCAGGTAAAAGCATCAGACATATGAACCCCCAGAAATTTCATGTTCTGCATCTTCTCCACTGCTGTGTTGTTAATTAAAGGTCTGATGACACGATTTTGACATTTTTTAGCATGTTGTGTAAACCCAAAAGTCATTGTTGATGATCAATATAATATTTACAACCACGCCTGCATAAACTAGTTATCATCAAAAAAACGCAGCCGCTGACTGGACTGTGGTGCCGCCCACCGAATGAAGGGCGGCATCACCATCACGTAAGCGACAGAACGGATGCCGGTGTTGTTGACTGGAATGACAGCAGCTTTGTAGCTCACAGTTTGCTCTGGCTTCTTGTTTTAATTTTACGGCTATGCCTTCACGTTGTGTCGCAGGCTTAGATAAACAGCAGGCCGTGAAAGACCACATCACACGCTTCAGCTCCAACTGTCATAAGCCTCCTCGTGTGCTTTTACGCAGGAGGAGCGCATGAGGAGGGGAAGGATTAATGGATTTACGCGCAGCTTTGACATACTTTCTGTGATCGCAAGCTGACGCGCGCCGGTCCGGCCACGTCCCCTCTATCATTATCACCAGCTGATTAAAAATCCCGCTGATCATCTTTCCCGGTCCTCGCCCAGATGCTTCTCATCCCACCATCACCAGCAGTGCGTGTACTTAGCGGCTGTTTGCCAGTCACGCACTGCCGGTCCATAGTATTGTCATCTGTGCTGTCAGTCTGCCATTATTTTCAGCACTTTCACGACATGTTAGTCACTCCATGTTCACCGTGGTTCTCGTACGTCCTTGAAGCATTGTCCGCTCTGGGGCGCACCTGTGGCTAACACGTCTCCTCTCATTTGTTCTCTGGGCGATGCCGGCCCCTGAACGCCATCAGTAAGTGTGTTTGTGTTTTTCTTTTTGGGAATTGTCTGTCTTTCTGTATTTAATGTGCTGTGGTGAACCCTGCACGTAAATCCTCGTCATTTCATCCTTCCTCTCGGTGCCCTGCGTAAGAGCGCATGGAGGGTCATGATGAATGGATTTACGTGCAGGATTCACCAGATAATACATAATACATAAAGATAATACATAATAAACCCGATGCCTGAGCCACAGAGAATACACTACTCTGATTTTATTGAAAAATCGTGTTTAAATAAATTATATTTATAAACAAATAATTTGTTGCAATATCTGTAACAAAAGCATAACACTCAGTGGTCCCCTGCCGTGTGTTTGTCGCTGCTGCTGCGCCGGCAATGTGTGCCTTTCCACTGTCACTCTCTGAGTCTGGCTCGCTTGGCACGGCTCAAACCTATACGGTCTGATGCCCCCAAATTCTTCATTATCATCCCATTCTTTGGAACTATAATCATCTGAAGATTGGACAACACAAACCAATTCCAGACTACATGTGCTGGAACCATCATTGATGTTTTCTACCGGTTCCATCCTGTGTGTACAATGGGCAGCCAAGCGCTGTGTTCTGTCGATGACGTTACATCATGGTTTTCCAGCCACTGACGCAATTGGTGACGTGGCGCTCATGAAAACGTCAGATATTTGCATGAAAAAAAGCCTGTTTGACTTAGAACTGCACAGACCAACCTATTTCGTCATATTGTATTATGTGTTGAAAAATTAGATTAAGTCAAAAAGATATCATCAGACCTTTAATACAGGGGTATGAACATCCCTTGTCCTCTTGAAGCTGACCACCAGTTCCTTGGTTTTTTTCAACGTTCAGGATGAACGTTGAAACACAAACACAAACAGGTGTTATTCCTACACCGGTTTGTGAAGAGGTCCACCTCCTCCCTGTAGTTCCTCTCGTCATTGTTCTGAATGAGACCCACCACTGCTGTGTCATCTACGTACTTTATAATGTAATTTGTACTAAATTTGGCACAACAGTCATTTGTCATCAAAGTGTACAGTAGTGGGCTCAAAACACACCCCTGAGGCGAACCAGTACTTAGTGAAGTAGTGGCTAATCTGGTGTTCCCTATCTGCACAAATTGAGGTCTGTCTGTGAGAAAATCAAGGATCCAATTCTGAAGGGGTGTATTCATACCGAGGAGGCCCAGTTTGTTTACCAGATGATGAGGAATTATGGAATTAAAAGCCGAACTAAAGTCAACAAACAGTATTCAGACCCATGTGTTTTTTTCCTCCAAATTCATCCATCCATCCATCCATCCATCTTCTACCGCTTTTCCGGAGGTCCGGGTCGCGGAGGCAGCAGTTCAAGTAGAGAAGCCCAGACTTCCCTCTCCCCGGCCACCTGCTCCAGCTCTTCAGAGGGGATACCAAGGCGTTCCCAGACCAGCTGGGAGACATAGTCTCTCCACCGAGTCCTGGGTCTGCCCCGGGGTCTCCTCCCAGTGGGACGTGCCTGAAACACCTCAAGTGGGAGGCGTCCAGGAGGCATCCTAATCAGATGCCCATACCACCTCAACTGACTCCTTTCAATGTGGAGGAGCAGCGGTTCTACTCTGAGCCTCTCCCGGATGACTGAGCTCCTCACCCTATCGCTGAGGGTGAGTCCAGCAATCCTACGGAGAAAGCTCATTTCAGCCGCTTGTATCCGCGATCTCGTTCTTTCGGTCATTACCCAAAGCTCGTGACCATAGGCGAGAGTAGGAACGTAGATTGACTGGTAAATCGACAGCTTTGCCTTAGAACTAAGCTCCCTCTTCACCACAACAGACCGGTACAACGTCCGCATCACTGCAGATGCTGCTCCAATCCGTCTGTCGATCTCTCGCTCCATTTTCCCCTCACTCGTGAACAAGACCCCAAGATACTTAAACTCCTCCACTTGGGGCAGGAGCCTGTCCCCAACCCGGAGAGGACAATCCACCTTTTTCCGGCTGAGGACCATGGACTCGGACTTGGAGGTGCTGATTCTCATCCCAGCCGCTTCACACTCAGCGGCAAACCGTCCCAGCAAGAGCTGTAGGTCATTGCTGGATGAAGCCAACAGGACAACATCATCTGCAAACAACAGAGATGAGATCCTGTGGTCACCAAGCATGACACCCTCCATTCCCTGGCTGCGCCTAGAAATCCTGTCCATAAAAGTTATGAACAGGATCGGTGACAAAGGGCAGCCCTGGCGGAGTCCAACTCTCACTGGGAATGACTCCGACCGAGTGTTGGCAATACGAACTAAACTCTCACAATGGTCGTACAGAGACCGAATAGCTCGTAACAACAAGCCCGATACCCCATACTCCCGAAGCACCCCCCACAAAAATCCATGAGGGACGCGGTCAAATACCTTCTCCAAGTCCACAAAACACATGTAAACTGATTGGGCAAACTCCCATGAACCCTCAAGAATTCTCGAGAGGGTAAAGAGCTGGTCCGATGTGCCACAGCCAGGACGAAAACCACATTGCTCCTCCTGAATCCGAGGTTCGACCAACGGCCGGACTCTCCTCTCCAGTACCTTGGCATTGACCTTCCCAGGGAGGCTGAGGAGTGTGATCCCTCTAAAGTTGGAGCACACCCTCCGGTCCCCTTTTTTGAAGAGAGGAACCACCACCCCGGTTTGCCATGCCAAAGGCACTGCCCCCGACCTCCACGCAATGTTGCAGAGGCGTGTCAACCATGACAACCCAACAACATCCAGGGCCTTGAGGTACTTGGGGCGAATCTCGTCCACCCCCGGGACCCGGCCACCAAGGAGATTTTTAACCACCTTGGCGACCTCAGCCCCTGTGATAGGCGAGTCATCCCCCTCGTCCCCAAACCCTGCTTCCTCTGTGGAAGGCGTATCAGTGGGATTGAGGAGATCCTCGAAGTATTCCTTCCACCGCCCGACGATATCCCCAGTTGAAGTCAACAGTGTCCCATCCGCACCGTACACAGTGTGGACGGGGAGCTGCTTTCCCCTCCTGAGCCGCCAAACAGTTTGCCAGAATCTCTTGAAGCCGACCGAAAGTCTTGTTCCATGGCCTCACCGAACTCCTCCCATACCCGGGCTTTTGCTTCAGCAACCACCCGAGCTGCACTCCGCTTGGCCTGCCGGTACACCTCAGCTGCTTTGGGAGTCCCACAAGCCAACCAAGCTTGATAGGACTCCTTCTTCAGCTTAATGGCCCCCCTCACCACTGGTGTCCACCACTTGGTTCGGGGGTTGCCACCACGAGATGCACCGACCGCCTTGCGGCCGCAGCTCTGGGCCACTGCTTCAACAACAGAGGTGGAGAACATGGCCCATTCAGACTCCATGTCTCCAGACTCCCTCGGAATGTGGTTGAAGTTCTTCCGGAGGTGGGAGTTGAAGATCTCCCGGACAGGGGCCTCAGCCAGACGCTCCTCCAAATTCAATTCAATTCAATTCAATTCAACTTTATTTATATAGCGCCATTTCACAACAACAGTCATCTCATAGCACTATCAACTGTAGGGGGAACCCCCACAGTTGCAGAAAGACCCCAGCAATCAGGCCATCCCCCGTGAGCAAGCACTTGGAGACGGTGAAGAGGAAAAACTCCCTTTTAACATGAAGAAACCTCCAGCAGAACCAGGCTCAGGGAGGGGCAGTCATCTGCTGCGGCTGGTTGGGGGGTGAGGGGACAGAGAAGATGAAAAGAACAGACATGTAGAGAGCAAACAGCACGATGGGGACTCAATCTATGGGAGAGAACAAACAGATGTTAATGACCAGCAAAAAAAAAAAAATATTTCATTGAGAGTGAAGAAAAGAGTGAGGCCCAGTGCATTATTGGAGGTCCCCTGGCTGACTAAACCTATTAGCAGCATAACTAAGGGAGGGTTCAGAAACACATGATCCCTCCCTAATTGTAGGCTATATCAAAAAGGTAGGTTTTAGCCCTATTCTTTAAAACAGAGATCGAGCCTGACTCCCGAATTTAGATTGGCAGCTGGTTCCACAGGAGAGGAGCTTGATAACTGAAGGCTCTACCTCCCATAGTACTTTTGGAGATTCTAGGTATTACAAGTAATCCTGCATTTTGGGAGCATAGTGCTCTGTTAGGATAATAATAATAATAATAGGGCGCATGCGCACGCAGCGACCGGCAGCTGGTGAAAAAGTCCGTCATCTGTGTGTCTTGTTTTTATGCACTTTAACCCCTTGCACTCTGGTCAATTTCCCTAAAAACACCAAAAAATAACGTACCCAAAGTAAATCAAAAGCTGTTCTTCAACCCTTTGCAGCATCTTCATGGGGTTGGTCTCATTTAAAAGAAAACACTTTGAATTTTTTGGCAAAACAGTCATAATCTCTCTAAGTGCTCCGGCCACTGAGTAACAGTCATCTAAACATAATGAACTTGAAGAAAATAAATTTCGCCTGGGTGTTTTTTTGGA
This sequence comes from Pholidichthys leucotaenia, assembly GCA_020510985.1. Lineage (NCBI taxonomy): Eukaryota > Metazoa > Chordata > Actinopteri > Cichliformes > Pholidichthyidae > Pholidichthys > Pholidichthys leucotaenia. The sequence goes on along the minus strand of CM035837.1, from coordinate 349,336,661 downwards.
TACAAATGCTTGCAAATAACACACAGCTGTCAGATACGGGCTGGAAAATGCAACAGAAATGTAGAACCAAGTGTTATCCAGCTGAGGTCAAAATTTTGTAACAATACCACAAAAATGAATATATTACACAGCTTTTTCCTCAGGTTGTTCCCAGGCGTTTTTGAACTGTGCCAAATTGTGCCAAATGGCACAGTTTGGAAAAACGTCTGTAACTTTTGAATGATTCAATATAGAAGCTTCATCTTGGGCTCTAATGAAAGGTGACACTCAGGGCTGTGTGTGTGTGGGGGGGGGGGGGTTGTTTATTCATTCATCAATGAATGAATGAACAAACAAGCCCCCACACACAAAGAAGCATGCCACGTAAAAAATGTGTGGCTTTTTTTTTACAAGAAAAAATAACCTACAGTGCACTAAAAATTATACTATAATATCTGTAATGTAGAAGATAACAACCACCACCACCCCGCTACAGAGGACGGACATCGCCCGGTGCGCCGCGGTCACGGTGCGCCGCGGTCTACTACGCACAGTTGTAATTTACCGATCGGTCAAAAGTCATTTTTGATTACAATTTTCAGGGATAAAGAATAATTTAACTTATAACACTTACCTGTCCACAACACCAGTGTCGCTGGCGAACTTCTCTTCATCATTGTCAGATGAACATGACGCTGGTCCACTTGTTATGGACTCGTGGTTCTGGTCATGCGACCCAGTCAAACCATAATTCCATTATTACGGTTTTGCGCTTCCATGATTGCGGTTTTGGCGAACGATTTTTCAAAACAAATAAGAACAGTAGTAACAAAAAAAGACTGGCGAACACGTGTGTGTCACCCAGCGGCTAAAACAAAACAGATTTTATGCAAGGGAGGCACGCTTTCGAACTACTGTGCTTCAATTGGCTCGCTGTATTCGCAGCCGTTGGTAGATGGGTCCTTCTTGCTAGGTTTTCAGTCATTGGTTCTTCAAGGTTTCAGAAACCCAATTCAAGGCTCTTATTAGTCGAATGAGAGGTCAATCACATCTAAACCAATCAAAGCACTCCTTTGGCTTTCTGTTCGCGGTTGTGTCTGTAGTGGAAGAACGGAAATGCAGGTTTTTGGTTTTTTTTTTTTCAGTGCCTCCTAGGACGCACAGTGTGTCACAGTGTTCTGTGTCATTTCTGTCCTGGAATGTTTGTGGACTGTATGGCGAAGAGCTCCCTGGTTCCATCAATATGGACTTCCTCCCCTTTTTTGCACTGCTGCTACTTTTCCTCCGGCTCTTTGTCTCTGAGGTAAACGCGATCGGCATTATGGCGGGCAGAATACATTATTCCAGGGACATGTTGCTGCATTTAAACACGGTTGATGCAGCGGCTGTGATTGAGCCTAAGCCGCAACTGCCGGACTTTATTTTGAGTGACGGACACAGCGGTGAAAAGAGAGACGGGAGAGACGGGAGAAGGAAACGCGGAAAGCGTGGAGGCATGAAATTGCACCTGAGAAGACGTCAGTTTGGTAACATTCCTCTTCTTTCTATGATTTTTGGGAACGTACAATCTCTGAGGAACAAGGTGGATGAAATTCAAGGGAATGTACGCTACCAGAAGGACTTCAAGAACTGCTGTGTCATGGCTTTCACCGAGTCTTGGCTTAATGCGCATGACCGAGACGCAGACCTGTGGATTGACGGCTTTGGAGCCCCACTGCGCTCGGATCGGCAGGAAGAGGTAACGGTGAAACGTCAGGGGGGCGGCATATGTTTATACATTAATAAGCAGTATTTGTCACGGTCAAAGAGCGCATCTGTACACCCGATGTGGAGCTGCTGTCTGTGTCACTACGCCCCTTTTATTTGCCTCGCGAGTTCCCCCTGCTTTTCATCACAACTGTGTACATTCACCCGAGGGCAGACGCTGACTCCGCCTCCAGCACAGTCTTTGATGTGGTCCAGCGGCTGCAATCAATTTCTCCAGAGGCGCCAAACTTTATTCTTGGTGATTTTAACCATGTTTCTTTAAAGAAGACACTTAAAAACTTTTATCAGTATGTCTCCTGCCCAACCAGGCGGAAAAAGACATTGGAGCTGTGCTATGGATCCATAGAGAGGGCCTATAAATCACTCCCCCTTCCTCCTGTAGGATCCTCAGATCACAACTGTGTACATTTGCTGCCCACATATAAAACTGCTCTCAGAAGAGGCAAGGTGGAGACGAGAGACATTGATGTGTGGACAGAGGATTCAGTGCACAGCCTCCAGGAATGCTTTAACTGTACAGACTGGGAGATGTTCACACTGGCCTGCGGGGATGATTTGGACTCTTTGGTTGACATCACATGCTCATACATGGCTTTCTGTAAAAATAAGATCGTTCCACGTAAACGTGTCAAAATATATCCCAACAAGCCATGGGTTACAAAATCAGTTAAATTCTGCTTACAGAGGAAAGCACTTGCCTTTAAACAGGGGTCTGTTTCTGAACTACAGGTTGCCACAAAAGAGCTGAAGTCCGAAATTTTAAGAGCAAAACAGAATTATAAATCAGAATTGGAAAGCAAGACGGCAACAAAGAAACTTGGTTCAGCCTGGGCCAGTATGAAAACTATTGCAGGCCTTCAGAGCACAGAGCGCAGTAATCGCGTGTTTTTAGATGGTTTTAATTCAGACACAGAGCTGGTTAATGCTCTTAATTGTTTTTATGGTCGTTTTGACTCCTTTGATTTTAGCACAGAAACCCAAGATTTGAAACAGAAACTCAAAGACAATCAGCACTTTAATATTGAGGTGCAGGATGTTAAAAGGGAGTTCTGCGCTGTAAAAGTGAACAAAAGTCAGGGCCCTGATGATATATGTGGGCGCTTGGTAAAGTCCTGTGCACATGAACTGAGTCCTATATTTCATTACATTTTCAATAAGTCCTTACAGACACAACATGTGCCTAAGATCTGGAAAGAAGCCGTGGTTGTTCCCGTTCCAAAATCCAGCTGTCCTAAAACGGTAAACAACTTTAGACCAGTTGCTTTGACTTCAATTTTAATGAAAATTTTTGAAAAACTGGTCAGATGTGAGGTCCTAAAGCAGACTGAGCATGCATTGGATCCTCTGCAGTTTACCTATAGGCCTCACAGAGGAGTGGAGGATGCCACTGTCACTCTGTTTAACATGCTTTTTAAACATCTGAATTTTAATGGGACACACGCCAGGCTTTTATTTGTGGACTTTTCTTCCGCCTTTAATACAACCCAACCTCATAGCTTAGTTGAAAGGCTCCTGCAACAATTTGACTTGAGCAATAATCTGGTGGGTTGGATTCTCGATTTCTTAACCAACAGGACGCAGAGAGTAAGGGTCAATGGTACATTGTCTGACCTAAAGTGCTCTTCTACTGGCTCTCCTCAGGGGTGTGTGTTGTCACCACTACTCTTCATCCTGTACACAAACATGTGTCGGAGCAGACATGACAACAGACACATTATAAAGTATGCTGAAGACTTAGTTATTGTCAGTCTCCTCCAGGATGGTGAGAGTGGCCACGGCCCAGTAGTTGATGATTTTGTTCACTGGTGTGAGGATTCCTACCTGCAGCTGAATACGACAAAAACTAAAGACATGATTATTGACTTTAGGAGGAAAACTCCCAGGCACAAAGTCACCATACTAAAAGGCCAGACCACCAAATGTGTACAATCCTACAAATATCTTGGGACGATTATTGATAGTAATCTAAACTTTGAAGAGAACTGTGAAAGGGTGTGCAAAAAGGGTCAGCAACATTTGCATTGCTTGAGAAAACTTGCACGCTTCCAAATTGACCGAACCATAATGACAATGTTTTATCGGGCTTTTATTGAATCTGTTTTATCCTTTTCTTTAGTGTCACGGTTTGGTCAGATAAAACTGAAACAGAGGAAATCCTTGGATCAGGTAGTTAGATGGTCCAGTCGTTTGCTTGGTGAGTCACAGCTGAGCCTGACATCCCTGTACACCAGACAAGTACAGAGGATGGCTACCTCCATTTTAAATGATGACCCCCACCCTTTGCACTGCAACTTTCAGCTTCTTCCCTCAAGACGGAGGTTTGCTGTCCCAAAAAGTAAAACCCAGCGCTACAAAAACAGCTTTGTTCTTGCTGCTGTCAAAGAGTTGAACAAGCTGTAACAATATATTGTCCATAATTTAGGTACCTATTTATTAACTCCATTTTATATTTACTTATTTTTGTAGGATGTTACTTGGGTTCTAAATATTTTATTGGGTTTTAGACCTTTGAGTTTTTAACCTCTTTGACTAGTTTTTAACTTTTAATAGGACCCTTCTCTCTTACCTCTGGTTTTTCTCCCATCTCTTTGTCTTTTTATACCCTGATTGATGGAGCCTTGAGTATTTTTATCATGTTTATAGTCAGCTTCATGTGTGCCTGTGTTTGTGTCTATGTTGAATGTAATTTGTGGCTTGTAAATATGGATGTCACCAGACTGCAAAACAAATCTACCTACGGGTACAAATAAAGTAACCTGAACCTGAACCTAATACGGTAGTATCAGATCTTTTAAATAAAAAGGAGCCTGATTGTTTAGAGCTTTGTAAGTAAGAAGAAGGATTTTAAACTTAATTCTAAACTCTATGGGAAGCCAATGAAGGGAGGCCAGAACCGGAGAGATATGATCTCTCTTTCTAGTACCTGTTAAAAGTCTTGCTGCAGCATTTTGGATCAGCTGAAGACTTTTTAAAGATGTTTTAGGGCAGCCTGATAATAAAGAATTACAATAATCTAATCTCGAGCTAACAAAAGCGTGGAACAGTTCCTTAGCATCACTCTGAGACAAGATGCTCCTAATCTTGGCAATATTACGCAAATGATAGAAGGCAGTCTTAGAAACAAATTTAATATGTGAATTGAAGGACAGATCTTGATCAAAAATAATTCCAAGGTTCCTCACAGAGCTATTAAGAGAAAGGGTAACCTCATCCAAACTGAAAGTTTGATTTGGAAAGGTATTTCTAAGGTTTTTTGGACCAACAAGAATGACTTCAGTCTTATCTGAATTTAATAGCAGGAAATTACAAGCCATCCAAGCTTTGATTTCCTTAAGACAGGCTTCTAAACTTGGCTAATTGATTACTATCATCTGGTTTCAATGACAGGTATAATTGTGTGTCATCTGCATAACAATGAAAATGTATACAGTGCTTTCTAATAATGTTGCCTAACGGAAGCATATATAAACTAAAAAGAGTAAGGCCTAGCACAGATCCCTGTGGAACTTGGGCTGCACGGTGGCGCAGTGGTTAGCACTGCGGCAGCACAGTTTACCCTTGGCCGGGGGATCGTGGGGATCGTGGGTTCGATCCCAGCCCCCGACCAACAGTGATCTGTGTGGAGTTTGCATGTTCTCCCGTGTATGCGTGGGTTTACCCCAGGATTTCTCCGGTTTCCTCCCACATGCCAAAAACATGCAGGTTAGGTTCATTGGAGACTCTAAAGTGGCCCTAGGTGTGAATGTGTGTGTGAATGGTTAAGGGATAGCGCCGTATCGTGGCTGCTTCATCCATCCAGGTGGTGGATGACCCTCAATTTCCCCTCTGGGGATCAATAAAGTATACTAAATCTAAAAAAAAACAAAAACAAAAACTCCATGACTAAGCTTTGAGTTGAAAGAAAACTGATTATTTACATGAACAAACTGGAACCTATCAGATAAATAAGATCTAAACCACTGCAACGAAGTTCCATTAAGTCCAACATAGTGTTCTAATCTATCAAGTAGAATATTATGATCGATAGTATCAAATGCTGCACTAAGGTCTAACAGGACAAGTACAGAAACAAGTCCATTATAAGATGCGATGAGGAGGTCGTTAGTGACCTTCGCTAAAGCTGTTTCAGTACTATGATGGATTCTAAACCCAGATTGAAACTCTTCAAGTAAACCATTCCCCTGCAGGTGGTCAAATAATTGCGTAGCAACAACTCTTTCTAAGATTTTTGAAATGAAAGGGAGATTAGAGATTGGTCTATAGTTAGCTAAAGCTCCTGGATCTAGCGTTGGCTTTTTGAGTAAGGGTTTAATTACAGCCGTTTTAAAAGCCTGCGGTACATGGCCTAAAGTTAATGAAGAATTAATTATATGAAGAATAAAGCTACCAATAAGTGGGAAGACTTCTTTAAATAACCTGGTAAGAATAGGGTCTAAAAGACAAGTTGAAGGTTTGAATGAGGAAACTATTTTGTCTAACTCACAAAGGTCGATTGGAGTAAACTCATCAAGACAGACATCAATTGAAGGAGTTGCTAGTAGTTAGTGTATTTAAGTTAACTGTGGGAATAATCTGATTGATTTTATCACTGATGGATGAAATTTTATTATTGAAAAAGTTCATAAAGTCCTGACTAGTAAGCTCTAAGTCCTGACTCTTTGTCAACCTGGCTACAGTGCTGAAAAGAAACCTGGGATTATTCTTGTTCTCTTCTATTAATGCAGAATAATAACTCGTTCTAGCTTTTCTAAGAGATTTTTTATAAATTAAAAGATGATTTCTCCAAGCTAAATAGATTTCATCTAAATTAGCGGAGCGCCATTTTCTTTCTAATTGACGAGTCTTCTGTTTTAAGCTACGAGTTTCTGTGTTGAACCAAGGAGTTCGAAATCTCTGATTAGACTTTTTCTTTTTTAAGGGGGCCACCAAGTCTAGAGTCTGATGCAGAGAAGTTGTAACACTATCCACCATGTTATCAATTACAGAAGGAGCAAGCCGTCTATAGCTTATTTCCGTTGTGTTGACACATGGCATAGAGGAAACAATCTGCATAAATTTGGTAACAGCATCATCTGAGAGGCATCTACTGTAATAATATTTTTCTTTAGGAGCCAAATAGTCAGAAATAGTAAAATCAAAGGTTAACAGACAATGGTCTGACAGTACAGGGTTATGAGGAGACACTACAAGATCTTCTATTTCTATGCCATATGTCAGAACAAGGTCCAACGTATGGTGGAGATAATGAGTAGAATTTCCTACTTTCTGAGAAAACCCAATCGAGTCTAATACTGAATTAAATGCCACATTAAGGCAGTCACTATCTACATCCACATGTATATTAAAGTCCCCTACTATAATTATTCTATCAGATTTCAGCACTAAATCAGCTAAGAAATCAGCAAATTCGGATAAAAATTCTGAGTAGGTTGATGGGGGACGATAAACTATGGCAAATAAAATTGGGTTTAACCTAAAATTGCTAAAGTGTCCAAAACTGAGGACCAGGCCCTCAAAGGAATTATAACATGTTTTTTGCTTTACATTAACCTCTTGCACTCCGGGCAATTTTCCTAAAAATGCCAAAAAAAATAACGTGCCCAAAGTAAATCGAAAGCTGTTCTTCAACCCTTTGCAGCATCTTCATGGGGTTGGTCTCATTTAAAAGAAAACACTTTGAATTTTTTGGCAAAAAAAACATAATCTCTCTACGTGCTCCGGCCACTGAGTTACAGTCATCTAAACATACTGAACTTGAAGAAAAAAAAATTTGGACAGTGTTTTTTTGGATACAAATGCTTGTAAATAACACACAGCTGTCCGATCCGGCTGGAAAATGCAACAGAAATGTAGAACCAAGTGTTATCCAGCTGAGATCCAAATTTGGTAGCAATACCACAAAAAATGAATATTTTACACAGCTTTGTTCTCAGGTAGTTCCCAGGCGTTTTGGAACTGTGCCAAATTGTGCCAAATGGCACAGTTTGGAAAAACGTCTGTAACTTTTGAATAATTCAATGTAGAAGCTTCATTTTAGGCTCAAAGGAAAGGTCACACTCAGGGCTGTGTCTGTGTGTGTGTGGGGGGGGGGGTCGTCCCCCCCACCCCGCTACCAAGGACAGAGTTCGGCCCTCGCTACATGACGGATTACACTCGTTGCATGTTTCCACAGCAACGCTGTCACAGCGGCTTCCCCGCTCGCTACAGAGGATGGACTTCGGCCATCGCTACACAACGGATTAGCCTTATGTGGTGATGTAGGACAGCAGTGCAGTCACCGCGGCTCCCCCCCCCCCTCGCTGCAGAAGAATAGCGGGGGTTGGGGGGGCGTTCACAGCCTGTACACTGCGAGCAACCCCTTGTACCGCGGCGCACGAACTTCAGACTTCGTGAACCGCACAGCTGTAATTTACTGATCGGTCAAAAGTCATTTTGGATTACAATTTTCAGGGATAGAGAATAATTTAGCTTATAACACCTTACCTCTTCACAGCGGAGTCTTGGCGAACTTGTCTTCCTCATTGTCAGACGAACGCGACGCTGGTCCGCTCTGGTTCTGGTCTCGTGACTCGATCAAAACATAATTCCATTATTGCGGTTTTGTGCTTCCATGATTGTGGTTTTTGGCGAACGATTTTTCAAAACAAATAACAGTAGTAATTAAAAAAAGACTGGCGAAGGCGTGTGTGTCACTCAGCCTTCGTCGTCAGCCTCCGTCGGTCTATGACCATGGAAGAAAACATAACGTCTACTCTGCTGGAACCAATACAAAATAAGCACCGCCTGTGGCCGAACATGCCGATCCACGAATGGCACTCCCTGCCACACAGGTTGCATTTGTGGATGGTCTCCATGCTGCTGGGTCTGTGGGGCTCTTCCTGTGTCCTTTTTTGATCCGCTCCAGCAGTCAGTCTTCACCCAGCCTTAAAAAAAAACAGCTCACAAACTTCTCTGCTTCAATTGGCTCACTGCTTTCAAAGCGTTGGGAGGCGGGTCCTCCTTCCTAGGTTTTCATTCATTGGCTCTTCAAGGTTTCAGAAACCCAATTCAAGGCTCTTATTAGTCGAATGAGAGGTCAATCAGATGAACTAATCTGTTCGCTGCTGTGTTTGCAGCTTTTTTTTTCAGTGGCGCTTGGAGGCCACACCACCTACACCACCACCATCAATATCCTTATCATGCATCATGCGCACGAGGGCGCACGAGTGCGCTCTCGTGCGCCCTAAGACGCAGAGACTTGCCCGCCCGCGGAACAACGGAGTGCAAGAGGTTAACTAGTAATTTGGAATGGTAAATTGTTGCTACTCCTCCTCCACGACCAGAACTTCTGGGATTTTGACAGTTTAAATAACCAGAGGGAGTTGATTCATTTAAACCAACATAATCCTCTTGTCCTAACCAAGTCTCTGTAAGGGATATTAAATCAATCTGATGATCAATTAACAGATCATGGACTAACAGAGACTTGGGAGTTAGAGACCTAATATTTAATAAACCACATTTAATTTTTAAATTATGAGGAGGAACAGAGGCCAAATCATTCAATTTAGAGGCTTTATGTTTGAGTTTTACCAATTTTTTACTTAATCACTTTGGGATGCTTATATATTATATTTTTATTTACTTTGGAGGGAGCAGACAATGATTCTCTGATGGGGAAGACAGGGGCTAAGTTGAGGGGTGGCGGATGAAGAGAAGCTGCAGAGAGGCGTGTAAGACTGCGACTCTGCTTCCTGGTCCCAACTCTGAGTAGTCAAGGTTTTGGAAATTTGGATAAAAAAAGATTCCAGATTGTTAGATAAATGAGACGCACCATCCAAAGTGGGATGGGCGCTGTCTCGTCTCATAAGACCAGGTTTTCCCCAAAATGAGCTCCAATTGTCAATGTAGCCCACGTTGTTTGCAGGACACCACACAGACAGCCAGCGGTTCAAGGATGACGAGCGGCTAAACATGTCATCACTGGTCAGATTGGGGAGGGGCCCAGAGAACACTACAGAGTCCAGAGCACTACAAATGTTGCAAACACAGGTGCAGTGCAGTGGCTATTGCATCCTCAGTGGAACGATTTGGGCGGTATGCAAATTGAAGTGGATCAAGTGCAGGTGGCAAAATGGAAATGATATGATCCTTGACAAGTCTTCCAAAATTTTTCATTATTAGGAAAGTGAGCACAATTGGCCGAAAGTCATTTAAACAAGTGACTGATGATTTTTTTGGGGGGGCACAGGGATGATGGCTGAGGTTTTATAGCAGGATGGAACAACTGCCTAACACAGAGAAGTGTTGAAAATGTCTGTAAAGACATGTGAGTTGTTCTGCACACTCCTTTAACACATGACCTGTTATTTTGTCAGGACCAGCAGCCTTCTGAGAGTTGGTTTTCCTAAAAACCTTCAGGACATCAGCTGGGTCAAAGCTCACCACTTGTTCATCATGAAGTGGAATAGCCTTCACTGCTGGTGTATTATTCAATGCATCAAACTGTCCAAAATAATTATTGAGCTCATTTAGAAAATCAGAATTATCATCACAGGGAAGGGGAGAAGGTTTGTAATCTGTAATCTCTTCTTGTGTCCCTGTGGTTCTGAAAATGCTCCTGAATTTTTTGACTATAGGTTCATTTCGCCGCTCTGATTGCTTTATTCAGATTGGCTCGGGCGGACCTGAGGAGAGTTGCGTCACCAGATTTAAACGGAAGGTTTCTTGTTCTCAGGAGGACTTTCACCTCTACAGTCATCCAGGGTTTCACATTCACCCTGTTTGTAATGTTTTTTTTAAAACACTGACATGAAGAATTACAAATTTTAAAGCAGATGGGTTTTTTTCCCCATAGTTTACTGCAATGATATTCTATAACAGCACAAGAACAGCACAGGATTGTCAAAAATTTCCTATTAAACAGTGATTTGTAAATTAAGCAGAAACTTCTGCTATACAGAAAAACTCTTTGGTGCAACACCAAATACAGACTTTAACACAATAATCCATTACAACAGCTAAATTGCACTGAATGCATGTTAATGCGTATAGATTTGGAAATTATTGGCAGCACCTTCATTTGAAAACTCCCTAACCGCAGCGGTCCCCAACCACTCAGTACCGAGGGCAGAGGAAAAAAGAAATAATTTTTTCTGTTGCTCTGTATTGTCTACTGAAGTCTGTGTCTTTCTGAGAAAAAAATTACTGAATATTTTCTCTTTCCTTGCCTGACTCTTGCCAGTCTATCTGCCGGGTCTTGACACACAGTAGTACCTGGAGGAGGGGCTCTACTTGGGGGCACACGTTGGCCCATGTCCAGACTGGAGATTCACAGCTTTGAAGCTCATTGACAAAATGTAATAATGATTTTACCTCTAAAGATGTATAAAATGTTCAAACACTGGCTGTAGTGTTAGATTTGCTCGTATGTTTGTGGTTTTACAGCGTCTCCTTACACACACGCCCACGACGGGGTGGTTACCAGACAAGCAGATGTTTTTCAACACAAACCCAGCACTTCGTACATGCGGTCAGGATGGAGACATTCACCGGCGAGCCGGGGGAGACGGAGGAGGGGACAGTGTGCAAAAACTTGTGGGTGAGTGGGTTTTTTTGTTTTGTTTTTTTAAAATCACACTGTTTTTTAGTGATGTGTTCCGTTATTACTGTTAACACGGAAGTGAGTGTGGTGAAGCGACACATCTGATTGATTAGACTTAGCGTTTGAGCGCCACTCAGGGACATATTTGACTGGCGAAATTGGCAGAAGTTCACGAGGATTGGCCAAAATTGTGGGAAAGTTGCGGTGATTGGACAAAGTTGCAAGGTTGTGCAAAAGACGTTATAAGGGCTTGATCTCATGTGAATTGGTGCAATCGCAACATCACGAAATCCTGGAGGGACAGTCAGTGGGAGACAGGTGGACCAGGAGCTCTGCAGCTGAATCAGAGTCTCTGAGTTATTTTTTACCCACGGATTCCTGCCATGGACATGCTAACAAGGTTAGCAGGCTAGCAATGTAAACAACCCATCATCCAGGTAAAATTTTGGAGGCAGGGACAATTTTTTCAGGTGAGACCCCGTTGGATAATGTAAATATAAGCATGACGGTGTTTTGGGATTTTCCACAGCAGGGTGAAGACAGCTGCAGAAGTTATAAAGACAACTCACTCAGACGGTGAATTCATGTCTATTTGTGTGTTTGCATTGAGTTATAATGTAAAGGCGCTGCACAAAAAATTTGCCTCTTTGCATTTAGTCTGAACGTATCTTTAGTTTTACATCAGATGTAACAGGATGCAAGCCTTCCAAAATGTTCAACTTTTGTCTCGTCAGTCTACAGAATATTTTCACAAAACTCTTGTTGATCATCAGTATGCTTTTTGGCAAATGTGAGACAAGCTTTTGTGTTCTTTTTGGTCAGTAGTGCTGGCAGTAGTCAGGAGTGGTTTTTGCCTTGGAACATCCTATGCCATTTTTTTCCAGTCTCTTTCTTATTATGGAATCATGGACCAGTGTCCAAACTGAAGTGAACGAGGGCTGCAGTTCTTTAGATGTTGTGGGTTTTTGTTTCTCAACTGTTCTTCAATTTCTTAAGATCATGGCATGATGTGCTGCTTTGAGATCTTCTAGCCCAGTATTTCTCAGCCAGGGTTCCCTTGGATCTTCAGGCTTCTGTGCGGAATTTTCTAATTTCACTTCTTAATTGGTCCCAAAAATTTAAAATAATTTGCCATTGTTTTGTATGGGTGCCTACAGAATGCATTTTTCTCCCAGATGTTTGCCATCACTTCTGGTCTTTGGGAAAGCTGGCAGCTAGCTATTTAGTGTACAGACTTTAGAGTAGCACCATCAGCATATAAGCAAATCTGTACATTTCTAAAAATGTGAAACCAGTCCTGAACAAGTTTCATGCATAAGTATTTTAAATGCTGTAATGTAAACATTTTAAAACACTTGATACAACTGTGCTTGTGTGTGACCTTTTATTAAAAAAAATAAATAAATAAATTATAGATTACCAGGTGACTTATTTTCACACAGTATTATTGGCTCTGGATTTCATGCATTGGAAGCACAAAGATGAGGCAATAAAGAAAATCTGTGCGTTTGTATATTGTGTATTTTTATTTATCTTATTCGTTGACTTATATTTTATATTGTGTGGCATTCACAGTAAAAAGCAAAGTAAGATTTTCATTGTACAGGGAAATGTGTTTTCTTATTGTGCATATGACAATAAACTTGATTTGATTTGTCTGCATCCACACTCACAATATCTTATTTTTTGTACAGTATTTCTAATGAGCTGCTGATGTACCCCTTAGCATTCCTGCTGATTTCCAACCAATGTGAAACGTTCTGCAGGTGAAAAACTAGAATTGACATATTATTCGGCCCAGGAAACACGCACGTAGGCTCAGGCAGATTTGAAAGCTTTATTAACCAACAGTGTGACGTGTATGAATGCGTGTGTGAGGGATAAGTATGTTCTGTGGGTGGAGGATACAGGTCAGGACAGAGCAGCACGCCGTGTGGCCAGGCAACCCTATGAGTGAGAGGAGAACAGGGGTTAGCTGGGCAACCACACAGGAGCGTGACAAAGTTCTGTGCTTACTTGTAGTACTGCAGTGGCTGGCGTTGGCAAGGTCCCAAGCCTGGGAGACAGCGTCCTGCTGTGCGTCTGGGATGAAGCGGCGAGGCAGAGGAGCGGCGAGACGAAGGGGAGAGTGTCCGCCGCCGGGAGGTCCACCTGTGCACAGGGGAAGGCTGACAGGAAAAGGTAAGGCAATAATGAACAGCTTACGTGCCGTGATGAGGAGTCAGCAGGCCTGGAGGATAGGATGCTGCTGAGGGTTTGAGTACGCAGGGAGACAGACGGCTCCAGGCTGCAGCTCAGGGCGAGATGGAATAAATAGCTGCGCACTAACGAGGTGCAGGTGTGCGCGCAGCTGAGGTGGATGCCTGTGAGGGGAGGGTGATGACAGTACTCCCCCCCCTACCAGCGCCTCCTGGCGCTGGCTTACCTGGGTGCGTCCGATGAAACTCCGCGATGAGGTCCCGATCCAACACCCACGAAGAGCGCACCCAGGATCTCCACTCCGGACCATAGCTTTCCCAATCCACCAGATATTGCAGCCCACGACCTCGGCGCCGAGAGTCCAGGATGGCAGTAACACCCCACGCCGGGTCACCGTCAATCATCCTAGGCGCAGGAGGAGACCTAGGAGGGGGGCAGAGTGGATTGAAAAGGACAGGTTTGATTTTAGACACGTGGAAAGTGGGGCACACACGTAGGGAGGGGGGGAGGGCCAAACGCACAGCCACCGGGTTGATGATCTTTGAAATCACGAAGGGGCCGAGAAATCGCGGCGCCAACTTCCTCTTCTCACTATAAGGTTAATGTCCTGGGACGAGAGCCAAACCCGCTGACCCACCTGGTAGACAGGAGCCGGTCTTCTGTGGCGATTGGCGTGGAGCTGTTGCGCGCTGCTGTGCGTAAAAGCGTGTTCTTCGTCTTGGTCCACACGCTCCGGCAGCGCCTCATGTGCACCTGGACCGAAGGGACAGCTACCTCACCCTCCTGCTCGGGAAACACGGGGGGATCGTACCCCAAGGACGCTTCGAAGGGCAACACACCAGTAGCAGAGGATCGGGCCGAGTTATGGGCGTATTCCACCCAGGCCAGGTAGGAGCTCCAGGATGAAGGATTTGAGGATGTCACGCAGCGCAAGGCGGCCTCCAACTCCTGATTCGTGCGCTCGCACTGCCCATTAGACTGGGGGTGGTGACCAGAGGAGAGACTAAACGTGGCCCCCAAAGCGTTGCAAAGGCTCCTCCAAACCTGGGAGACAAACTGCGGGCCCCGGTCCGAGACCACGTCCAGCGGGATCCCATGCAGCCTGACGGCATGTTGGACCAGGAGGTCAGCCGTCTCACGTGCCGAAGGGAGACCCTGAAGAGGCACAAAATGGGCGGCTTTGGAAAATCTGTCCACAATAGTCAGGACCGTGTCAAAAGTGTTAGAGACAGGGAGACCGGTGACGAAGTCTAGGGCGATGTGTGACCAGGGCCTGCCCGGGACCGGCAGGGGCAGGAGTAGACCCGCAGGTGGAGAGTTCTGGGATTTGCCGGTAGCGCACTGGGAGACAGACGGCTCCAGGCTGCAGCTCAGGGCGAGATGGAATAAATAGCTGCGCACTAACAAGGTGCAGGTGTGCGCGCAGCTGAGGTGGATGCCCGTGAGCGGCGGGTGATGACAAGAATTTTAAGACGCTAAGAAAGATCTTTCATTAGTCATCATGACACATTGTTGTCCGTTATACAGATAAGATGAAAACATTGCATGGCCGGATTAGAAAAATGAATCTAAACATTTTTTTTTGTAACTACAATGTAGTGATTCACTGCATCAATACATTTTCTTTAAGTTCATTAAAAGAGCTCCCACAACCTGACCTTGATCTATTGACTTTTTTGTTTTTAATTTGTTCAATCAAGTAGGCGTTAGCACTCTCATCTGAATAATTTGGTCAGAAGCCATAGAGAGGATGTAAATAATTATTAGACTCCATATACTCCAATAATTGTGTAGCAAATATTTTTTTTTCTAAAACTTTGGAGAAAACTGGTAATATTAACCAACAGACACATACCTGATTTACAGCTCAAGATTTAAATCCTTTACCATTTCAGCCAGTGACCCTAACCCTAAAACATCCCATGGGTGGGGTAACGGAATGCTAAGAGGTTAAAAAAAAAAAAAACAGCATGGAAACCCATTACAAAGACAACAGATACTATATGCAACTGAGCTCTAATCTCTCCATTCAGTGCAGGACAACAATTCAGAAAAAAACCCAGGATAACACAATTATTCGCTGTCTGTGACCATCTACATTATACGCAGCAAAAATGGCTTAAAGTGGGATTAAACTTCAAAAATGCACACCCTGAAGACTGATGGGAAAAGTGGTTCACTGTCCCCGAACAGAAGTTTCTTGCTTGGCTGTGGCAAAAGCAGAGACAAAAAAAGAAGGAAGAAGATGAGAGATGGATAAGAGGGAAACTGAGGGACTGAAGCCCAAGGAAACCCATTTATATTCAGAATGGAAATAAACGGACTGATGCTTTAGTATTCTTTAGCTGGATACTTCACAAGCTGCATTTTCTTTGTTTCACATGACACAGAAGTTTTATATAACTCACTAATGCAGTCAGGTGAACAGGAAGAGAGAGAGAGTGGGTGGGTGAATGCACACCTCTGAAATGCTACCAGTGTTTCCTCTGGCTTAAAGACCTTGGCGTGGTGGCAACGTATTTCTCCTGTGTGTGTGGGGGGGGGGGGGGGGGGGGGGCAGAAAACGCATTACATTATTGTAACCGGAATATGTTCATTTTATACTATTTATTTCTTTTTAAAAAAAATTGCACAGTAACTTTGCATTTGGAACTTACCATTTGAAGTATTGTACAACCAAGGCTTGAATCTTGGAATATTGGGCCAGTTGGGGTCCCACCCAGACATTCTGTGTTTGCACTTTTTACTGGTGTCATCCTTCTCTCCTTCCTCTGCTCTCACCTCTCCTGGACCCTCTGCTTGAACACCTTTCCTTTTCTTGGCTCATCTCGTCTGTCTCATCTTTCCCTCTCTGAGCTCTGTCTAATTTAGGTTCTCTCTCTGTCTATGGTGGTATACAAACAGGTTAGAAAATATTAAGTGCCATGTTTTGTCCTGCATGATATTTTGTCATGATTTACATAAACTAGTGCATTGCCCATGGAACGCAAGTATTCCTGTCTGAAACAGGTATCCCAATTAGGCTTTACAGGCCCAAATGTAGGCTGTGTTTGAAAGTGGAATACAAAGAGGTGTAGGCTATATGTCGGCAATCACATGTTAGACTTTGACAAATATAAAAGGGAGTAAATGGCACTAAGATTTATTTGATTGTGTGAATATTAATTTCAGAATACCTAAATATTGAAAATGAATGGGACATCCAATAATTAGCGACTGTTTCAGATCCCTTGTTTATTTGTTTGTCAGATCAGTTATTTGTGAGATCTTTTATCACTTATATTGAAGATATATACAGTGGGGCAAAAAAGTATTTAGTCAGCCACCAATTGTGAAAGTTCTCCCACTTAAAAGATGAGAGAGGTCTCCAATTTTCATCATAGGTATACCTCAACTATGAGAGACAAAATGAGAAGAAAAAAAAATCCAGAAAATCACATTGTCTGATTTTTAAAGAATTTATTTGCAAATTATGGTGGAAAATAAGTATTTGGTCACCTACAAACAAAATTGTAGACCTGCACCAGGCTGGGAAGACTGAATCTGCAATAGGAAAGCAGCTTGGTGTGAAGAAATCAACTGTGGGAGCAATTATTAGAAAATGGAAGACATACAAGACCACTGATAATCTCCCTCAATCTGGGGCTCCACGCAAGATCTCACCCCGTGGGGTCAAAATTATCACGAGAACAGTGAGCAAAAATCCCAGAACCACATGGGGGGACCTAGTGAATGACCTGCAGAGAGCTGGGACCAAAGCAACAAAGGCTACATCAGAAACACACTACGCCGCCAGGGACTCAAATCCTGCAGTGCCAGACGTGTCCCCCTGCTTAAGCCAGTACATGTCCAGGCCCGTCTGAAGTTTGCTAGAGAGCATATGGATGATCCAGAAGAGGATTGGGAGAATGTCATATGGTCAGATGAAACCAAAATAGAACTTTATTGTAAAAACTCAACTTGTCGTGTTTGGAGGAGAAAGAACACCATACCTACTGTGAAGCATGGGGTGGAAACATCATACTTTGGGGCTGTTTTTCTGCAAAGGGACCAGGACGACTGATCCGTGTAAAGGAAAGAATGAATGGGGCCATGTATCGTGAGATTTTGAGTGAAAACCTCCTTCCACCAGCAAGGGCATTGAAGATGAAACGTGGCTGGGTCTTTCAGCATGACAATGACCCCAAACACACCGCCCGGGCAACAAAGGAGTGGCTTCGTAAGAAGCATTTCAAGGTCCTGGAGTGGCCTAGCCAGTCTCCAGATCTCAACCCCATAGAAAATCTTTGGAGGGAGTTGAAAGTCTGTGTTGCCCAGCGACAGCCCCAAAACATCACTGCTCTAGAGGAGATCTGCATGGAGGAATGGGCCAAAATACCAGCAACAGTGTGTGAAAACCTTGTGAAAACTTACAGAAAACGTTTGACCTCTGTCATTGCCAACAAAGGGTATATAACAAAGTATTGAGATGAACTTCTGTTATTGACCAAATACTTATTTTACCAAGGAATTTACCAATTAATTCATTAAAAATCCTTCAATGTGATTTTCTGGATTTTTTTTTCTTATTTTGTCTCTCATAGTTGAGGTATACCTATGATGAAAATTGGAGACCTCTCTCATCTTTTAAGTGGGAGAACTTGCACAATTAGGGGCTGACTAAATACTTTTTTACCCCACTGTAGTAAGCAAGTTTTGTGTAACAAATAGCAGATTAATTATATCATGATAGGAGTTGCATTTTTAGTTTTTTCTTGAAGATTGAGATGGACGGTGACATTTTTAGATTCTCATCAAGCTCATTCCAAATCTGAGGTCCTCTGCACACAATAATAAACCTGGTGGATTTTATTCTTCGTTTTTTTCCCCCCAGTAATTTGGTTTTTATTCCTAGTGGTAGAGGTGTGTATGGGAAGGAAGGTTGGAATGAGTTCACATAATTTCTAGTTGCGTTTGTGGACAACCTGATACATGATACAGGCATTCTGGAAGTAATTACGCTCAGCAAGTCTTAGAAGATTATAACAATGAAAAAGATGACTAGTAGGAGAATTATATTCAGACCATGATAAGGCATGTATGACTTTCTTTTGGAGAATTTCTAGCTTTTTTAGGTGAGTTAGAAATGTGTTAGACCATATGATATTGCAGTAATGTAAGTGAGGCTCAAATAAAGTTTTATATAGAGTGAGAAGTGCTGAAAGTGGTAGAAAATGTCACACTTTAAAAAACAAAGCAGCGTATTTGGCCAGTTTCTTGGTGAGATCATTGCTATGGCATTTGAAATTGAGAAATTCGTCAATGAGGACCCCTAAGAATTTTATAGAGCTAACTCTTGTAATATTCTGTCCATTAATTTTGGGTCAAAGTTCCTCGGTGCCTGGCTTTTTATTGGAACGGAATACAATATAATTAGTTTTACTGATATTAATGAGATTAATTCGTCGGATTTGAATGACTACCAACCAGTTGCCCTCACATCTAATGTGATGAAGGTCCTGGAGAGACTGGTCTTAGCCCACCTGAGGCCGTAGGTGAAGACGTGGCTGGACCCTCTGTAGTTTGCATATCAGCCCCATTTAGGAGTTGAAGATGCTGTCATCTACCTGCTGCAATGAGCCCATCTGCACCTGGATGGTGGAGGAGATACTGTGAGAATCACTTTTTTTTTTATTTTTCCAGTGCCTTTAACACCATCCAGCCACTGCTGCTGGGTGAGAAGCTGCGGGTGATGGGGGTTGACAGCTCTGTGATCTCCTGGATTACTGACTACCTGACAGGCAGACCACAGTTTGTCAGGCTGGGCAGTGTCTTGTCTGGAGTGGTGGCTAGTGATACGGGAGCACCACAGGGGACTGTGCTCTCTCCATTTCTTTTTACCTTATACACCACTGACTTTCAGTACAACACTGAATCATGCCACCTGCAAAAATTCTCTGATGACTCAGCTGTTGTGGGGTGTATAAGAGGAGAAGAGGAGGGGGAGTACAGGGCACTGGTAGACAGATTTGTGGAGTGGACCGAGCAGAATCACCTGAGGTTGAATGTCAGCAAGACCTGAGAGACGGTGATTGACTTCAGGAAGACGAAGGCTCCTTCTCAGCCACTGCAGATTAGGGGGGATGATGTGGGAGTGGTTGAGGACTATAAATATCTGGGTGTCAGGATCAGCAGCGGGTTGGACTGGAGATCCAACACCGATGCTGCGCACAAGAAGGGGATGAGCAGACTTTACTTCCTGAGAAAGCTGAGATCCTTCAAGGTGTGCAGCAAGATGCTGGAGCTTTTCTACCAGACTGTTGTCACCAGCGCCATCTTCTTTGCTGCTGTCTGTTGGGGTAGCAGTATCAGGGCCAGAGATACCAACAGACTTGACAAGATTATCAAGAAGGCTGGCTCTGTAATTGGTCTCAGACCGGAGACCTTTGAGACAGTGATGGAGAGGAGAACACTAAATAAACTGCGATCTATCATGGACAATCCTGATCGCCCCCTCAACCACACACTAGATAGACAGCGAAGCGCCTTCTCCAGTAGACTACTACAGCTTCGTTGTCGAACAGCCAGGTACAGGAAATCTTTCCTGCCACATGCAATTTCACTGTACAATAACTCACTATGATGCTGTATTCTGGCATAGCTATGATGCCACACTGCATCTTACAGACTAACTGGTACATCACTTTTCACTCTGCTCCTGATAGTCCTTCTTTGTGCAATGGGATGATTCATGTGTTTATACGGGTCATCATATATTAAGCTATGATGTATATAGGTTTTATAGTCGTGTTAGTTTTTTACTTTCCATGGGTAATCCCTTTGTCTGTCATGTGTTTGTATCTGTTGTTTGGTTGTCAACTGTCATGCTGCTGTTACACTGTAATTTCCCAGTCTGGAATCAATAAAGTACATCTATCTATCTATCTAATATCAGTAATTTTAATTGTGATTTTAATTAGTTTTACTGATATTAAGAGAAAGTTTGTTACACTGAAACCAGATGTCTATTTTCTACAACTTTATGTAGTAGAGACAATTTTCTACTACTTTATGTACTAGAGACAAGGAGTTAGCAATGCCATTTATATACAGAATGAATAGAACTGGCCCTAAAATGGAACCCTAGGGAATCCCATGATCGATGGATTTCTATGATGATTTGTGGTTATTTGTATAAACATACTGAAGTCTTCCAAACAGATAACTAATAAACCAATCTAATGCTAAGCCTCTGATACCATAATGTTGTAATTTATTAATTAGGATGTCATTATTAATTAGGATGTCATTTTTTTTAGACAGGTCTAAAAAAAAATGCCAGTACCATAGTTGCCTCTTTAGATAGATAGATAGTTTATTTCGAACAAAAAAAGTATAACAAAAACAAACAAATGGCAAATGCAATAAAGTAACAGTATACACTGTTCGAAAGGGAGAAGGAAGAAGTGAACACTTCTACATCTATCTATCTATCTATCTATCTATCTACAAGTACATCTATCTATCTATCTAATATCAGTAATTTTAATTGTGAACGAAGTGTGTGCGAATTGTGAAAGAAGTGAACACTTCTACATCTATCTATTTATCTATCTATCTACAAGTACATCTATCTAGCTAATATCAGTAATTTTAATTGTGATTTTAATTAGTTTTACTGATATTAAGAGAAAGTTTGTTACACTGAAGAGGGAGAAGGAAGAAGTGAACACTTCTACATCTATCTATCTATCTATCTATCTACAAGTACATCTATCTATCTATCTAATATCAGTAATTTTAATTGTGATTTTAATTAGTTTTACTGATATTAAGAGAAAGTTTGTTACACTGAAACCAGATGTCTATTCGAAAGGGAGAAGGAAGAAGTGAACACTTCTACATCTATCTATCTATCTATCTATCTACAAGTACATCTATCTATCTATCTAATATCAGTAATTGTGAACGAAGTGTGTGCGAATTGTGAAAGAAGTGAACACTTCTACATCTATCTATCTATCTATCTATCTACAAGTACATCTATCTATCAATCTAATATCAGCAATTTTAATTGTGATTTTAATTAGTTTTACTGATATTAAGAGAAAGTTTGTTACACTGAAGAGGGAGAAGGAAGAAGTGAACACTTCTACATCTATCTATCTATCTACAAGTACATCTATCTATCTATCTAATATCAGTAATTTTAATTGTGAACGAAGTGTGTGCGAATTGTGAAAGAAGTGAACACTTCTATATCTATCTATCTATCTATCTACAAGTACATCTATCTATCTATCTAATATCAGAAGTGAACACTACCATAGTACACTGCCAGTACCATAGTTGCCTCTTTAGATAGTTTATTTCGAACAAAAAAAGTATAACAAAAACAAACAAATGGCAAATGCAATAAAGTAACAGTATACACTGTTCGAAAGGGAGAAGGAAGAAGTGAACACTTATTAATTCCATCTCCTCTTTTCCATAAATACACCCATGTGAATTTTATACAAATTACCACCTTTAAGACACCAAGTAAACAATTTACTGTATTTTTTACAAATCAACATTAACACCCATCCATCCTAACATACATTGATGTCCATACATCAAAACCAGCCTCAAACAACACAGATATACACAGTGCTGTCCCAACCACCATTCCATAGTGTCCCATAATGTCCCAGAGTGAACATAATGAATCGTACATATAAATACTACCCTTCTAACATATATCCTTTCAGCAAATGGTGTTTATACCTCTTTTTGAATTGATTTCTGTTTGTACATAGTTTCAGTTCCGGCTCCAGACTGTTCCACAAATCCACCCCACAGACAGATATGCACATACTTTTCTTGGTTGTTCGTATCTTGGGTTTTGTAAAGTTTAAGTCTCCTCTCAAATTATGATCATTGTCTCTTTTTTTAAAAATATTTTTTGTATATTAGTTGGGAGTTGATTATTAATTGCCCTGTACATTACTTGTGCTGTCTTAAATTTAACTAAATCAATGAACTTTATGACATGTGACTTTAAAAACAACGAATTGGTATGGTCTCTATATCCTACATTGTTTATTATCCTTATAGCTCTTTTTTGTAATGTGCATATTGACTGTAGGTTGGTCTTGTAGGTGTTTCCCCAGACTTCTACACAATAGTTAAGATAAGGTAAAAACAGTGAATTGTACAATAAGACCAATGATTTATAGTCCAAGATGTGTCTCGTCTTTCAATTGCATCATTGATTTTTTCAATTAGGACAAGTATTGCCATATAGGTAGTGTGTTTCTTTCTGAAGCCATACTGAGATGGGATAATAATGTTGAGCTTATCAAGGTAACTGGTAAGTCTGTTATAAACTACTCTTTCCAAAACCTTTGAGAGAGTAGGTAGAATGGATATTGGACGAGAATTAGTCAAATCATTCTTATCACATGATTTGTAAATTGGTATAATTTGTGGAAGTTTTGCTATTTGTGGCACTACTCCAGAGATTAGAGACAGATTAATGCAGTAGGCAAGAGGTTCCAGTAGTACATTAATGATACTTTTCAAAATTTTGCTGGAAATTTCATCCGCTCCAGCAGAGTTCTGAGATGCCCCCGATGTCAGCCCAGACTGTCCTGGATGACCCAGATTGCAATGAAAAGACCTCTAGCTGACCTCATCACCTTAGCCCAAGATCACTCTGCCTTCAGACAACTGGCCCCTACGGTCACTTAAGTGGCCAGGCAAGGATTAAGTTAAGCAAGTAAGTAAGTTTTGTCTAGTGAACACTGTGGTGACTGACAGGTTGTGATGCCGCATATTACCTAATCAGCATGGTCATGATGCTGTGTATTATCCAATCAGCATGGTCGTGGTGCCGTGTATTAGCCAATCAGCATGGTCGTGATGCCAAATATTATCCAATCAGCATGACCGTGATGCAGCATATTATCCAATCAGCACAAAGTCAATTCAAAACCCCGCCCACAATTCCTGAAGCCAGGGCATGAAGAGACACGGTGACAAAGCGGTGGTTAAACTTTTATTGATAAAAATTACATATTTTAACTGAGCAACTTCATACTCGGGGATGCACACCTTCATAACCTCAGCAAAGCATGTATAAAATCTTTGGTCAGTCTGACAAACAGTTCAAGAGATATGCATGAAACAAACAGACACACACACATAGAGATTTCGTGCATTTATAGATAGATGACACAAATATGTATATTTTTCGTATTTTTATTATAGTGTTTCTTTTTTCCATTGAGAAAGAGTAGGGAAAAAGAAGGAGAAAAAATTCATAACAGTAACTAACTCACACATACTGAAATATGATTAGAGGTGGGTATAATAGCCAGAAATTCTACTTGTGTAAAAGCAGTGTTATCTCATGAAATTAATAATTAAAAGTAAACAACCAAAAATGTCCAGTTGAATTAAGGATACAGAAAGCACTCACTTAAAACCTTGAGTAATAGTAGATTAGTTTATTTGACAGGGACAGTGCAATAAACATAGACAATTAATCAAAGACAATCAATCTGATGTGTTGCACATAGAGTGTATAGCTATTAGCTAATTTGCAACTCTTGTCCCTGGATGGGCTTTAGAAAAAAGAATCAAGATAAAAAATATACACAATAACCACAATAACTTCAGTCTTGACGGTTTGAGGCTTTTCTCCACAATTTATAACAGTTTTCTTATAGTTTTCTACTTTTCTCTGTAAATGTATCTAAATTTGAAACCATTTTTCCTCATTTGTAATTTCCTGTTGTAAAATTGACTTTTCTTGAACATTTGAGACTTTATTATAAATTTGTGGATTATTTTAATGGTAATTTCTGTCAATTTTTTAATTAAAATTACTGTTTGGGTTTTTTTTTTTTAAGAAATTTGAAACAGATTGTAGTAAAATTTTGACTTTTGTTCCTCATACAATGTAAACTTTTGACCAAAATTTTGCAGAGCCAGAACAGAATAATAATTTAACTCTGATTTCTAAGAAATATTAATAAAATTATATTTAATGAAATGAATGAAATAAAATGACCAAAGAAGCTGTTATTTGTCAAAATACTTCTATGTTTTTACTGTTTTATTAAAACTCTCCCCACCACCCAGACAGCAGGAAAAACCTCCCTTATTTTGAAATCCAAATGTTGGCAGGTTAGTTTGACTGAAGGCTGGAGGATGTTGACGGACTTAAGTCACTGATTTCATGACTTAAGGTAATTTTAACTTGCCAGGTGCATAATAATGTACAAAAATTAGCTAATATTGTAGTGGTTGGTGAATTAAGCCCTCAGCAATTCATTCACCCTTGCCTTTCCCTCAATTAGCCTGCATATGAAGCCAAAACACACCTGCTTGCTAAGCGGCACATTACTGTTCCCATTACCAGCAGGTTAAAACCATGATATACTGTATGCCTCCACAGCTAACATACCTCTTCTGCATTTTTTCCTTGTTTAAAGTACTTAAATAAGATCATGCTTTACTCTGACGTGAAATCAGGTTTGCTTCACAGACAGTGATGTTAGATAGGTCTACCTGCCGACTGGAAGGGTCACACGGGCGGCGCGCTCCAGAACTCCAACGTGCAGATGACTGTCATGTGCGTTGTTTGCATGCGCACTTACAGAGCATCATTCCTTCATTTATTTTCTTAGCATGGCAGCTGAGTTTTAGGTGCAGCGGGTTGCCACCCAGAAATGTGACCAGCGGAAACCCTGGTTACATTTAATGGACCAAAACACTGATTGGCAACCAGCCATTTCCCTGTTCAGCCTTTTAGTGTTGAAGGGAACTGTCTCCCCCACATACACACACATATTTATAAGGGTTGTATTAGATGATCGGTTGTTACAGACAGTTTGTCATAGACTGCCAGTCCATCACAGATGAACTGACAATCTGTCCAGGGTGTACCTCACCTGTCCCTCAAAGACGCTGGGATGAGACTCCAGCCCCCTGTGGGCTGAAAAGGATAAAGCGGTTGAAGATGTTAGAGTTTTAGTCCGATTATCCATCCATCCATCCATCTTCTACCGCTGAATCCTTTTCGGGTCGTGGGGGGGGCTGGAGCCTATCCCAGCATCTTTGGGCGAGAGGCAGGGTACACCCTGGACAGATTGCCAGTCCATCGCAGGGCCAACACAGAGAGACAGACAACCATTCACTGTCACATCCACACCTAAGGACAATTTAGAATCCCCAATTGATGCCAATTAACCTCACCTGCATGTCTTTGGCCTGTGGGAGGAAGCCGGAGTACCCGGAGTAAACCCACGCAGACACGGGGAGAACATGCAAACTCCACACAGAAGGGTCACCAATGGTCTGGGGGTGGGATCAAACCCATGACGGTCAAGGGTGGAATCGATGCGATTATACTACTCCCAAAAAGTTAGGGATATTTATAATAAGTTTAATAATACGTTTATTTATAGAACACTTTTCACAGACAAGAGTCACAAAGTGCTTAACATGGTAAAAAAACAAAATAAAAACACAGGCACATAAAACAGTAAAACAAAAAAAAGTAGACAGTAAAAGCACATAAAAATACAATCAACACATAGTTAATTAAAAAGCCAGGCTAAAAAGGTGGGTCTTTAGTTGCTTCTTAAAAACATCAATGGAAGGTGCAGAACTAAGTTCAAAAGGTAAGGAGTTCCAAAGTCTGGGAGCAACAGCAGCAAAGGCTCTATCGCCTTTGGTTCTGAGCCTAGTGCTAGGGACTACCAATAGATTCTGATGAGAAGACTTGAGAGACCTGTTGGGCTGGTGTAGAAAGAGCAGGTCACTAATATAAAAAGGCGCCTCTTCATGAATGGCTTTGTAAGTAAGAACAAGAACTTTAAAATCAACTCTACAATTTACAGGAAGCCAATGCAAGGAGGCCAAAACAGGAGTGATATGACAGAATCTACTGGACCTAGTTAGTAATCTTGCAGCAGAGTTCTGGACTAACTGTAGGCGGTGTAAAGAGGATTTGCTAAGACATGTGAAAAGAGCATTACAGTAGTCTAAACATGAAGAAACAAAGGCATGAATAATGATTTCTAACTGACTGTAGGAAACCAATGACCTAATTTTGGATCTATTCCTAAGGTGGAAAAAACAACTCCGGGTCAGAGATTTGACATGCTGATCAAAACTCATCGATTGATCAAAAATGACACCAAGATTTTTTTAGATTACACCGTACATTAGAGCTTAATGAACCAATGCTATTAACCATCTTAGGAATTAGATTATCAGGTGCTACAATAAGGACTTCAGTTTTTTTTCCCAACATTCTTTTCATTGTTTTCACCACATAAAGAAATACAATAACACAAATTAAACAAACATATCAAACATATCAACCTCACCCCACCCTCCCAAATGTTCCAATTATTAGATGGGGATCCAACTAATTATAGTCCATTAAATAGTAAAAAAGAATACAAAACAAAACATTCCTACAAAGTTGCGTATTACAGAGGGCCATTGTTCACACGTCACCACACTCTTCCATCACGTGACAAGTCCGTTCCTAATAAATAGGAAATGAAGGGGTCCCAGATGTGGTGAAAATTATGTTCTTTTTTTTTTCTCCACAATATCTTTATTGAACCTTTTCTTTTTTTTTTTTTAACAAACATGATACAAACAATCAAACACTAACACTAAAGTACTACAAAAAAAAAATGCACTAAAAACACCAACAACCACCAACAAAATCAAGTCTTCAACAATGCTCCTCTGTTTAGTCTAGACAATCCAATACATAAGTATACATATTATGTTCACCAGTTTGGAATTTACAAGGTCCACACACATCATTCACCTTCTTCTTCAAGAGTTATGTTTAAATTTTTTACATAATCAATAAAAGGTCTCCATATATTCTCAAACACAATTTCCTTTGATTTTAGTATATATGTTATTCTTTCTAATGGAAGGTTTGTTAACATCTGTCTTAACCACTGAGTCACATCTGGTCTATGAGTCTTTTTCCATAATAGTGCAATACATTTTTTGGCATTAAGCAAACTGAGGTCTATGAATGTTCTTTCACTTTTATTAAAATTATGCTTTTCTGGGTACAGACCCAACAAAAACAGTTTAGGATTCAATATGATTTGTTTTGAGATTATTTTTTCAATTGTTACCCTCACCTCTTCCCAAAACATTCTTATTAATCTACATTCCCATAAACAATGAAATAGGGTTCCTTTACTTTCCATGCATTTTGTGCATGTATCTGGTATATTTTTGTTATATCTATTTAACTCCTCCGGTGTAACATACATCCGCATTAACCATTTGAAATGTATCAATTTAAGGCGTGCATTTATTGATTTGGTTTGAGCTTCTGTACAAGCCAATTCCCATTGTTCCTCTGAAATTTCAATTTGCAGATCTTCTTTCCAGTAGTTTAATCTTTTCAGTGAATTTTCACTTGAAGATAGTGTCAATGAGTTATAAAACTCTGAAATAATACCCTTTCTTTTACTATCTTTCATCATCATTTTTTCCAAGGATGAATAAATAGGTCGAGTGAGAGCTTTATTTTGATTTGATCGAATAAAGTTTCTAAGTTGAAGATATTTAAAAAAATGTGTTCTATTGAGATTAAATTTGATCCTCAGCTCTTCAAAAGACATTATGTTGTCTGCACCTGGCAAATATAAATCCTGAATCTTTTGTATCCCTTTTAAATTCCATACTTTAAATACAGCGTCCGCTCTCCCTGGTTTAAAATATTGATTACCCCATATTGGACTAAATTGTGACAATAACTGTGGTTCTTTTAAATAGTTTTTAGCTTCACACCATATTTTGATCATATGCTTTACAAATGGATTTTTAACTTGTTTTTGTAATTTTTTTGCCGAATCTGAGTATATGAATATGGGAAGAGGTAAAGGTAAATTGTATGATTCCATTTCAGTCCAGTGAGGGAGATCATTTGATGAAAAATAATATGTCATAGACCTCAGTTGTGCCGACCAATAATACAACATAAAATTTGGACATTTCAGACCTCCACGATCAAATGGTAAATATAATAAAGACAAACGTAATCCAGCCCTCCTGTTGTTCCATATAAATTCCACTAACTTTTTTTTTATTCTTGAGAATAGATCTAAAGGTGGTGATAAGGGAATGTATTGAAATAAATAAAGTATTTTAGGTAAAATATTACTTTTAAGTATATTGATTCTCCCGATCATCGACATTGGTAGTGACATCCATCTCTGAGTTAACTCACTGATATCTGACATTAAGGCTTCATAGTTGACACTGGCGACTGATTCTAGCTTAGGCATAATTTGGATTCCTAAATATTTAAACTGATTTACAACATTGAATTGATTTACCTCAGGGGCTGGGTAATTTCTCTGGGTCTCATTTAGC
This sequence comes from Pholidichthys leucotaenia, assembly GCA_020510985.1. Taxonomy (NCBI): domain Eukaryota; kingdom Metazoa; phylum Chordata; class Actinopteri; order Cichliformes; family Pholidichthyidae; genus Pholidichthys; species Pholidichthys leucotaenia. The sequence continues at coordinate 349,307,740 of CM035837.1, read as the reverse complement.
ATTAATATTGAAGATTTAGTTTTATTTATTTTATATCCTGATATTTCCCCAAAATTCTTTATTAAATTCAACAAGGTTGGAATTGATTTTTTTAGATTCGACATAAACAAAATTATGTCATCGGCGTACAGGGAGATTTTATGTTCTGTTGGTCCAACTTTAATTCCATATATTTGTGAATGTAAACGTATCGCTATCGCTAAAGGTTCAATTGCCATAGTAAACAGTAAAGGTGAAAGTGGACAGCCTTGTCGACATCCTCTATTGATTTTTATTGGTTTTGAAATATTGTTATTTGTTAGGATTTCTGCTGTAGCATTATTGTATATTATTTGAACCCATTTTATGAAATTATTTCCAAGTCCAAACCTTTGTAGGACTTCAAAAAGAAAGGGCCATTCAACTCTATCAAAGGCCTTTTCGGCGTCCAATGATAGGAGAGCTGTATCCGGTGCTTCTTTATTAAAATAAATAATATTAAATAGTCTTCTTACATTATGGAAGCCTTGTCTACCCTTTATAAAGCCATTCTGATCTCGATTAATAATATTTGGTAAAATTTCTTGTATTCGTCTTGCTAAAATTTTACAGATTATCTTAAGGTCGGCGTTTAATAGGCTTATTGGTCTCATATTTTCACATTTATTAGAGGGCTTACCTGGTTTTGGCAGCAGTATAATTAAGGCATTATTTATGTATGATGGTAAATTATTATTTTGAAATGCTTCTAAAACCATTTCCAAAAAAGGTTTTATTAATTTATTCTTAAATTTTTTATAAAGGTCAACTGGAAGACCATCTGGTCCTGCACTTTTTCCTGATTTCATATTATCAATGGCTAGCCCAACTTCTTCTTGACTAATTTTAGACTCCAATATCTCCCTGTTTTCATTTGGAATACACGGTATAGATAGTTCGTTCAAAAACCCATTTAGTTTTGTTAATTCAGGTTCATTTTTGGTATCATATAATTTTTCATAGTAATCTCTAAAGGCTCTATTAATTTCTAAAGGATCTATAACTACCTGTCCATTACTTATAATACTGGTAATTGGTGTTTTAATTTCCAATTGTTTAATCTGCCATGCTAATAATTTTCCTGATTTTTCACCTTGTTCATAAAAAGATTGTTTCAATCTTAGAAGACTCGAGGCAGCTCTATTCGCTGATTTTTTGTCGTATTCAGCTCTCAAAATCAGTAATTCATTCTCCAACCTTGGGTCACTTCCTGCATACACTTTTTCCTGAAGATTTTTTATTTTATGTTCCAATTTAGCTCTCTCCTCTCGAGTCTTCTTAGATTTTGATCCTGTATAACTAATAATATGTCCCCTAATAAAAGCTTTGAAAGCCTCCCACTTTACACATGCTGATGTTTGTGTAGTATTGATGTCAAAGAACTCGTCTATCTGTTTTTCTATATACTTGACAAATTCCTCATCCTGAAGCCATTTATGCTGAAATTGCCATCTACCTGATTCCTTTATCAATTTTTTATCTACATATATTAGACAACAGGGTGCATGGTCAGAGATCACGATGTTATCATAAAAGCAGTTTTGAATCTTGGACCTTAATTCTGTGGAAATCAAAAAATAATCAATACGTGAGAATGTCTTGTAGGTACTGGAATAACAAGAATAGGCTTTAACTTGTGGTTTCATTTCTCTCCATATATCTAACAATCTCAATTCTTTCATAAAATGATTAATAGTCATCCTACATCCAATGTGCGTACAATCCAGTCCTGTTGATCTATCCACACCTGGATTCAATGTACAATTAAAATCCCCTGCTATTATATGTTGCCCTGTAAGTGATGATAAGATGAGAAATAAATTAGCAAAGAACTTCTGGTCATCTATATTGGGACCATATAAGTTCACAAGATTTATATTTTCTAATAGCAAAGAACCTTGAATGATTACATATCTTCCAAATTTGTCTCCAATTACATTTTTCACTTGAAAAGGAACTGATTTATGTATGAGAGTCATAACTCCCCTGGCTCGGGATGAAAATGAAGAGGTGAATACACTTCCCTGCCATCTACTCCTAATTCTTTTAACATCCTCCTCTATCAGATGAGTTTCTTGTAAAAACACAATTCTTGAACCCATGTCCTTTATTTTATTCATAACTTGTTTAAGTTTTTTTAAATTTTGTAGACCTCTGCAATTCCATGAAGTTAAATTAAGATTAACACTTTGGTCCATGATCAATAGAGAGTTTGGGATTACCTTGCAGTGTAAACATGCTCATACAGAGAAGCAAAAACATGAGTGGTTGAACATTCATCCTACAAACTACACACAAACAAATTTCCCCTTCCCACACTTGTGGCAAACCCCCCAAAATCAAAAGAAAAATTCTGTCTCCCGATATAGCCATCGACTGTTCCACATCCACGGGGAACAGCCTAAGCCACTCCTTCTTCATCCTCCCAATCACCCTAACTCTACTGCTTTTAATGACGTAACATTAACTCTCCTCTGTAGTTTTCCAACTTAACTCCAAAATTTTTACCAACTTTGTACATCCTAGTTTTTTTTTTTTGTTTGTTTGTTTTGTTTTTTTTAATATATAATACAATCTATATTTTGTAAACTTACTATTTACTTCAAGTCAGTCAGATGCCTGTGCAAATGCTTAGTTATTCTACCTTATATTTTGTTCATGCTTAGCTCCCACCAGTCTCTTCTTCTTCTTTGATCTTCTTGATGAACTCCTGCGCCTCCTCTGGGGTCTTGAAGATGTGGGTTCTGCCCTCATACGTGGTCAGCAGTCTCGCAGGATAGATTACACCATGACGAATCCCAAGGTTGCGCAGCTCCTTACGTACGGGATCAAACTGCTTCCTCAATTGCTGGATTCCTGTGGCCAAATCTGGGTAGAACCGCACCTGCTGGTCCTGGTGTTTAATCTCTCCTTTAGCACGTGCAGCGTTGAAGATCTTCATCCTGTCTCTGTTGCTTAGAAACTTCATAATTAAGGTCCTCGGCGGTCCCTTATCTCTCCGTGGGCCAATACGATGTGCTTTTTCCAGAACCACTGCTGATTGCAACTCCTCGCTGCCCAGCACCTCCGGAATCCACTTTTCCAGAAAGGAACATACGTCCCGACCTTCTGATTCCTCTGGAAGACCCACCAGCCTCAAGTTATTCTGTCTCGACCGAGATTCCAAATCCAAAATATTATCTTCCAGAGATTTATTTTTTTTTTCCAAAGTGCGCACCTTTAATTGAAGACGGGTGACGTCATCTTCAGCACTAGCGAGACGGAGCTCCATCTGCGCCGTTCGTTCTACACAGTCACCCAATTCCTTTCTTATTCCTTCCAGCGCTGTCATAATCCCATCAAATCTAGAGGAAAAGTCCGCTCTCATTGAACTCATGGCAGCCATCAGCGCATCTGCGCCATTCCCCGCAGAAATCGCACCGCCGCCAGCTTCCTCCGCCATATATGGAGCCTTGTTTGCTGCGTCACAGACCTGAAAGTCCGTTAATTTGGACTGTTTCGGCGGCTCGCTTTTTCCTTTTCCTGGTTTTCCAGCCTTAGGCTTCGCCGACATATCCTCGCCCAAATGCTGGGATACGTTCTGTCCCAAATGAGAGAGTTATTTGCCGATTTTTTTTTTTCCAGGAGCAGAGCAGAGCGAGACACGTCCGTCCTACGTGGCAGCCATAACCGGAAGTGAAAATTATGTTCTTGATGTTTTAATGTATAAGTAATTTTCTCCAAAGGGAGAGTGGTAGATAACTCAGACAACCACTTACTGATTCTTGGTCTTCTAGTGTTTTTCCAGGATAAAGCTATTACTCTCTTTGCAATTAATATGCTTAAGTCTATAAATAATCATTGATTTTTTTTAAAATTTTCAAATTCTCTGGGTACAAACCTAATATAAACAGCTGTGGGATTAAGGGTACTTGAATATGTAATATATCCTGTATATATTGTTTCACTTCTTGCCAGAACCTTTGTATTTCTGTACATTGCCAAATGCAATGGAAAAATGTACCCTTTTCTTTCACATATTTGATATTCCTGAAATATCAGGAATAACACTATTATATTTGTTTAACTTTTCTGGAGTTACATACGATTGCATCAACCAACTATATTGCACTAATTTCAGGCGGGTGTTAGTGGTTCTTGATTGTGCTTTAGTGCATGCTTCTTCCCACTCTCCCATTGAGATGTCCTCTTGTAGATCCTCTCTCCATGCCCCCAGCCATTCTACAGATGTTTCTGTACATTCATCCACCAGGCATTTATACATTTTGGAAATTAAACCCCTCCCTAAACAATTCGTGTTCATTAATTTCTCTATAACAGATATTTCAGGGATATCTAATGTTTGATTTTGACATGATCTAATGAAATTTCTCAGCTGCAAATATTTAAAGAAATGATTATGAGGTATATTGAATTTATCAACTATTTCTTCGAATGTCATTAACACCTTTTGCTCATTATATAGATCTCCTATTTTCCCCAACCCCTTCATAACTCAAGATTTAAATCCCCCGTCTGCTTTCCCCGGTAAGAAGGAATCATTCCTCCATATTGGGCTGAAGACAGAGAGAGAGGACATTTCTCTAAGATATTTTTTAACCTGATGCCACACTACAATCATATTTTTCACAATAGGATTTTTTGTGTTCTTTTTAAGGATTTTAAGACTTCAGTTTTATCAGCATTAAGTTGCAAAAAGTTACTAGACATCCAGTCCTTAATTGCAGACAGACAATAATGAATAATTTTTAAATTGTCAACATGGTCAGGTTTAAAAGAGAAAAGTAGCTGTAAATCGTCAGCGTAGCAGTGATAAGACACACCTTTAAATCTGCTGATGATAGAACCAAGTGCCAGCATATATAGGGCAAATAAAAGTGGACCCAGAATAGAACCCTGAGGCACCCCACAGGTTAAAGGAGCAGAGTCAGATGAATAAGAGCCAACAGCCACGGAAAAACTCCTACCAGAAAGGTAGAAGAAAAACCAATCCAGAGCTTTTCCAGAAATACCTACCCAATCTCTAAGCCTTTGTAACAAAATACAATGATCAATAGTATCAAATGCTGCAGTAAGATCTAATAACACTAAGATGAGGCGGAAGATGAGAATAAACGTACATGAATCCTGTTGCAGCAGCAGCAGCTTGCATGGAGAAGCGCACTGGAAAACATTCATTCCTCCTTTTTCTTGAAACAAGGCCAATGTTATTGTTACAAAAAAAATGTGTGGCACTCTCGTGTTTTATAGCCAGTGAACAAACTGGTGTGTTAGCGCATTTGTGCTCCCCATAGGGCTGGGACGAAACTAAAAGCAACAGTTGTACGCATGCATCAACTGCTTGACCTGGTAGACGAAAAAAGTGAGCATGTACAACACTTTTGAATGAGCCCGGCGCACACGCGGATCAAAGCGGCCCAGAAGGGAAATGCAGCATGAATAAGGCTATACAGTCACGTAGGACACCCCTGAAGGCCTAAGTGTAAAAATACACAGCATTCCACTGATAAATGCCCAAAATTACAAAGAGGACACTTTTTAAATCTCAACGATAAGATTAAATCTGAAATAGTAACAAGAAAGAAATAGACTAAATAAACAATACAGCCATACAGAAAAGCTTCTTTCTACAAAACAAAGGTATTACGAAGCAGGAGGGAAATCTTTGAGGGTACTGTCATATAAACTACGAAAGCAACAGGCAGAAAGAACTGTATATAAAATAAAAAACCCTATAAATAATAAAACAAACTGAAGATGGAAAAATTCTACACCGCTTCATGGACTATTATAAGAAAATTCATTCTCAACCTCACATAGAAAATATTCAAGAAACTGACACTTTCCTGTCTCAATTACATCTACCCACAGTTACAGAAGAACAAAATAATATCCTGCTGTCTATAATAACCACAGAAGAAATCCACTCAGCAATAAAGAATCTAAAGGGAGGAAAGATGGCAGAAGCAGATGGATTTGGGCCCGAATGGTATAAAATAATGGAGGAACACATAACCCCAACTTTGTTAAAAACATTTAATTGGGTGATGGAGAAGAAGACGACGTCCCCTTTGTGGTGAGAAGCTATAATTTCTATTATCCCTAAGGAGGGAAAAGATAAATAGGAATGTGGCAATTACTGTCCAACAGGGCTTCCTCTGGTAACATTTCTGTGTGGTGGCCCGCCACCCTAAGGAAGTATGTCGCTGTGCCTATAATATATTAATTTAAGAAAAATTAAATATGAAAGAAACGCTCCGCAAGCGTGCACACGAACAACACGTGTGACTGTCATCCACGCGGAAGCGCCCCGCCCGCCCAGCATCCACATGATCGTTTCTGCAGGCAGAGCGTGTCTCTCTAGCGTTGCTGTCCAAAAGAAGCATGAGCTTATTAAAGTACTTTAAACGAGGAAAAAAGTACAAGAGATAAGCAGTGGAGGCATTTATGTTGGTTTTAACCCGCTGGTAACTGGAACAACAATGAGGAGTCGCTTAGCTAACAGGTCTGGTTAGGCTTCATTGCAGGGAAAGGCAAGAGTGACTGATGAATCGCTGAGGATTTACTTCACCAGCTACTACAATATTAATTAATAATTTATGTTGATGATTATGTACCTGGCAAGTTAAGATGACCGAAATTCACGAAGTCGATGACTTTAATCCTTCAGCAGCCTTCAGACAAACTAAACGTGCCGACATTTGGATTTCAAAATAAGGGAGGTTTTTCCTGCTGTTGGGTTGGTGAGGAGATTTCTAAAAAACTATAAATACATAGAAATATTATAACAGAAATAACTGCATATTTGGTCATTTAAGTTAATTTATTTCTTTAAATATAATTTTAATATTATATTTCTTTGAATTCAGCACTATTGTTCTGTTCTGGCTCTACAAAATTATGTTCAAAAGTTTATATTGCATGAGGAAAAAAGTAAAAAATTTGCCACATTCCGTTTCAAATTTATTTAAAAAAAACCAGCAATTTTATAATAATCTGCCTTTGTCCATCAGACAGGCCTCTTCACTGTCCAGTTTTACAACTCCTCTTAAAATTCATTTTTATTCTCTGGCTTTTGACCCAGTTTGAGACATTGATTTTATTTGTTCTTAATGTTTCTATTGTATGACTATTGTTTTGTTTGTGCTGTTTTGTACTTCAGCTGTATTTTATTGTTTTTATATTTTATTTATCATTGATGTACAGCACTTTGTGTCAACTGTCGTTTTTAAAGAGCTTTATAAATAAAGTTGGATTGGATTAAAAAAAGATAAACATTTACCATAAAATAATCCACAAATTTATAACAGTTTCAAATGTACAAGAAAAGTAATAATTTTACAAGAGAAAATTACAAATTTGAGGAAAATGGTTGCAAATTTAGATAAATTTGCAGAGAAAAATGTAGAAAACTATAAAACAAGTGCTATAAATTTTGGAGAAAAACCTCAAACCTTCAAGACTGAAGTCATTACTCAAGTTTTTAATAGGTGCTCTTTGTACTCTTAACTCAACTAGAAATTTTTGGTTTTCTACTCTTAATTATTAATTTCAAAGCACTGCTTTTACATGAGTAGAATTTCTGGCTACTATACCCACCTCTGATCATATAATTTAAGTATGCATGAGTAAATTACTATTACAAATGTTTTTCCCTTCCCTTTCCTACTTTTTGTCAATGAAAAAAGAAACACTAAAATAAAAATACAAAAAATACACATTTTGGTTATTTATGTAAACCATGACAAAAAAAAAATCCTGCAGGACAAAACATGACACTTGGTATTGTCTAGCCTGTTTCTATACCACCATAGACAGAGAGAGAACCTGAATTAGACAGGGATCAAAGAGGGAAAAATGAGATAGAAGAGAGGAGCCAAGGAGAGGAAAATGTTCAGGCAGAGGGTCCAGGAGAGGTGAGCGCAGAGGAAGGAGAGAAGGATGACACCAGTAAAAAGTCCAAACAGGACATCTGGGTGGGACCCCAACTGGCCCAATATTCCAACATTCAAGCCTTGGTAGTACAATACTTCAAATGGTAAGTTCCATTATGCAATATTACTGTGCAAAATTAAAAAATAAATAAATAAAAACGAATAGTGTAAAAATTAACATTTCCGGTTACAATCGTGTCATGTGTTTTCTGACACACACCCGCCCCCAGAAAAATATGTTACCACCGAGCCAAGGTCTTTAAGCCAGAGGAAACACTGTCCAATTAGTGTATTAAATATAGACTACAAACTGTTTACTTCAATTTTATCTAAGAGACTGGAAGGGATTCTTCCACACCTGATTCATAAGGACCAGACAGGATTTATTAAACAGAGACAGACACAAGACAACATTAGGAAGGTACTACATGTGATAAGAAAGACTGAACAAAAAAAAAAAACTGGTCTTTGGTACTAAGCCTAGATGCCGAAAAGGCATATGATTCAGTGAGTTGGTCTTTTTATATAAAGCATTAGCAAAATCTGGCCTTCATACATCAATAATAACAATACTTCAGGCTTATACAACAAACCAACAGCCAGAATTAAAATTAATGGAGACCTCATGGATCCAATCACACTGGAAAGGGGAACAAGACAGGGATGCTGTATATCGCTGCTCCTCTTTGCCTTGTTTATTGAACCACTGGGTCAGTGGATCAGACAAAAACAGGATATCCACAGGATAGAGATGATAGGAGGAGCCCAAAAATTGGCACTTTCGCTGATGATCTACTGATGACTATTTCTCTACCCACTCTGGTGCTTCCCAAAATTCTAAAAACACTTCAAGAATATGGATCATTTTCAGGCTACAAAATCAACATTAATAAAACACAAGTACTAACTTTAAACTATGGTCCACCAAAGAAAGTTAGAAAATGTTATAAATGGAAATGGACCGAGACAGCATTAAGTACTTAGGTGTGGCACTACATCGTGACCCTACAAAAATGTTTGAAGCCAACGACGGTCCTCTAAATATGAAATTAAAAATTGATTTACAAAGGTGGAATGCCATACCCTATTTGGACTTACACTCTAGGATTGACTCTATTAGGATCAACAGTCTTCCGCGACTGCTTTATTTATTCCAATGTTTGCTGATTCCAGTGCTCCCAAAACAATTGATGGAGTGGGACAGGTTATCGTCAAGGTATATATGGAAAGGAGGATGAGCCAGGGTGAAATATAAAACCTTACAATTGAAAAAAGGAAAAGGAGTTCAGGGTATTCCATTTCTTCAAGGATATTACTGTGCGGCCCAGCTGAGATCGTTAATATGCATGTGTTCTCCAGACTACACAGTAGGATGGAAAGATATAGAGGGAAAAAAAAAACAATAAAAGGGATACCAATCAAAGTCCTGCTTGCAGACTTGGAAACGCAGAACAAACTCAACATCTCAGAGGAACCCATGACACATACAATGATTTCTGCATGGAACAATACTATAAAAATTTGTGGTTTGGGGGAATCATCCAAAATTCTGCGATGATGTTCATACGACTCAGAATTTACCCTAAACAAATATGACAGTAGGTTCAAGAAACAGATTTTAAAAGGCTTAACCACTTACTACTTGTTTGTCCATAAAGGGACATTCCAAAGCTTTGAAATCTTAAAGGAAAAATTTGGATTGGACATTGAGGACTTTTTTAGATACTTGCAGGTTAGGCACTATAATAATCAGAAGATAACATTCAAATGGGATAAATTTGGCTTCCTGTAAAAATTCATTTCATTAACTACATCAAGACAACACAGAAATATCATATCCATATTATACAGCAGCATCCCGGGGTGTAAGAAGGAGACCACAAACTACACAAAAGAGAGGTGGGAAAGAGAAGCAAGAGTAAAGATTACAGAAGAAACATGGGAACATATACAGTATCTCACAAAAGTGAGTACACCCCCTCACATTTTTGTAAATATTTTATCTTTTCATAGGACAACACTGAAGATATGACACTTTGATACAATGTAAAGTAGTCAGTGTACAGCATGTATAAGAGTGTAAATTTGCTGTCCCCTCAAAATAACTCAACACACAGCCATTGATGTCTAAATCACCGGCAACAAAAGTGAGTACACCCCTAAGTGAAAATGTCCAAATTGTGCCCAATTAGCCATTTTCCCTCCCTGGTGTAATAAGACTGGTTAGTGTTACAAGGTCTCAGGTGTGAATGGGGAGCAGGTGTGTTAAATTTGGCGTCACCACTTTCATACTCTCTCATACTGGTCACTGGAAGTTCAACATGGCACCTCATGGCAAAGAACTCTCTGAGGATCTGAATAAAAGAATTGTTGCTTTACATAAAGATGGGCTAGGCTATAAGAAGATTGCCAACACCCTAAAACTGAGCTGCAGCATGGTGGCCAAGACCTTACAGCGGTTTAACAGGACAGGTTCCACTCAGAACAGGCCTCGCCATGGTCGACCAAAGAAGTTGAGTGCACGTGCTCAGCGTCATATCCAGACGCTGTCTTTTGAAAATAGACATATGAGTGCTGCCAGGATTGCTGCAGAGGTTGAAGCGGTGTGTGTGTGTGTGTGTGTGGGGGGGGGGGGGGGGGGTCCAGCCTGTCAGTGCTCAGACCATACGCTGCACACTGCATCAAATTGGTCTGCATGGCTGTCGTCCTAGAAGGAAGCCATTTTTAAAGATGATGCACAAGAAAGCCTGCAAACAGTTTGCTGAAGAGCAAGGACACTGACTACTGGAACCATGTCCTGTGGTCTGATGAGACCAAGATACACTTATTTGATTCAGATGGTGTCAAGAATGCGTGGCGGCAACCAGGTGAGGAGTGCAAAGACAAGTGTGTCTTGCCTACAGTCAAGCATGGTGGTGGGAGTGTCATGGTTTGGGGCTGCATGAGTGCTGCCGGCACTGGGGAGCTACAGTTCCATGAATGCCAACAGGTACTGTGACATACTGAAGCAGAGCATGATCCCCTCCCTTTGGAAACTGGGCCAAAGGGCAGTATTCCAACATGATAATGACCCCAAACACACCTCCAAAATGACCACTGCCTTGTTAAAGAAACTGAGGGTAAAGGTGGTGGACTGGTCAAGCATGTCTCCACACCTAAACTCTATTGAGCATCTGTGGGGCATCCTCAAACAGAAGGTGGAGGAGTGCAAGGTCTCAAACATCCACCAGCTCCATGATGTCATCATGGAGGAGTGGAAGAGGATTCCAGTGGTGACCTGTGAAGCTCTAGTGAACTCCATGCCCAAGAGAGTTAAGGCCCTGCTGGAAAATAATGGTGGCCACACAAAATGTTGACACTTTGGGCACAGTTTGGACATTTTCACTTTGGGGTGTACTCACTTTTGTTGCCTGCAGTTTAGACATTAATGGCTGTGTGTTGAGTTATTTTGAGGGGACAACAAATTTACACTGTTCTACAAGCTGTATACTGACTACTTTACATTGTATCAAAGTGTCATATCTTCAGTGTTGTCCCATGAAAAGATATAATGAAATATTTACAAAAATGTGAGGGGTATACTCACTTTTGTGAGATACTGTATGTCAAATGCAGTGGGTCTCAACTGGGCCAACAATTTGGCACGAATTCTGTTGGAAAGACATAATGAGATACTTTACCACACCAAATCAAGAAAAATATAGAAAGAGAAAGGACTCATGTTGGCAATGTGGAAAACAAGGTGGAAACCCCTTTCACATCTTTTGGGACTGTCAAAATATTCAGCAATATTAGTTAAAGATTCATGAACATCTACAGAACGTATGCTCAACCAAAATCCCATTTAAATTTGAAATACTGTATCTGGGTAATGTACCACAGATGAACTAGAACACTAAGGACTAGAAACTGATCTACATTCGGCTCGTAGCAAGCAAAAAAGGCTCTTACAAGAAGATGGCTCAATCAGAACCACCAACCATCGAGGAATGGATCAACATTATTCAAAGAATCTACGTTATGGAAAAACTGTCTTTCTCACTAAGGACACAGAAAAGCACTTTTTACAGAATATGGTCCAAATGGACGGAATATGTTAAGCCTGTTAGATCTGATTTTATTTAACCATGGTTTTTAAAAAATGGTGATGATGCTATTCTGAGTTCTATGTACCTGTGGACATAACAGTGGCCAAAGGTAGGCTCCCAACCCTTTCGTTAGGCTGTTCACCTTGATTATGAACTTAGCCCCTGTCTTCCCCATCAGAGAATCATTGTCTGCTCCCGCCAAAGTAAATAAAAATATAATGTATAAGCATCCCAAAGTGATTAAACAAAAAGTTGGTAAAACTCAAATTAAACATGAAGCCTCTAAATTTTATGATTTGGCCTCTGTTCCTCCTCATAATTTAAAAATTAAATGTGGTTTGTTGACCTCTATAAAAAATTTAAGAATAAATTAATAAAACCATTTTTGGAAATGGTTTTAGAAGCATTTTAAAATAGTAATTTACCACTATACATGAATAATGCCTTAATTATACTGTTGCCAAAACCAGGTAAACCCTCTAATAAATGTGAAAATATGAGACCAATAAGCCTATTAAATGCTGACCTTAAGATAATCTGTAAAATTTTAGCAAGACGACTACAAGAAATATTACCAAATATTATTAACCGAGATCAGAATGGCTTTATAAAGGGAAGACAAGGCTTCCATAATGTAAGAAGACTATTTAATATTATCTATTCTAATAAAGAAGCACCGGATACAGCTCTCCTATCATTGGACACCGAAAAGGCCTTTGATAGGGTCGAATGGCCCTTTCTTTTTGAAGTCCTACAAAGGTTTGGACTTGGAAATAATTTCATAAAATGGGTTCAGATAATATACAATAATGCTACAGCAGAAATCCTAACAAACAGCAATATCTCAAAATCAATAAATATCAATAGAGGATGTCAACAAGGCTGTCCACTTTCACCTTTACTGTTTACTATGGCAATTGGACCTTTAGCGATGGCAGTACGTTTACATTCACAAATAAATGGAATTAAAGTAGGACCAACAGAACATAAAATCTCCCTGTATGCCGATGACATAATTTTGTTTATGTCGAATCTTAAAAAATCAATTCCGACCTTGTTGAATTTAATAAAGAATTTTGGGGAAATATCAGGATATAAAATAAATAAAACTAAATCTTCAATATTAATGCTAAATGAGACCCAGAGAAATCACCCAGCTCCTGAGGTAAATCAATTCAAAGTTGCAAATCAGTTTAAATATTTAGGAATTCAAATTGTGCCTAAGCTAGAATTAGTCGCCAGTGCCAACTATGAAGCCTTAATGACAGACATTAATGAGTTACTTCAGAGATGGATGTCACTACCAATGTCGATGATTGGGAGAATTAATATACTTAAAAGTAATATCTTACCAAAAATACTTTATTTATTTCAATACATTCCTTTACCACCACCTTCAGATCTATTCTCAAGAATTAAAAAAAAGTTAGTGGAATTTATATGGAACAATAGGAAGTCTAGATTACGTCTGTCCTTACTATATTTACCATTTGATCGCGGAGGTCTGAAATGTCCAAACTTTATGTTGTATTACTGGTCAGCACAACTGAGGTCTATGACATATTATTTTTCATCAAATGATCTCCCTCACTGGACTGAAATGGAATCATACAATTTACCTTTACCTCTTCCCACATTCATATACTCAGACTCGGCAAAAAAATTACAGAAACAAGTTAAAAATCCATTTGTAAAGCATATGATCAAAATATGGTGTGAAACCAAAAAATATTTAAAAGAACCACACTTATTGTCACAATTTAGCCCAATATGGGGTAATCAATATTTTAAACCAGGGAGAGCGGATGCTGTATTTAAAGTATGGAATTTAAAAGGGATTCAAAAGATTCAAGACTTATATTTGTCATGTTCAGATGACATAATGTCTTTTGAAGAACTGAGGATCAAATTTAATCTTAATAGAACACATTTTTTAAAATATCTTCAGCTTAGGAACTTTATTCGATCAAATCAAAATAATGCTCTCATCCGACCTACTTATTCATCTTTGGAAAAAATCTTGACGAAAGATAGTAAGAGAAAGGGTATTATTTCAGAGTTTTATAACTTATTGACATTATCCTCAAGTGAAAACTCACAGAAAACACTGAATTATTGGAAAGAAGACCTGTAAACTGAAATTTCAGAGGAACAATGGGAATTGGCTTGTACAGAAGCTCAAACCAAATCAATAAATGTACGTCTTAAATTGATACATTTTAAATGGTTAATGCAGATGTATGTTACACCGGTGGAGTTAAATAGATATAACAAAAACATACCAGATACGTGCACAAAATGTATGGAAAGTAAAGGAACCCTATTTCATTGTTTATGGGAATGTAGAAAAATTAGAATGTTTTGGGAAGAGGTGAGGGTAACAATTGAAAAAATAATTTCAAAACAAATCATATTGAATCCTAAATTGTTTTTGTTGGGTCTGTATCCAGAAAAGCATAACTTTAATAAGAGTGAAAGAGCATTCATAGACCTCAGTTTGCTTAACGCCAAAAAATGTATTGCACTATTGTGGAAAAAGACTCATAGACCAGATGTGACTCAGTGGTTAAGACAGATGTTAGCAAACCTTCCACTAGAAAGAATAACATACATACTGAAATCAAAGGAAATTGTGTTTGAGAATATATGGAGACCTTTCATTGATTATGTAAAGAATTTAAACATAACTTCTGAAGAAGAAGGTGAATGATGTGTGTGGACCTTGTAAATTCCAAACTGGTGAATGTATAATATCTATACTTATGTAATGGATTACCTAGACTAAACAGAGGAGCATTGTTGAAGACCGTCTTTGTTAGTGGTTGTTGGTGTTTTTTTTTTTTTCCACAATATCTTTATTGAACCTTTTTTTTTTTTTTTTAACAAACATGATACAAACAATCAAACACTAACACTAAAGTACTACAAAAAAAAAATGCACTAAAAACACCAACAACCACCAACAAAATCAAGTCTTCAACAATGCTCCTCTGTTTAGTCTAGACAATCCAATACATAAGTATACATATTATGTTCACCAGTTTGGAATTTACAAGGTCCACACACATCATTCACCTTCTTCTTCAAGAGTTATGTTTAAATTTTTTACATAATCAATAAAAGGTCTCCATATATTCTCAAACACAATTTCCTTTGATTTCAGTATATATGTTATTCTTTCTAATGGAAGGTTTGTTAACATCTGTCTTAACCACTGAGTCACATCTGGTCTATGAGTCTTTTTCCATAATAGTGCAATACATTTTTTGGCATTAAGCAAACTGAGGTCTATGAATGTTCTTTCACTTTTATTGAAATTATGCTTTTCTGGGTACAGACCCAACAAAACCAGTTTAGGATTCAATATGATTTGTTTTGAGATTATTTTTTCAATTGTTACCCTCACCTCTTCCCAAAACATTCTTATTAATCTACATTCCCATAAACAATGAAATAGGGTTCCTTTACTTTCCATGCATTTTGTGCATGTATCTGGTATATTTTTGTTATATCTATTTAACTCCTCCGGTGTAACATACATCCGCATTAACCATTTGAAATGTATCAATTTAAGGCGTGCATTTATTGATTTGGTTTGAGCTTCTGTACAAGCCAATTCCCATTGTTCCTCTGAAATTTCAATTTGCAGATCTTCTTTCCAGTAGTTTAATCTTTTCAGTGAATTTTCACTTGAAGATAGTGTCAATGAGTTATAAAACTCTGAAATAATACCCTTTCTTTTACTATCTTTCATCATCATTTTTTCCAAGGATGAATAAATAGGTCGAGTGAGAGCTTTATTTTGATTTGATCGAATAAAGTTTCTAAGTTGAAGATATTTAAAAAAATGTGTTCTATTGAGATTAAATTTGATCCTCAGCTCTTCAAAAGACATTATGTTGTCTGCACATGGCAAATATAAATCCTGAATCTTTTGTATCCCTTTTAAATTCCATACTTTAAATACAGCGTCCGCTCTCCCTGGTTTAAAATATTGATTACCCCATATTGGACTAAATTGTGACAATAACTGTGGTTCTTTTAAATAGTTTTTAGCTTCACACCATATTTTGATCATATGCTTTACAAATGGATTTTTAACTTGTTTTTGTAATTTTTTTGCCGAATCTGAGTATATGAATATGGGAAGAGGTAAAGGTAAATTGTATGATTCCATTTCAGTCCAGTGAGGGAGATCATTTGATGAAAAATAATATGTCATAGACCTCAGTTGTGCCGACCAATAATACAACATAAAATTTGGACATTTCAGACCTCCACGATCAAATGGTAAATATAATAAAGACAGACGTAATCTAGCCCTTCTGTTGTTCCATATAAATTCCACTAACTTTTTTTTTATTCTTGAGAATAGATCTAAAGGTGGTGATAAGGGAATGTATTGAAATAAATAAAGTATTTTAGGTAAAATATTACTTTTAAGTATATTGATTCTCCCGATCATTGACATTGGTAGTGACATCCATCTCTGAGTTAACTCACTGATATCTGACATTAAGGCTTCATAGTTGACACTGGCGACTGATTCTAGCTTAGGCATAATTTGGATTCCTAAATATTTAAACTGATTTACAACATTGAATTGATTTACCTCAGGGGCTGGGTAATTTCTCTGGGTCTCATTTAGCATTAATATTGAAGATTTAGTTTTATTTATTTTATATCCTGATATTTCCCCAAAATTCTTTATTAAATTCAACAAGGTTGGAATTGATTTTTTTAGATTCGACATAAACAAAATTATATCATCGGCGTACAGGGAGATTTTATGTTCTGTTGGTCCAACTTTAATTCCATATATTTGTGAATGTAAACGTATCGCTATCGCTAAAGGTTCAATTGCCATAGTAAACAGTAAAGGTGAGAGTGGGCAGCCTTGTCGACATCCTCTATTGATTTTTATTGGTTTTGAAATATTGTTATTTGTTAGGATTTCTGCTGTAGCATTATTGTATATTATTTGAACCCATTTTATGAAATTATTTCCAAGTCCAAACCTTTGTAGGACCTCAAAAAGAAAGGGCCATTCAACTCTATCAAAGGCCTTTTCGGCGTCCAATGATAGGAGAGCTGTATCCGGTGCTTCTTTATTAAAATAGATAATATTAAATAGTCTTCTTACATTATGGAAGCCTTGTCTACCCTTTATAAAGCCATTCTGATCTCGATTAATAATATTTGGTAAAATTTCTTGTATTCGTCTTGCTAAAATTTTACAGATTATCTTAAGGTCGGCGTTTAATAGGCTTATTGGTCTCATATTTTCACATTTATTAGAGGGCTTACCTGGTTTTGGCAGCAGTATAATTAAGGCATTATTTATGTATGATGGTAAATTATTATTTTGAAATGCTTCTAAAACCATTTCCAAAAAAGGTTTTATTAATTTATTCTTAAATTTTTTATAAAGGTCAACTGGAAGACCATCTGGTCCTGCACTTTTTCCTGATTTCATATTATCAATGGCTAGCCCAACTTCTTCTTGACTAATTTTAGACTCCAATATCTCCCTGTTTTCATTTGGAATACACGGTATAGATAGTTCGTTCAAAAACCCATTTAGTTTTGTTAAATCAGGTTCATTTTTGGTATCATATAATTTTTCATAGTAATCTCTAAAGGCTCTATTAATTTCTAAAGGATCTATAACTACCTGTCCGTTACTTATAATACTGGTAATTGGTGTTTTAATTTCCAATTGTTTAATCTGCCATGCTAATAATTTTCCTGATTTTTCACCTTGTTCATAAAAAGATTGTTTCAATCTTAGAAGACTCGAGGCAGCTCTATTCGCTGATTTTTTGTCGTATTCAGCTCTCAAAATCAGTAATTCATTCTCCAACCGTTGTTGGTGTTTTTAATACATTTTTTTAAATTACTTTAGTGTTAGTGTTTGATTGTTTGTGTTATATTTGTAAAAAAAAAAAAAAAAAGGTTCAATAAAAAATATTGTGGAAAAAAAATGTGGTTTGTTAAATATTAGGTCTCTAACTCCCAAATCTCTGCTAGTCGATGATCTGTTAATTGATCATCAGATTGATTTAATATCCCTTACAGAGACTTGGTTAGGGCAAGAGGATTATGTTGGTTTAAATGAATCAACTCCCTCTGGTTAATTAATCTGTCAAAACCCCAGAAGCTCTGGTCGTGGAGGAGGAGTAGCAACAATTTACCATTCCAAATTACTAGTTAATATAAAGCAAAAAACACGTTTTAATTCCTTTGATGGCCTGGTCCTCAGTATTGGGCATTTTAGCAATTTTAGGCTAAACCCAATTTTATTTGCCATAGTTTATCGTCCTCCATCAACCTACCCAGAGTCTTTATCCGAATATGCTGAATTCTAAGCTGATTTAGTGCTGAAATCTGATAGAATAATTATAGTAGGGGACTTTAATATACATGTAGATGTAGATAGTGATTACCTTAATTTGGCATTTAATTCAATATAAGACTCGATGGGGTTTTCTCAGAAAGAAGGAAATTCTACCCATTATCTCCACCATACTTTGGACCTTGTTCTGACATATGGCATAGAAATAGAAAATCTGGTAGTGACTCCTCATAACCCTGTACTGTCAGACCATTGTCTGTTAACCTTTGATTTTACTATTTCTGACTATTTGGCTCCTAAGGAAAAATATTACTACAGTAGATGCCTCTCAGATGATGCTGTTACCAAATTTATGCAGACTGTTTCCTCTATGCCATGTGTCAACAACGGAACTAAGCTATAGACAGCTTGCTTCTTCTGTAATTAATAGCATGGTAGATAGTGTGGCAGTGTGATGGCGGAGTGGTTAGCACTGTGGCAGCACAGCAACTCATCCTTGGCCAGGGGATCCTGGGTTCGATCCCAGCCCCCCACCAACCGTGACCCATGTGTAGTTTGCATGTTCTCCCCGTGTCTGCGTGGGTTTACTCTGGGATTTCTCAGGTTTCCTCCCACATGCCAAAAAAAAAACATGCAAGTTAGGTTAATTGGCATCAAACTGGGGATTCTAAATTGTCCTTAGGTATGACTGTGAGAGTGAATGGTTGTCTGTCTCTCTGTGTTGGCCCTGCGATGGACTGGCGATCTGTCCAGGGTGTACCCTGCTTCTCGCCCAAAGATCCTGGGATAGGCTCCAGCCCCCCCCCCCCCCCCCCCGTGACCCGAAAAGGATTAAGCGGAAGAAGATGGATGGATGGATGGTAGATAGTGTTACAGCTTCTCTGCATAAGACTCTAGACATGGTGGCCCCTTTAAAAAAGAAAAAGTCTAATCAGAGATTTCGAACTCCTTGGTTCAACACAGAAACTCGTAGCTTAAAACAGAAGACTCGTCAATTAGAAAGAAAATGGCGCTCCACTAATTTAGATCAAATCTATTTAGCTTGGAGAAATCATCTTTTAATTTATAAAAAATCTCTGAGAAAAGCTAGAACAAGTTATTATTCTGCATTAATAGAAGAGAACAAGAATAATCCCAGGTTTCTTTTCAGCACTGTAGCCAGGCTGATAAAGAGTCAGGACTCTGTTAATCCTAGCATTCCCTTAGAGCTTACTAGTCAGGACTTTATGAACTTTTTCAATAATAAAATTTAATCTATCAGATATAAAATCAGTCAGATTCTTCCCACTGTTAACTTAAATACAGTAACTACTACAACTCCTTCAATTGACATCTGTTTGGATCATTTTACTCCAATTGACCTTTTAGAGTTAGGCAAAATAGTTTCCTCATCCAAGCCTTCAACTTGTCTTTCAGACCCTATTCCTACCAGGTTATTTAAAGAAGTCTTCCCATTTATTGGTAGCTATATTCTTCAAATAATCAATTCTTCATTAACTTTAGGCCATGTACCGCAGGCTTTTAAAACTGCTGTAATTAAACCCTTACTCAAAAAGCCAACTCTGGATCCAGGAGTTTTATCTAACTATAGGCCAATCTCTCATCTCCCTTTCATTTCAAAAATCTTAGAGTTGTTGCTATGCAATTATTTGACCACTTGCAAGGAGATGGTCTATTTGAAGAGTTTCAATCTGGGTTTAGAATCCATCATAGTACTGAAACAGCCTTAGTGAAGGTCACTAATGACCTCCTTATCGTATCTGATAATGGACTTGTTTCTGTACTTGTCCTTTTAGACCTTAGTGCAGCTTTTGATACTATCGATCATAATATTCTACTTGATAGATTAGAACACTATGTTGGACTTAATGGAACTTCGTTGCAGTGGTTTAGATCTTATTTATCTGATAGGTTCCAGTTTGTTCATGTCAATAATGAGTTTTCTTCCAACTCAAAGCTCAGTCAGGAAATTCCACAGGGATCTGTGCTAGGCCCTACTCTTTTTAGTTTATATACAGTATGCTTCCGTTAGGCAACATTCTTAGAAAGCACTGTATACATTTTCATTGTTATGCAGATGACACACACTTATACCTGTTAATGAAGCCAGATGACAGTAATCAATTAGCCAAGTTGGAAGCCTGTCTTAAGGAAATCAAAGCTTGGATGACTTGTAATTTCCTACTGTTAAATTCAGATAAGACTGAAGTCATTCTTGTTGGTCCAAAAAACCTTAGAAATACCTTTCCAAATCAAACTTTCAGTTTGGATGAGGTTACTCTTTCTCTTTATAGCGCTGTGAGGAACCTTGGAGTTATTTTTGATCAAGATCTGTTTTTCAATTCACATATTAAATTTGTTTCTAAGACTGCCTTCTATCATTTGTGTAGTATTGCCAAGATTGCGAGCATCTTGTCTCAGAGTGAAGCTGAGAAACTGATCCACGTTTTTGTTAGCTCTAGATTGGATTATTGTAACTCTTTATTATCAGGTTGTCGTAAAACATCTCTAAAAAGTCTTCAGTTGATCCAAAATGCTGCTGCAAGAGTTTTAACAGGTACTAGAAAGATAGATCATATCTCTCCAGTTCTGGCCTCCCTTCATTGGCTTCCCATAGAGTTTAGAATTAAGTTTAAATCCTTCTTCTCACTTTCAAAGCTCTAAGCAATCAGGCCCCTTTTATTTAAAAGATCTGATATTACCCTATTATCCTAACAGAGCACTACCCTCCCAAAATGCTGGATTACTTGTAATACCTAGAATCTCCAAATGTACAATGGGGGGCAGAGCCTTCAGTTATCAAGCTCCTCTCTTGTGGAACCAGCTGCCAATCTGGATTTGAGAGTCAGACTCAACCTCTGTTTTTAAGAATAGGGTTAAAACCTTCCTTTTTGATATAGCCTACAATTAGGGACGGATCATGTGTTTCTGAACCCTCCCTTAGTTATGCTGCTATTAGATTTAGACAGCCGGGGGACCTCCAGTAATTGCACTGGGCTTCACTCCCTTCTTCACTCTCAATGAAATATTTTTTTTGCTGGTCATTAACATCTGTTTGTTCTCTCCCATAGATTGAATCCCCATCGTGATGTTTGCTCTCTACATGTCTGTTCTTTTCATCTTCTCTATCCCCTCACCCCTCAGCCAGTCGCAGCAAATGACTGCCCTTCCCTGAGCCTGGTTCTGCTGGAGGTTTCTTCCTGTTAAAAGGGAGTTTTTCCTCTCCACCGTTGCCAAGCGCTTGCTCACAGGGGATCGCCTGATTGCTGGAGTCTTTCTGTAATTGTGGGGGTTTCCCCTACAGTTGAAAGTGCTATGAGATTACTGTTGTTGTTAAATGGCGCTATATAAATACAGTTGAATTGAATTTTCAGTTAAAAATGTGGAAATGCAACAATTTATAAAACATGATGTTGCTATCCAATAAAAAGATAATGTAAAAAAAAATCAATTATAGCTATTAAGTGTCACCAAAACATAAGTTGTAATTACAAGTTCTACAGTTTCCCATTGTCTCATTATGCCTTGTATGTGGCCACTCAAATGGGACTCTTCCTCTAATAGTACAATTTTTACACAATCAACATTTGTGATTAAATCAGCACCTTCATTTACTGATAACCTGTTCATTTATTAAACACCTCAACTTTATCGCTTGTGTGTGAGAGAACTAATGAAAGGATAAAA
The DNA here is from genome assembly GCA_020510985.1 of Pholidichthys leucotaenia. NCBI lineage: Eukaryota > Metazoa > Chordata > Actinopteri > Cichliformes > Pholidichthyidae > Pholidichthys > Pholidichthys leucotaenia. The sequence goes on along the minus strand of CM035837.1, from coordinate 349,285,658 downwards.
GAGACCGGAGCTGATAAACCATGGCGCTAAGCCATGATTAGCTACAATAAAACCAGAAGCTAATGGAAGTAAGTGACCTATCAGTGGAAGAGGAAAGCCACTGTGTGTATGATTACATTGCTTTCAAGTGCCAAAGATTTAATTTGAATTAATTATATCAAAAATTATTCCTCAATGAAGATGGCTTGATAGGAATACATACTTTATTTCTGGCATTTTGTTGGCTATAGAACAGGAAAAGTTACTTTTACAAGTAGGGCATAAATCTCCATTCGTATCGGCTATAAAAGCTTTCCCTTTGGGGGACTGCAAAATTAACCACAATCAGTCAACTCACAATACAGCAGTATCTTCATAACCTTCAAAATATGAAATCCACTGTTTTCAGTCAAGTTATGCAGAAATATAATAGTGTAGTTAACCTCTTGCACTCCAGGATACCGCGGGTGGTCACGTCTCTGCGTCCTAGGGCACACTGAAAAAAAAAAGCTGCAGACACAGCCGCGAACAGAAAGCCAAAGGAGTGCTTTGATTGGTTTAGATTTGATTGACCTCTCATTCGACTAATAAGAGCCTTGAATTGGGTTTCTGAAACCTTGAAGAACCAATGACTGAAAACCTAGCAAGAAGGACCCGCCTACCAACGGCTGCGAATACAGCCAACCAATTGAAGCAGAGAACTTCGACAACTGAAAGCGTACGTCCCGTGCGTAAAATCTGTTTTGTGTAATCCACTGGGTGACACACACGCGTTCGCCAGTCTTTTTTTCTTACTACTGTTCTTATTTGTTTTGAAAAATCGTTTGCCAAAACCGCAATCATGGAAGCGCAAAACCGCAATAATGGAATCATGGTTTGACCGGATCGCGTGATCAAAACCACGAGTCCGTAACAAGCGGACCAGCGTCATGTTCGTCTGACAACGAGGAAGAGAAGTTCGCCAGCGACACTGCTGTTGTGGACAGGTAAGTGTTATAAGCTAAATTATTCTTTATCCCTGAAAATTGTAATCAAAATGACTTTTGACCGCTCAGTAAATTACAACTGTGCATCATCGCAACATGACGGACCGGTCCGTGCGCCACGTCTGGACCATGAAAGCCCCCCCCCCGCTACTCTTCTGTAGCGGATTGCAGATATTATTGCAGATATTTTAGTACAACTGTGTGTAGTTGTCCGTCCTCTGTAGCGGGGGGGGGGGGGGAGTTGTTATCTTCTACATTACAGATATTTTAGTATAATTTTTAGTGCACTGTAGGTTATTTTTTCTTGTAAAAAAAAGCCACACATTTTTTACGTGGCATGCTTCTTTGTGTGTGGGGGCTTGTTTGTTCATTCATTCATTCATGAATGAATGAATAAACAACCCCTCCCCCCCACACACACACAGCCCTGAGTGTCACCTTTCATTAGAGCCCAAGATCAAGCTTCTATATTGAATCATTCAAAAGTTATAGACGTTTTTCCAAACTGTGCCATTTGGCACAATTTGGCACAGTTCAAAAACGCCTGGGAACAACCTGTGAAGAAAGCTGTGTAATATATTCACTTTTTGTGGTATTGTTACAAAATTTTGACCTCAGCTGGATAACACTTGGTTCTACATTTCTGTTGCATTTTCCAGCCCGGATCTGACAGCTGTGTGTTATTTGCAAGCATTTGTATCCAAAAAAACACCCAGGCGAAATTTATTTTCTTAAAGTTCAGTATGTTTAGATGACTGTTACTCAGTGGCAGGAGCACTTAGAGAGATTATGACTGTTTTGCCAAAAAATTCAAAGTGTTTTCTTTTAAATGAGACCAACCCCATGAAGATGCTGCAAAGGGTTGAAGAACAGCTTTTGATTTACTTTGGGTACATTATTTTTTGGCGTTTTTAGGGAAATTGACCAGAGTGCAAGGGGTTAAAAATTATTTTGGTTTGCTTGGCAATTACAGTTTAATTTATAAAATCCTTCATCACAAAGCAGAGCAAACACAAATTCCTGGTGTGAGGTAAAGAGGAGGACCATGATCCCATGTCGGACATGTGCAAAGACATTCTTCCCCAACAGGGGCTTGGCATGAGACTAATTAGAGAGATAAAACCAGCTTAGATGTCTCACTTTTCTGGATATCCCTCCGGAGGAAATGCAGGAAATTATACAAAACACACAAATGCTCATACACTGGCATGTTATCAGCCTCGATCCATGTTCAAAACCCTCTGAACCACCAAAGAATAGTAATTACTGTAGATGTTGGAGCGACAGGAGTGCGCAGAGCCAGCATGAGAGATGATAAAGGAGACGGGAGAGATAGTGGCTGCTGCTGCTGCAGCCAAACACTCCTCATTAAGCGAACCCTACCCCCAGCTCACACAATACTACAGCATCCACATACATAATACATCCCTATCTCCTGCAACAGATTGGGGCTTAAACCACTTTGTAAAAATAAATGGATACAGACTTATTCAAAATTCCCTGATTTGTTGCCCCTCTTCATTCAGTGTTGATAACTGCATAATCATTTATTTAAAATCTCATCATGTCTGCAATATTAGTAATAACATCTCAGACCCTTTTATTTGATTTGCATTTCATTCAGTCACCTCCTCCTTTTATTTTCCCATCTCCTTCCCCTGGTCAGCAAATCCATTGCCTTCTCCTCTTCTTCTCTTTCACCGCTCTCTAAACACCCCCATAGCCAATCTCAGTCAATTAAACAAATAATTTTTTTTCCAATTCTTTTCACATTCTGTGACTGTATTCAAGATGGGCTCAAAGACATTACACTAAGCTGAATGTGTGTGGTGTGTGTGTGCATGTGTGATTTTGCAAAGCCTAAGCTAATTAGGTAGCGCCCATGGCACTGCCAGCTTACAATGGCAGATCAGGGAAATGCTGGAGAGATAAGGCATAACATACCAATACATACAAGGATTATACTAATGACTTTGCATGCTGTATGCTGGAGCACATACATGCACAAATGCACAAAAATGTGGGAATACTATATTTTTCTATATATTTAAATATTACACAACATAAGATATAATCTCAATTTTATTATTTCCCATGGTTTCTTCATATTTCAATAAAAAAAATTCTTCAGAATATAAATGTACTTTCCCTTATATAAAGAGGTGCAGAGTGAAGACTCTTCCATTTGTTCAGGTGCACTCGTTTGACGGTGTCTGTATCCGATGTAGCCGCTCAACAGATGGTCAATAAATATAAGGGAACACCATGAGACCAAGTTACTCCCACACACAAGTTACACTCGCACATCGAAAACACACATCTGTCCACTCGCAACGTCCCTCCTACACAAGTATTACAATGAAACAGGCATGCAAATGTAGAAAAGATTAAAAACCGGAAAAAAAAGGTTTTCTCTTAACACACACATACAGGAGATTACACACCCACACCCACACAAGTACTCATTTCTGCTCCTGTAATTGAAGCTGAAACAGTTTTCAGCAGGGGTGTGAATTTATTGGCTTGTGCGGAGCTTGTGTAGAGTGTGATAAATCGTCTCTATATATGGGTAATAAACAACACAACATTCTTTTCCATAGAGAATCGCCTTGTTTCCACCTCCATCAGATGAGAGTTGGGAGTGTGTGTCTGTGCATTTCCCAGCAGACCCAGTTATAACCTTACGCCCACAGAGCCATAAATAAGGCTACTTCAAACCTTTTAGCAGAGGTAGATTAGGTATGTTACGCATGTTTCCATCCTTCTTCCACTCATTTCTTTTTTTTTTGTTCTCCATTCTTCTTCTTCTCCCTCTTTCAACTACAGTATATCCTCTTTTTTACACATTTTCCATTTACAGTTTATTCATTCTTCACCCTCTACTACATAAGCATCATTTTTTGCCGTCTGAATGTGCCCTCAGCTGCTTCACCCTGGGCGCGCTGTGAACATAAGACGTCAAATACATGCCTCTGTGTCTCCAGTCTTTTAATTCACATATTTTCATAACCTTATACAGCCGTGGACAAAATTGTTGGTACCCCTCTGTTAATGAAAGAAAAACCCACAATGGTCACAGAAATAACTTGAATCTGACAAAAGTGGTAATAAATAAAAATTCTATGAAAATTAACCAATGAAAATCAGACAGTGCTTTTGAATTGTGGTTCAACAGAATTACTTAAAAAAACAAACTCATGAAACAGGCCTGGACAAAAATGATGGTACCCCTAAAAAAGATTGAAAATAATGTGACCATAGGGACATGTTCAACCAAGATGTGTCCTCTAATTAACATCACAGGTGTCTACAAACTTGTAATCAGTCAGTTGGCCTATTTAAAGGGTGACAAGTAGTCACTGTGCTGTTTGGTGACATAGTGTGTACTACACTAAACATGGACCAGAGGAAGCAAAGGAGAGAGTTGTCTCAGGAGATTAGAAAGAAAATTATAGACAAGCATGTTAAAGGTAAAGGCTATAAGACCATCTCCAAGTAGCTTGATGTTCCTGTGACTACAGTTGCACATATTATTCAGAAATTTAAGATCCACGGGACTGTAGCCAACCTCCCTGGACGTGGCCGCAGGAGAAGACGGATAATACGAATGGTAACAAAAGAGCCCAGAACAACCTCTAAACACATTCATGGTGAACTCCAAGGTCAAGGTACATCAGTGTCAGATTGCACCATCCGTCGTTGTTTGAGCCAAAGTGGACTTCATGGAAGACGACCAAGGAGGACACCACTGTTGAAAACAAATTATAAAAAAGCCAGACTGGAATTTGCCAAACTGCATGCTGACAAGCCACAAAACTTCTGGGAGAATGTCCTATGGACAGACGAGACAAAACTGGAATTTTTTGACAAGGCACATCAGCTCTATGTTCACAGACGCAAAAATGAAGCATACCAAGAAAAGAACACTGTCCCTATTGTGAAACATGGAGGAGGTTGTGTTATGTTCTGGGGATGCTTTGCTGCATCTGGCACAGTGTGTCTTGAATCTGTGCAGGGTACAATGAAATCTCAAGACTATCAAGGTATTCTAGAGAGAAATGTGCTGCCCAGTGTCAGACAGCTTGGTCTCAGTCGCAGGTCATGGGTCTTGCAACAGGATAATGACCCAAAACACACAGCTAAAAACACCCAAGAATGGCTAAGAGCAAAACATTGGACTATTCTAAAGTGGCCTTCTATGAGCCCTGATCTAAATCCTATTGAACATCTGTGGAAGGAGCTGAAACATGCTGTCTGGAAAAGGCACCCATCAAACCTGAGACAACTGGAGCAGTTTGCTCATGAGGAGTGGGTCAAAATACCTGCTGAGAGGTGCAGAAGTCTCATTGACAGTTACAGAAATTGTTTGATTGTAGTGATTGCCTCAAAAGGTTGTGCAACAAAATATTAAGTTAAGGGTACCATCATTTTTGTCCAGGCCTGTTTCATGAGTTTGTTTTTTTTAAAATAATTCTGTTGAACCACAATTCAAAAGCACTGTCTGATATTCATTGGTTAATTTTAATCGAATTTTTATTTATTATCACTTTTGTCAGATTCAAGTTATTTCTGTGACCATTGTGGGTTTTTCTTTCATTAACAGAGGGGTTCCAACAATTTTGTCCACGTGTGAACCTTAACAGTTAAACAACAACCTACATCGTTATTTACATGGAAAATTATCTTTTAAATTGACAAACATCATATGTATAACTCGTGGCAAAATTTGATCGGGATCAAAAGATAATTTCACTGTTGCCATTTATTTCAATGGAGATTTTTTTCCGATTTAAGGTCCCATGTGCGAAACTGTGACTTAGGCTCTCTATACAAACATTCAATCTAATATACAATGGGGCAAAAAAGTATTTAGTCAGCCTCCAATTGTGCAAGTTCTCACACTTAAAAGATGAGAGAAATCTCCAATTTTCATCATAGATATACCTCCACTATGAGAGACAAAATGAGAAAAAAAAAAAAAATCCAGAAAATCACATTGAAGGATTTTTAATGAATTAATTGGTAAATTCCTCAGTAAAATAAGTATTTGGTCACCTACAAACAAGCAAGATTTCTGGCTCTCACAGACCTGTAACTTATTCTTTAAGAGGCTCCTCTGTCCTCCACTCGTTACCTGTATTAATGGCACCTGTTTGAACTCGTTATCAGTATAAAAGACACCTGTCCACAACCTCAAACAGCCAGACTCCAAACTCCACTATGGCCAAGACCAAAGAGCTGTCAAAGGACACCAGAAACAAAATTGTAGACCTGCACCAGGCTGGGAAGACTGAATCTGCAATAGGTAAGCAGCTTGGTGTGAAGAAATCAACTGTGGGAGCAATTATTAGAAAATGGAAGACATACAAGACCACTGATAATCTCCCTCCATCTGGGGATCCACGCAAGATCTCACCCCGTGGGGTCAAAATGATCACGAGAACGGTCAGCAAAAATCCCAGAACCACATGGGGGGACCTAGTGAATGACCTGCAGAGAGCTGGGACCAAAGTAACAAAGGCTACATCAGAAACACACTATGCCGCGAGGGACTCAAATCCTGCAGTGCCAGACGTGTCCCCCTGCTTAAGCCAGTACATGTCCAGGCCCGTCTGAAGTTTGTTAGAGAGCATTTGGATGATCCAGAAGAGGACTGGGAGAATGTCATATGGTCAGATGAAACCAAAATAGAACTTTTTGGTAAAAACTCAACTTGTCGTGTTTGGAGGAGAAAGAACACCATACTTACTGTGAAGCATGGGGTGGAAACATCATGCTTTGGGGCTGTTTTTCTTCAAAGGAACCAGGACGACTGGTCCGTGTAAAGGAAAGAATGAATGGGGCCATGTATCGTGAGATTTTGAGTGAAAACCTCCTTCCACCAGCAAGGGCATTGAAGATGAAACATGGCTGGGTCTTTCAGCATGACAATGATCCCAAACACACCGCCTGGGCAATGAAGGAGTGGCTTCATAGGAAGCATTTCAAGGTCCTGGAGTGGCCTAGCCAGTCTCCAGATCTCAACCCCATAGAAAATCTTTGGAGGGAGTTGAAAGTCCGTGTTGCCCAGCGACAGCCGCAAAACATCACTGCTCTAGAGGAGATCTGCATGGAGGAATGGGCCAAAATACCAGCAACAGTGTGTGAAAACCTTGTGAAAACTTACAGAAAACGTTTGACCTATGTCATTGCCAACAAAGGGTATATAACAAAGTATTGAGATGAACTTTTGTTATTGACCAAATACTTATTTTACCGAGGAATTAACCAATTAATTCATTAAAAATCCTTCAATGTGATTTTCTGGATTTTTTTTTTCTTATTTTGTCTCTCATAGTTGAGGTATACCTATGATGAAAATTGGAGACCTCTCTCATCTTTTAAGTGGGAGAACTTGCACAATTGGTGGCTGACTAAATACTTTTTTGCCCCACTGTACATTACAAAAAATAATGAATCCGCATTATAAACAAATATTAAAGGTTTATTTCAACAAAAAATTGTGTGTTTGTAGGTTTTAACCTTCTAAATCAAGGGTAGGCAACTTTGGTGGTAGTGAGGGCCACAAGTTCTTTTTCCTCACTTCCTAAGTGCCAGATTTACATGTAAACGTTTTGGACAGGGGGAGGTTAGTATTTTCTTCAAAATCAGAAGTTTCACAATTAAAACTGAAAATGAAAGCTACTGATTGTGTTATCATATTACAATTAAAATGACTAATAAAATTATTCATTCATTCATTCATTCATCTTCTTCCACTTAATCCTTTTCAGGTTGCTGGGGGGGGGGGGGGGGGGGGGGCTGGAGCCCATCTCAGCCTCTTTGGGCGAGAGGCAGGGTACACCCTGGACAGATCGCCAGTCCATCGCAGGGCCAACACAGAGAGACAGACAACCATTCACTCTCACAGTCATACCTAAGGACAATTTAGAATCCCTTGTTTTGATGCCAATTAACCTAACTTGCATGTTTTTGGCATGTGGGAGGAAACCAGAGAAATCCCGGAGTAAACCCACGCAGACACAGGGAGAACATGCAAACTCCACACAGATCACTGTTGGTCGGGGGCTGGGATCGAACTCAGGATCCCCCGGCCAAGGGTGAGTTGTTGTGCTGCCGCAGTGCTAACCACTCCGCCACGTGCCGCCCTGATGTAGTGTGACCAACCACTGATCAGAGGGTCATGGGTTCGATTCCCGCTCTGTCTGCATGTCAACATGTCCTTGAGCAAGACAGTGAACCCCCAGCTGCTCCTGATGGCCAGGCTAGTGCCTGTGTGTGTATGATAAAATTATATCATGACTTAATTTTTAAAACTCTTTCCATCAAAATGATGGGCAAAAATAAATTCCTGACAGTAATTAACAAAAAAGCCAAGAAGAAAACGAAATATAAGATAAGATAAGATAAGCCTTTATTAGTCCCACAATGGGATAATTCCAGGATTGCAACAGCACAGGGATAGCAACACTCAGAGCAATAATTTAGAAGATAAGAAAATAAGAGCAGTGAATATACATATGTACACATATATATATATATATATATACTGTATATATATATATATATATATATATATATATATATATATATATATATATATATATATACACAGTGCGGAGCATTGTAGCTAGATGGAATAAACAGCATAACCGTCTATTTAGTTACGCCACATAGTATGAATATGTACCCATACATATTGTCACCCTCCGTAGCGATTGATATTGTCCTAGTTGTATACTGGAGGGGACCATTTTGTCCAAGTCTGTTGTGTTTTTTGCATTCAATACTATTAGGTCGTAACATCTTTTTTTGCTATCTCTGCGAGCAGCCCTGCTTACGTTACAAAGTCTGACGGCCGTAGGTAGGAAGGACCTGTGAAACCTCTCGGTCATGCACCTAGGATTATGTAGCCTACTGCTAAATGAGCTCCTCAGTGCGTTCAGTATGTCCTGCATAGGGTGGGACTTGGACTCCAGCAGAGATGACAGCTTAGCCACCATCCTTCTCTCTCCTAGCTCCTCCACTGGGTCAAGGCGCTGCCCCAGGACAGAGCTAGCTTTCTTGATCAGTTTGTTCAGTCTCTTCCTATCAGCTGCCGTGATGCTGCTGCCCCAGCAGACCACTCCAAAAGTGATGGCTGATGCCACCACCGAATCATAGAAGGTCTTCAGAAGCACCCCTTATACATCAAAAGACCTGAGCTTCCTCAGTAGGAACAGCCTGCGCTGTCCCTTCTTGTAGAGTGCATCGGTATTGTGTGATCAGTCTAGTTTATTGTTCAAATGAACACCCAGGTACTTGTAGGATGTCACCATCTCAATGTCTGTTCCCTGGATGTTTACTGGTGCTGTGAGGGGTTGTCCTTGCCTGTGGCAGTCCACCACCAGCTCCTTAGTTTTCCTCGCATTGATCTGGAGGCAGTTCCGATGGCACCAGTCCACGAAGTCCTGGATAAGTCCTCTGTACTCAGCTTCATCTCCATTGGAGATGAGGCCGATGATCGCAGAGTCATCAGAGAACTTCTGTAGATGGCAGTGTGTTGTGTGAGAAGTCCACTGTATAAAAGGTGAACAGGAAGGGAGCCAAAACCGTTCCCTGGGGGGCCCCCGTGCTGCTGCTGATTTTGTCGGACACACAATCCCGGGTTCTCACAAGCTGTGGCCGGTTTGTGAGGTAGTCCTGGATCCACGATGACAGGTGCTGGTCCACTCCTGCGCACAGCAGCTTGTCCTTCAGGATCATTGGTTGGACGGTGTTGAAAGCACTGGAGAAGTCAAAGAACATGATCTTCACCGTGTTCCCAGGCTTCTCAAGGTGGGACAGGGAACGGTGAAGGAGGAAGATCACTGCGTCCTCCACTCCGATGCCATGCTGGTCGGCCAACTGGAGTAGATCCATCGCTGGTCCCACCAGGGGGCGGAGTTGAGCAAGGAGCAGTCTCTCCAGGGTCTTCATCAGGTGAGACGTCAGGGCCATTGGTCTGTAGCTGTTCAGGTCTCTGGGGTGGGAAGTCTTTGGTACGGGTACCACACAAGATGTTTTCCACAACTGTGGTACCCTCCCCAGCTTCAGGCTCAGGTTGAAGATGTGCTCCACAATCCCGCACAGCTGGTCTACGCAGGACTTGAGGAGCTTCGCGCTGATGCCGTCCGGACCCGAGGCCTTCCTCGCCTTGATCTTCCTCAGCTCCGCCCTCACCTGGGTCTTCGTGAGGGTCAGGTTGGGGGGCTGTGTGCTGGGAGTGGGGGGGGGGGTGTTGGTGGTGGGGGGGCGGTGGACAGCAGGTCTCGATGATGGTAGAGGCAGCAGTGGTTGCTGTGCAGGCGGAGGGAAGGGCGGTTGGTCAAACCTATTAAAAAACAGGTTCAGATTGTTCACCCACTCCCTGCCCCCCCCCCCATGGCCTGGTAGGAGGTATTCTGGAGCCCAGAGATGGTTTTGAGGTTTCTCCAGACCCCGCCAATGTTGCTCTGTTGCAGCTTGTCCTCCATCTTCTTCCTGAAGCTGTCCTTGCCTTCTCTGATCTGAGATCTGAGCCTTCCCCGACCTGAAGATCCTCTTCTTCTCTCCCAGTAGTGATTTTATCTCAGGGTTGATCCAGGGTTTGTTGTTCGAGCAACACCGTATGATCTTGGTGGGTACGGTGTTGTCCACACAGAAGTTGATGTAATATGACAAGGCTTAGCTTGCTGTTGGATTCCTTGTGGGTGTGGAGGGACAGAGAAAGACCTGTGTGTATAGGTGGGCTTGGTAATCATCTGCCTCCCCAAAATGGGGAATAAAAAAAAAAGTTTAAGAACCACCATTATAAATGAACTAGTGGTGTCAGACGATTACATTTTTAAATTGCAATTAATGTTTTGGAATGTTGAGCTAATCGCAATTTATAACGCATTAACCACATGTTTTTCCATACAGATACATTACATACAGATACATTAATTGATACATTGAAAATTTTTCAAGTTTCTCACACTGATAGTATGAGTGGACAAATATGCTTGCTGTCTTCACCTGCAGGTTTATTAAAGCTCTCAACATATCCAGAATGATAAAATCTATCCAGAATATTCTCCAGAAAATTCTCAAAAGTATTACTGCATGTGCAAACAATAGAATGCCAGGGCTCAGTAATGTCACTGCAACACAACTCAGTATCCAGCCACAGATGGAGCTTGGTGTTTCTCCCATAGCAAACATCCACAGCTTTCAAGCAGCTCAACACAAAATAATGGACCTCGTGTGTCACAACACACACAATTTCCCTTTTAGCAGAAAAACTGTAAACATAAACAACTATCTTGCCCATGATGACACCCACCACGCTGCAAAAACGACGTGGGAGTGAATGGACATCATAAACACAGCTTGAGAATTTTTTTAGACTTGTACTCACCTACCAACAGTTGGACCCAAAGCTATGAGGATGAAACAGGTGAATGTCTGTCCGTGTCAGCTGCTAGAGGTCTGCTACAACCTAGCATGTAGCTACTAGCCGGCTAGCCAGCTTCAGTTATCGAATAAATAAAATGTATACAATAAAGCAATTAAATTCTCTTTTGAGCAAATGAACGATGCAGACAAGTGCAACAATAGAAGTTTGAATAGTCTGAATTACTCTTGTATTTTGAGGAAATTAAAGTTCCTTATTGCCTGAAGCAGTGTTTTTAACCAGGGTTCTCTGGTATGTTCAGGTTTCTGTGGGAAATTATCAAATTTCACTTGTTAATTGGTCAAAAAAAATGCAAATAATTTTTCATTGTTGTGTATAGGTTCTGAAGGCACCCATGCACAACACGCACAACAACAGCAAATTATTTTCAATTTTTTGGACAATTAAGAAGTTAAATTAAATAATGTCCCATTAAAACCTGAACATACCAGGGCACCCTTGAAAAACACTGGCCTAAAGTGCAGCATTAACAGATTTAGCTTTTTCTTAAAAGGATGGTAACATGCAAGTTAGGTTAACTGGCATCAAACTGGGGATTCTAAATTGTCCTTAGGTATGAATGTGAGAGTGAATGGTTGTCTGTCTCTCTGTGTTGGCCCTGCAATGGACTGGCGATCTGTCCAGGGTGTACCCTGCCTCTTGCCCAAAGATGCTGGGATAGGCTCCAGCCCCCCCCCCCCCCCCCGCAACCCGAAAAGGATTAAACGGAAGAAGATGGATGGATGGATGGACGGATGGTATTATTTTCTGGCTGAAGCAGGCACAAAAAGGAACTTCATACTGGGGCCAGTTACCTTCTGCATGTGTTTAAACCCAGTGTTCTCAACAACTGAATATGGCCTTAGATCTGCTGCTATAAAAACACCATTGGCATTTGTTATTGCTTTGGCTCAATCTGAAAAGCCCTTGAAAGGCTGTCTAAATGTCGCTGTAAGCTGCGCTTGTACCGCGTTAGTCTTTTTTTTTTTTTCGTGCTGCACGTTCGTGTGGTGCCATTTCAAATGAGTTAACAAGTTCAACATACTGCCAAAAGCATATCTGATGCTGTTTTCATCTTATTCACTTGCCTTGCTCCGTCTTCAAGCTCTGGCTTCTCTGTACAGGGCTGAACTGTTTGTTAACATGTCCAGCGCGAGGCAGTTACACTTCATGCCCGTCACTCAACATGATCTGTGTGGAACCTCAGTATGCCTCTGCACCGAACCGAAAAATCCAAATATGAATACATAAACTGTTACACCCCTAGAATACAGTAAAACTCTTACAACCTCTTTCCCTCAGAAATATTTATATTTATGCACTCTGGTCGAAGCTGGAATACTTGTTCTGGGTGACATTTCCCTATGAAACAAAAAATGAAACTTATGTTACCCATCATAACCATCCTATTGGCAGTGATATCAATTCAGTCTATGCTCATGATCCTGTACAAGACAGGGTACTGACCCTTCACATCAGAGCTAACAACAAAAACATCTCTCTGTCATTCTTTCCAAGTCAGTTGGCTTGTTTGCAAGCCGCTGTAGCCCTTGGGGAGATTTTCCAGCCTTTGAGATTTTCTGCCAGATGTGATGCTCTAGGCAGACTGCATCACGGTGTTACAGTGGTTAGCACTATTGCCTAACAGCTCGAAGGTTCCATGTTCGAATCCCCAGCCTGGCAGGGGTGGGAACCTTACTGTGTGGAATTTGCATGTTCTCCTTATGCCGTGTGGGTTTACTCCGGGGGTTCCGGTTTCCTCCCACAATCCAAAGACATGCATGTTAGGTTAACTGGTGACTCTAAATTATCCCTAGGTGTCTGTCTGCTATAGGCCCTTAGAAGAGAGGGTTAGTGTACTTACTACTTAAGCGTTTTGAGTGGTCTTTGCGACTAGAAAAGCACTATATAAGTACAGGTCCTTATCCTTTATCGTCATCATTCTTCAATGTCTGAATGCCATGCTCACTCCCAACATTGCCTCGGATTATGGTCTTTTCCAGATCGTCATGTCTCATTGCATGACCAAAGAAACAGAACTTCCTTTTCCTGAACTGTCCATGAAAGATCGACTATGTCTTAAACTTCTCGACCACCCATTGATTGGTTATTTTGTCTCTCCAACCGCCGATATGTCCACATTTCAAAGGTATTGTTTTTTTTTCTCCACCTTCTTTGAAATAGTCCAGGATTCGCTTCCATAGGTCGTGATGGAGAATGGTGCAGTAGTGGCTCAGGAGGTAGTGCCGATCATTCAATAACCAATTGGCAGTTCGAATCCTGCTCCCCCCATCCTGCAGTTGGGTCCTTGAGACACTTTACCCTCCTCACCTTCAGTGTCCATGACACTGGTGTATAAATGTGAATAAAATGTTCAGTGGTGGTTGCAGAGGCCGTTGGCACAGATTTGCAGCAACGTTTTCATCAGTCTGCCCCAAGGCAACTGTGGCTACAGAGGTAGCTTACCACCACCATTGATTGTGGTGTGAATGAATAATGGACTCATTGTACAGTGCTTTGGGTGTCATGAAAAGCATTATATAAATGCAATTTATTATAATGCTGTGGATTTCACCAAGCTCAGTTTTAGATCATTGTTGACTGTCTTGTTCTTCCAGTTCTTGTCCATTTTCTGCACTGATGTTCTGGCCGTGTTAATTCTTCTAGTTATTTCTTGCATGATGTTGGCATCTGTGTTGATCACTGATCCCAAGTAGCTATAAAATCCTTAACCTCCTCCAGTTTGTGACCATTCAGAATGAAAGCACCGAAACTCCATAACTTTTTTTTTTGTGTTCAACAGGAGTCCCTTGTTTCGGCTGAGGTTTTCAATTCTTGACAGGAGCAACATAAGTTCCTCCTTGCTCCCGCGCAGTGTCATCAGCATGTCTTCAATTGTTGATGGTTCTCCCTTCTATTCTGGCATCAACTGGACACCCCCCCCCCCAAAAAAAAAAAAATATAAATAAATAAATAAAAACAGAACACTCTGTATTGGGGACAAACTGGGTTCCTTATCCACCTCTGGGAGTCATTTTGTGATAAATAGGAAATGGTGCACTACCAGTTTTTAGAAAATGTATTTGTACAGATTTGTACAGCACAGGTTCAGTTTGATTTTATCTTAATTATTCAGAGAATATGTAGACATATTCATGAACAACTAGAGGAAACTCCGAGAGCTCATACTTCTACTTCTCTAAGGCTCTGTCCACCCCTCCCCACTTTGCCTGCTCTTCTGTCTGTCCGTCTGTCACTCTCTACCTCCATCTGTCTGTACATTGTAAGATATGGTCTTGGCAGAGGTATGTGCTCACTGATCACCTCCAAAATCTAATGGGTTCTTCCATAGCCAAAGCCTATTCAAATAAAGTACTATTCAATGAGTGTTTAAAAGTTGTCTCTATTGATGACAGTTTGCATACAGTACATTGTTACTAAACCCAGACTGTGCTTGAGAAAAGATAGAAAAAGGTCTTAAGAGTATTTGTTAAATATCTTTTGCAGCAGCTATGCTTTTCTGTTTCCAGTTGATAAGAGATTTTGTGATAGTTTTAGAGTAAATATATTCTGTTCATGCTTGAACTGCTTATTAACTAATAACTATCTTGTCAGGCAGAAGAGTACACCACCCACACATATGTGGGCACTGCATATGCTACATGAAGAATAAATTAATGCATTAGCCTCTTATGGTATGAATTTTATGAAACACTACATTCTCATCATACTGAAGTATATACTGTATATTTAAAGCCTGTGACGTTTTTAATGATGCTTTGGAAGCTTTAAACACAGTATTTCAAAATTCATATGCTGGCATTGACCTGCTACCACAATAAGCCTGGAAAGTGTCTTTTAAAAGCCACATATCACTCCTATATAGACATGGCCTCTGAGTAACTGAGGAGAGGAAATGTCAGTAATGTAGAGTGATGACAAGCCACAAAAAGAATGAATGTGGCTGGAAGTTGGAGCCACACAAGAAGGTTTAGAAGAAAAACTGCAGGGTGTGTGTACAGACGTGGACAAAATTGTTGGTACCCCTCTGTTAATGAAAGAAAAACCCACAATGGTCACAGACATAACTTGAATCTGACAAAAGTGGTAATAAATAAAAATTCTATGAAAATTAACCAATGAAAATCAGACAATGCTTTTGAATTGTGGTTCAATAGAATTATTTTAAAAAACAAACTCATGAAACAGGCCTGGACAAAAATGATGGTACCCTTAACTTAATATTTTGTTGCACAACCTTTTGAGGCAATCACTGCAATCAAATGATTTCTGTAACTATCAGTGAGTCTTCTGCACCTCTCAGCGGGTATTTTGGCCCACTCCTCATGAGCAAACTGCTCCAGTTGTCTCAGGTTTGAAGGGTGCCTTCTCAAGACGGCATGTTTCAGCTCCTTCCACAGATGGTCAACAGGATTTAGATCAGGGCTCATAGAAGGCCACTTTAGAATAGTCCAATGTTTCGCTCTTAGCCATTCTTGGGTGTTTTTAGCTGTGTGTTTTGGGTCATTATCCTGTTGCAAGACCCATGACCTGTGACTAAGACCAAGCTGTCTGACACTGGGCAGCACATTTCTCTCTAGAATACCTTGATAGTCTTGAGATTTCATTGTACCCTGCACAGATTCAAGACACCCTGTGCCAGATGCAGCAAAGCAGCCCCACAACATAACACAACCTCCTCCATGTTTCACAGTAGGGACAGTGTTCTTTTCTTGGTATGCTTCATTTTTGCATCTGTGAACATAGAGCTGATGTGGCTTGCCAAAAAGTTCCAGTTTTGTCTCGTCTGTCCATAGGACATTCTCCCAGAAGCTTTGTGGATTGTCAACATGCAGTTTGGCAAATTCCAGTCTGGCTTTTTTATGATTTGTTTTCAACAGTGGTGTCCTCCTTGGTTGTCTCCCATGAAGTCCACTTTGGCTCAAACAACGACGGATGGTGCGATCTGACACTGATGTACCTTGACCTTGGAGTTCACCATGAATGTGTTTAGAGGTTGTCCTGGCCTCTTTTGTTACCATTCGTATTATCAGTCTCTTCCATTTTTCATCAAGTTTCCTCCTGCGGCCACGTCCAGGGAGGTTGGCTACAGTCCCATGGATCTTAAATTTCTGAATATGTGCAACTGTAGTCACAGGAACATCAAGCTGCTTGGAGATGGTCTTATAGCCTTTACCTTTAACATGCTTGTCTATAATTTTCTTTCTAATCTCCTGAGACAACTCTCTCCTTTGCTTCCTCTGGTCCATGTTTAGTGTGGTACACACCATGTCACCAAACAGCACAGTGACTACTTGTCACCCTTTAAATAGGCCGACTGACTGATTACAAGTTTGTAGACACCTGTGATGTTAATTAGAGGACACATCTTGGTTGAACATGTCCCTATGGTCACATTATTACCTCCGCCATGGAGGTAATGTTTTTACCGGGGTTTGTCTGTTACCAACATAACTCAAAAGGTTATGAACGGATTTTGACCAAATTTTCAGGAAAGGTGTGTAATGGCACGGGGAACAGATGATTAGATTTTGGTGATGATCTGAGAGTGCATACCTCTACCAAGGGCTTTGTTAGTATCTGTGCAGCAGGATTACACAAAAACTACTGCATGGATTTGGATGAAATTTTCACCAGAGGTGGTTCTTGGGCTACAGAGGAACACATTATATTTTGGTGATGATCTGAGAATGCATACCTCAGCCAAGGCTCTTAGCTTCTCACAGTGTGTTAGCAACAATACTCCAAAAGTAATGCATTTTGATGAAATTTTCAGGAAAGGTGTGTAATGGAACGGGGAACAGATGATTAGATTTTAGTGATGATCTGAGAGTGCATACCTCTACCAAGGGCTTTGTTTGTATCTGTGCAGCAGGATTACACAAAAACTACTGCATGGATTTGGATGAAATTTTCACCAGAGGTGGTTCTTGGGCTACAGAGGAACACATTACATTTTGGTGATGATCTGAGAATACATACCTCAGCCAAGGCCCTTATCTTCTCACAGTGTGCTAGCAACGATACTCCAAAACTGATGGACAGACTTTGATGCCATTTTCACCACAAGTGGCTATAGGCCTACACACAAACCCATTACATTTTGGAGGTGATCCATGACAAACGGAAGGAGCCTTGGTGGAGGTATGCGCTCTATGAGTGCTTTTCTAGTTTTCAATCTTTTCCGGGGTACCATCATTTTTGTCCAGGCCGGTTTCATGAGTTTGTTTTTTAAAATAATTCTGTTGAACTACAATTCAAAAGCATTGTCTGATTTTCATTGGTTAATTTTCATAGAATTTTTATTTATTACCACTTTTGCCAGATTCAAGTTATTTCTGTGACCATTGTGGGTTTTTCTTTCATTAACAGAGGGGTACCAACAATTTTGTCCACGTCTGTGTGTGTGTGTGTGTTTGTTTATGGGGTAACATGTCAGTCATTTAAGGAGGCCATGACAAATAGGTCTCAGTGCACCAATAGCTGATGCAAAACAACAAGGCCATCTTCACATTACAAGCCACAATGTTTAACTTTGGGTTTTTGTTTTTTTTTTGTTTTGTTTTTTTGTTAGATCAAATCTGCATGTTATGACAGCTCACATTAACAAGTGACTTGTAACTTTCTCTAATGTGATCACGCCTGCCATCTGAAATGTCAAGCATGGTGCATTTATCCGGCCACTCAATCGCTTTAAATGGAGGAAATGGATGTCTTTTCAGTAAAGAAATGCTTGGGATTTTACTCTGGAGGATGCTGGGCAGTTCGTCCACTGTGTGTGATGAGATTCAGAAGAAGGAACAAAGCCACATGCCAGCATTGTGATTTGTTCTAGCACTAACTATGTTAACAACGGTGGTAACTGAAGACATCAGCACCCTACACACATATGCAGAAGGAGAAAGTGGCATGAATTCTGATCAGACCATTCTCCTATGAGTCACATGACCATATATCAGAAATATGCTCTTAGAATAATAAACACACTCACAGACTGCATAAATACACAGTGTACATACACAGAGAACCCTCAAAAATATATGTACACCACCAGTCAAAAGTTTGGACACACCTACACATTCATTTTGGGCAGATGTGTACAAACTTTTGAATGGAGCCGTCTGTCAGAAACACAGATTGGAAATGCAAGTATGTGTGTGTGTGTATGAAACTAAATTCATAACACATTCTTCAGAGAGAAAGAAGCTTGAGATAAGCAACAAAATGTGCCATGGTCACTGCATATCACTGCATCAGTCATCAAAAAATACACAAACTATAGTCCCAACAACACATGCTCACAATTAATGTTAGTGCAATCTTTCTGAGGTCTTTAGGTTGTGATCCTGCAGAACAAATATGTGACTAATCGACTGGTTCTAAAACTTTAATACACTGCACACAGTGTGCACAAACACACCCTGCCTCCTTCCCTTAGTTTCTCTTGGGTGTATTAATGGAAGTAATGATGCTGTGGCATTGCTTCCCTGTGTGTGTCAGTGTCCATGCCTATATGTGTTTGTGGAACACTATTAGAGCTGCAAAGAGAGGGGCTATTAGTGTAAAGAATGGTTTTATAGCACAAAACAAAATAGTCCCTCAGACCCCCCCCCACACACACACACTCACAATAATGACCTATTTTGTTAAGCACACTGAACACTCCAAGTACACAATAATAAACTCCGCATTTGTTATGTACTCGGACCATTAAAGAAACAGAACATAAGAGAAGCAGACCGGGGAAGGAGGAGAAGAAGAAAGGGCTTCATAGAGAGGGAAAATAATGAGGACAGAGACAAACGGAAATTTCAGGACAAACAGAAGAATACATACATAAGGTAGAAATGATAGAGATGCTTGGTGGTTTAAGACAACAAGGGAAAAAAAGAGAGCAAAATGAAAAGAAGGACATCTTTTACACTGCAATTGCAAGACGCAGAGCCTGCGATCACAGCGCTCCCAATCGGTACTTTATAAATGACTATTTTTGCATGTTAGATATTTTTTGTGGCACATTTTAGATTAGTTGAACTCTCCTCACTCTAGTGCTGGAAATGCAGTACAGACAGCTTACAGGCTACTCCAGTAGAGGCCTGTGGAGGGTTTTCAGCACTGTCTATCTGCAATATGCTCACCATCAATGTCTGTGGAAGGAGATTAGTACATCGAGGGAGATTCGGAGTTTGATTAACCCTAATGTTGTTAGGGATGAAGGCGTCTGATGCTGAAAGACCCAAAACTTAAAGTAGAGGGCACTTAGAGAGTGCATACCTCTGCCAAGGCTCCATCCCTCCCTCCTTTAGTCCTCCTCTCCGTCCCTTTTCCGTCCATATCACCATCCATCTGTCCATTGCAAGATAGGGCCTTGGCGGAGGTATGCACTCATGGATTACCTCCAACATCTAATGAGTTCATCTTTGGGCCAAGGGCCATCTCTGGTAAAAATGTCATCCAAATCCATCTATGAGATTTATGTGATCCTGCTAACAGACAGAGAAATGGCAGCAAAAACAATATGACTACATTATATATTTAACTACATTATAATAACAAGCCTGTCATAATTGTATTGACCACACATTGGGGCTGGGTAATTCAACCTTAAATCAGCATCATGGTTTATTGAATCTTTCAGGTCAGGTTTCATTTTTTTTTCCCTCCTCTCTTCTCCCTTACAGTTTACTGACAAGGTTCATAATTATTAAGCAATATTACATAACAGTGCGGTGTCATATTACTGCGATGTGTAGTAAGCTCATCAAAATCCGTTCGTAACTTTTGGAGTAATGTTGCTAACAGACAGACAGACAAACCAAAAAACAAGCCAATCAATGCCAAAAACTGACTGCCTGCCAAAAACTGATCGTGCCACCCTCGATCACTTTTTGGCACAACAGCGGCAAATTTGACCTTAAAACGGCATCATGGTTTATTGAATCTTTCAGGTTGGTTTTCTTTTTTTTTTTTTTCTCCTCTCTTCTCCCTTACAGTTTACTGACAAGGTTCATAATGATTAAGTAATATTACACAACAGTGCGATATCATGTCACTGTGGTGCGTAGTAAACGAGCATAACAGAACAGGCCTATTGTGATTTCACAAACAAAAAAAAATTAAACATTGTCCAGTGCTGAAGTTTACTGTGTTTACATACTGGATCATGTGGCTGGCAACCGGTCGGAGTTACGTCCGCACTCGCTCCGAACTCTGTCTTAACCTGCACACTTTGGTTGCTTTTTCTTGGCATCTTCAGATGAAATAATGTTAATCATCACATACTATGTGGATGCAGACCACATTCCTTTTGTTTGGTGGTAAGAGTTCACTGCTTCTGGGTTGCGGAGGTGCATGGCCATGCATGTAACTCCGCAGGCATGTATTAAAGGGGCAGTACATGAAAAGCGCAATATTAATATATAAAATAATTTTCAAAAAATTCCTGGATCCAGATCACCACCAAAATCTAATCATCTGTTCCCCGTGCCATTACACACCTTTCCTGGGTACTGACATTAAACTGCATCCAGTGGTGAGACCCTGGTCAGGGATGAACAGGACTGTGGGGAATGTGGAGTTGCCCCTTAGTCGCCATTGCTCCCAGGTCCCCTCTGACCCAGATGGGTTGTACCTGTTAGGGTGCAAGCTATGGCTCAAATAGCCCATTTGTACTGCCAGCATGCAGCTCTGCTACAGTGGCAATGCTGCTGTGCAGTACACCGGGGTACGTCATCCCTTGCATGTGAAGACTGGACCTGGTAGAGGAGGTGGAAGATATCACCCTTAGGTACAACAGCTCTGAAGGCAATGACAGCACAGCATTGCAGAACGCTCAGGGCATGTGGTCACTTGGAAGACCACATGGCCATTTGCTGCACCTAGCTCCATCCCAGTTATCTTGGTAGCACCTAGCCACTGAATCCAGGTGGCGCATGGGAAGAGATAGTGAGGTTGATGTTGCGCAACTCTCCCTCACTTAAACAAAGTCAAGCACATATCAGGACTCGTCTCACCCCACCTCACCCCACCCCATTCCCACCCAGCCCTGTGGCAATGGGTGAGTGCCAACATCAGCAGGTTTGGGACAGTGAAAGCTGGTAGTCACAGACCCACACGCAGGCAGCCCAAGATATTCTGGTCACTCGCAGCTGAATCAAAAGTAGCAGCTGAGTTCGGCAGCCCCCTGGGTGTCTGAGCAGTCCGTTTTTAGGATCGCTCTGCTCACCTCCGTAGCTTGAAAGAGGACCTAGAAAAGGTGGTCTAAACATAGCCTGCTTTAACCATACTTGGTCTGCATACCACGGCTGGCGGGATCCCACACCAGCGGTAGAAGACATCACAAATCACGAAAATGCACAGTTCCACTCTCCTTCGGCGCATGGAACATCAGAACCCTACTTGGCAACCCCAGAGCAGAGAGATCAGAGAACAGGACTGCTCCTGTTGCCCATAAGATAGCCAGATACAAAATCCACATTGTAGCTTTGAGTGAAATCAGACCCCCATGCACTGGCCGACTGGTAGAAGAGAAAGCTGGTTACACTTTCTTTTGGAGCGGTCGCCTTACTAAAGAACATAGAAAAGCTGGTGTTAACTTGCACACCTTGCCAAATCTTCCAACGGAGACAAACAACTGCTTCATCTCACTTCACCTGCCCCTGCACAACAAAAGACATTCCACTATCATTAGCACATAGGCTCCTACTATGACAAATTCTGACGACGTCAAGGACGCTTTCTATGGAGAGCTCTCTAAACTGCTTGACTCAGTGCCCAAGTCAGACAAGCTCATTCTGTTAGGTGACTTTAACGTCAGAGTTGTTAGAGACTTCACCGTGTGGCCTGGTGTCACTGGACGGTATGGCATAGGAAAGTGCAACAGTAATGGGATGCTTCTCCTGCAGATTTGCAACACCTATAACCTGGTGATCACCAACACTGTGTTCAGACTACAAACAAGAAATAAGACCACATGGATGCACCCACACAGCAAGCACTGGCACATGATTGACATCATCATAGTCGGACAGAAGGATGCCAAGGATGTTCGCATGACAAAAGCCATGTGCAGTGCCAAATGTTGGACAGACCACTGACTCGTGTTGTCCAAAATGAAGCTCTTCGTGTAGCCGAAATGCCATCCACAAGGAACCAAACCAAACAAGTGACTCAGTGTCTCTCGACTTTAGATGTCAGAAGTGAAACAAGAGCTCACTTCAGGCCTAGACTCAGCAGTGCATGCCATCAGCCTTAACCCTTCTGCTGATGTTGAAGAAAGCTGGTCCAAGTTCAGAGACAGTCTACGATCAGTCAATATTAGTGCTGGGACATAACATCAAGAGACGTCAAGACTGGTTTGATGAGCACAATGAAGAAATCCAGGAGCTGCTCACCAAGAAGCGTGAGGCCCATCATGTGCACATGCAGGATCCTCTTTCAACTGCGAAGCACAGAGCTTCAAAGCCAACTTCAAGCTGAGATCTGGCACATGCAAGATGCCTAGGTGAGCAAGAAAGCTCAAGAGATCCAGTGTTATGCTGAGAACCTTGACTATAAGAAGTTTTACAACACTTTGAAAACTCTGTACGGCTCACAGCCATCAGGCACATCGCCTCTGCTCAGCCAAGATGGATCTACCCTTCTTACAGAGAAATCTGCCATCCTTCACAGGTGGGCTGAACACTTCCAAGCAGTTCTGAACCGTCCTTCATCCATCAATGCAGAAGTCATTTCTCGTCTCCCACAACATGACTAACATGGCGCTCGACACTCCATCGATAGCCATCAAGGAGACGTCAAATGGCAAAGCTCCAGGACCAGATGTGCATCCCGCAGGGATCTTCAGATTGGAATGCCCCCCTCTAACAAAAAAACTGACAGAGCTATTTGTGAGCATGTGGAATCA
Source organism: Pholidichthys leucotaenia (assembly GCA_020510985.1). Classification (NCBI taxonomy): domain Eukaryota; kingdom Metazoa; phylum Chordata; class Actinopteri; order Cichliformes; family Pholidichthyidae; genus Pholidichthys; species Pholidichthys leucotaenia. The sequence continues at coordinate 349,262,332 of CM035837.1, read as the reverse complement.
GGGCCATATTCCTCAAGAGCTGAAAGACGCCAACATCATCCATCTCTACAAAAGAAAAGAAAACCGCCAGTCATATGACAACCATCATGGAATCTCTATTCTCTCGCATGCCCGGAAGATCCTCGCTCATGTTCACCTCAACAGGTTCATTTTCCGCCTGGAAAGGAATATGCTCCTCCCCGAGAGCCAGTGCTGCTTCAGAGCTGGCCGTGGAACTGTGGATATGATCTTTGCTGCTCACCAGCTACAAGAAAAATGCCAAGAGCAGAACAGAGCTCTCTACATGACCTTTGTAGACTTGACAAAAGCCTTTGATGCAGTCTGTCATGATGGTCTTTGGGCCATCATGGCCAAGTATGGCTGTGCTACCTACTTTCATTCAGATGGTTTGTCAATTTCGTGAAGGCATGTGTGCACGTGTGTTTGACAATGGAGAGTTCTTCAACTCATTTGTAGTGTTGAATGGAGTAAAGCAAGGCTGTGTACTTGCACCCGCTCTATTCAGCATGGTTTTCTCAGCCATGTTGACCGACGCCTTTGCCAAAGCTGATCCAGACATCACCATCAGATACAGAATGGATGGTGGCGTGTTCAACCTGAGGAGACTTCAAGCCAGAACCAAGCTCAAGCTGCAATCCATCCAAGAGTTCCTCTTTGCAGATGACTGTGTGCTTGGCTCCTATTCAGACAGCAAGATGCAAGCAAACCTAGACTCCTTTGCTAGTGCTTGCCAGCATTATGGCCTCACCATCAGTACCCAGAAGACAGGTGCTATACCAACCTGCTCCAAGAACACTCTATATTGAGCCCCACATTTGCGTGAACAACACAGATCTGAAGAACAGAGAGAAATTTGTTTACCTCAGGAGCACCGTCAATTAAGCAGCTAACACTGACAACGAGGTTGATCTGCGGTGATCCAAAGCTAGCCAATCCTTTGGTTGTCTGAAAGTATCCGTCTGGGACAGAAGAGGCCTGCGGCTTGAGACATAATTGCAGGTCTACAACGCAGTGATCCTCACCATTCTCCTCTACACTTGTGAGACCTGGACAGTATACCAACGACACGCCAAGAAATTGAACAGCTTTCACCTGAATTGCCTGTGCAATCTTCTGAAAATAAGGTGGCCGAACAAAGTTCCTAATACCGAAGTCCTGCGTCAAGCAAACCTATGCAGCATTCACACCTTGATCAAGAAGGTGCAGCTCAGGCGGGTGGGACACATGTACAGCATGGAGAAAAATAGGCTCCCAAAAATGCTCCTCCATGGAGAGCTGACTGATGGCAAGAGAGCTCGTGACAGACCCAAGAAAATGTTCAAGGACAGCCTTAAAGCTACCTTGAAAGGTTTTGGCATCCAACCAGCTGAGTGGGAGGTTGCTGCTGCCAACCGAAGCGCTTGGAGGACAATGATTAGACGAGGTGCATCTGATTTTGAGGCCAGGAGGATTCAGGAGACAGAGCAGACGAGAGAAGAGAGAAAGAGGAGAGCTGCTGCTCTGCCTTCACCTCCTGATGATCCCAACCTTGCATGCCATCTCTGTGGCCAAGCATTCTGAGCTTGCATCCGCCTCATAAGCCACCTAAGGCACCTTCACCAGACTTGATCAGCAATTGATGGCTATTACTTTTTAGCTTTTTTACACCATGCCTACATTCAATCATCCTGCACTCTTATCATGAAGCTTGTCCCGGTCATCGTCGTTCACGATGGACAAAAACACCACACCACACACCTTTCCTGAAAATTTCATCAAAATCCATTCATAACGGGGGGCGCTCGTGCGCAGTAATGGAGTAGACATGTTTCCACGAGGCTCCGTCGCAGACTTCTAAATTTTGTTTATCTTTGCTACACCTACTTACCAACTTTTTGCCTACTTATCGTCAGAGCTGTTTCTAACTAACCTCCAATCATGCCACCCAAGAGAGACGAGGTAAAACCATCAAATTCAACCTCGGCTAGCGCTAGCAACGAAGCTATATTAGCTGCAGTTAACAAATATGGCGCTGAGCTAGCTAAAGTTTCAGCGCAGATGGAAGAGTTGAAAAAGTCCGTGGAGGGTCGCTTAAGCACAGTGGAGACGCATTTGGGCACATTACAGAATGAACATAATCAGACTGAACAACGCTTGGATAGTATGGATGTGGCACTCTCCGACGCAGATGTTCGCATCACGGCACTGGAAGCTAGCTACCGTGAGTTGCAGGTGGAAAATGGTCGGCTCAAGGCTAAGCTAAATGACTTGGAGGGGCGCTCGCGGAGGTTAAACATCAGGATCGTGGGGATCAAAGAAGGAGAAGAGAAGGGCAATCCCACGGAGTTTGTGACACGACTGCTACCGGAGCTGCTTGGCCCGAATAACCTGACCAAGCCCGTTAAAACTGACCGTGCCCACCGCAGCCTCAAACCTAAGCCTCCGGACAACGAGCGCCCACGGATGATCATCGCCAAAGTCCACAATGACCGCGACTTGGCCAATATTTTTAAACTCAGCAGACAACAGGGTCCACTCCGTTATCAAGGCAACAAAGTGTACATCTTCCCGGACTACACGGCGGAGGTTGCATCACTGCGTCAAGCCTTTAACAACGTCAAGAAGAAGCTGACTGATGCCGGCGCCAAGTGTTCTCTACGGTTTCCAGCCAAACTTCAGGTCGTCCACAACAGAGAAGTTAAAGTGTTTAACACTCCGGCGGATGCAGAGAGGTTTGCCAACTCCCTGACTGACAGTGTATAACTGGCGAAGTGCACATTGTTTAAATTATACAGCTGTTGATGCCACTCTAATACTGCACTTTATTCTGCCTCGTCCTTTTTTGATGGCATATTCCAAGTTAATTATATTGTCTTTGTGTGTAGCTTTTTTTTTTTTCAGTTAATTGATTTACATTAGAAGACTGCGCGGCTCCATTGGTGGTTTGCTGAAACGCAAAACTGTGTCCGTTACCCAGCAGTCTCCCAAGTATTAGTGGGTTTTGCCGCTTTGTTCCTGTTTTTTGCGGCGTTAAGGGAATGGGTTTTTATAATATGTTTTTCTTTTTTAATTTGTTCTTTGTTTGGTTTATTTTGCCTGCCAGTGTAGCCATTTACTGCCTAAGCCCATATATTTTTTAAATTTAATTTTTGAATGCAAGCTGGTTCTTCTGGATCAGGTGTGAGTCATCTCACGTTCACATCATGGAACTGTAGGGGTTTGGGGAAAGCTCTCAAAAGAGTAAAAGTATTCTCACATCTGAAATCATTGTCCTCTGATATAATCTTCATACAAGAAACCCATATTCCCCCCACAGAACAGAGACGGTTGAGAGCCTTATGGATATCCCAGGTCTAGCAATCTACCTTTTCCTCAAAGGCCAGAGGAGTGGCCATCTTAGTGCGCAGAACTATACCTTTTGTATTCAAGTCTATGGTGACCGATCCAGGTGGGAGATTTGTGCTTCTAACAGGTACCATAAACTCTATGCCATTGGCCCTTTTAAATGTATATGCTCCAAATTATGACAGTCCGGATTTCTTCTGTAAAATCTTTCGTCTTGTTGCGGAACAGAATAACTGTAACATCATTATAGGAGGTGATTTTAATTGTTTCCTAGACCCTCATCTTGATAGATCTTCCACTACAACTGCTCCCATGTTAAAATCTGTGCCAGTCCTAAATAATCTTATTAAATCGCTAAATTTAGTGGATATTTGGAGGCATCAACATCCCTTGGACAGACAGTACTCCTTTTTCTCCCAGGTACATGGCAGTTTTACTAGGATTGATTATTTTCTCGTTGATTCCAATTTAATTACCAACGTTGTCAGTTCAGATTATAACAATATTTTAATTTCTGATCATGCCCCTGTGTCTGTTAAAATAAACTTCAACATGCTTGTGCACTCATATAATTGGAAATACAATCCGGCATTAAATTCAGATAAACCTTTTTGTGAAAGCATCTCAAACAAAATTACAGATTTCTTACACTTTAATGATAATGGTGAGGTATCGGATTCCACACTGTGGGAAACATTTAAATCCGTTATTAGGGGTGATATTATCTCGTACCAGTCTTATAATAAAAAGGTTAAACAGAAGAGTATGTCTGAAATACAGGCCCAACTCCCTTTGTTGGAGGAATCATTTTGTATCTCAAAATCAGATGAAATACTAAAGAATATTGTATCTGCAAGACTTGAATACAACCGCATTCTTGGTGAGCATGTTTGTAATTATATACGAAAGCTTAAACAAAAGCAATTTGAGCTTGGTGATAAAGCACACAGCGTACTCGCTAGGCAGTTGAGAGGTGTTCAAGCTGAACGGGCAATTTATAAAATTGTATCTAATGGAGAACTAATAACTGACCCTTTACAGATAAATAACACTTTTTATGAATATTATAAAAACTTATATACCTCTAAATCATCGTCATCAAAGGAAGACATATGGGGGTTCTTAAATAGATTGGATATGCCCACATTGAGTGAAAATGCCAAACAACAGTTGGATGCTGACTTCACACTAGAGGAGATCAAAGCTGCCATCCGTTCATTTCCAAATGGTAAGGCTTGTGGGCCTGACGGATTTGGCATTGAATTTTATAAAATTCACATTGATAAACTTGCTCCATTGTTGCTTCGTATGATAAACTCTTCCGTGAAGGAAGGATCCTTCCCAGAGACATTATACGATGCGAACATTTGTCTACTGTTGAAGAAGGGTAAAGATGAAACAAATCTAGCTTCTTATCGCCCTCTCAGCCTTTTAAATAGTGACCAGAAAATTGTTGCAAAAGTTTTGGCAAACCGCTTGAACGAACACATTGGTTCCTTAATTCATAGTGACCAAACCGGGTTTATCCCCGAAAGGTTTGCATTTTCGAATACTCGTAGACTTCTGAACGTCATGTATTCTAACAACCCACCATATTCTGCTGTTGTCTCCTTGGATGCACAGCAGGCCTTCAATCAAATTGAGTGGGAGTATACGTATGTTTATTACTCTTAAAAGATTTGGCTTTGGTGACAGATTTATAGCTATCGCAAAAATGCTTTATGCACGTCCTAGATCATATGTACTTACTAACAACAATAAATCTGCCCCTTTTTTATTACATCGCGGGACCAGGCAGGGCTGTTGCCTATCGCCAATGTTTTTTGCTCTGGCGCTTGAACCACTTGCTGTTGCCATCAGGATGGAGCCTGAAATAGTTGGGTTTAGATATAGCGCATCTGAATGCACTATTGGCTTGTACGCTGATGATGTCATTTTGACACTGTCTGACATTAGACAGTCTCTTCCACCTCTTCTCGAGATCATTAGGGAATTTGGTCAGTTCTCTGGTTTTACCATTAACTGGGAGAAAAGTGTTCTCATGCCTCTTTCAGATGGTCTAGATAAAACATTTCTCAACACATTACCTTTTAAAATATCAAATGAGCACTTTGAATATTTAGGAATCACCATCCCTAGAAATCCCAAACTTATTTTCAAATTGAATTTTACAGAACTATTAAATAAGATTAGGGGCATGATTGAGAAATGGAAATTACTACCAATTTCTCTAATTGGACGAGTAAATATTGTCAAAATGATTGTACTTCCTAAATTTATATATTTATTTCAGAATCTGCCAATTTTTCTTACAGCATCTTTTTTTAAATTAGTTGATTCCATTATCATCTCCTTTATTTGGGCTGGCAAACCCCCCCGTGTCTCTAAATTACATCTCCAAAAATCCTCGGTCGAGGGTGGTCTTGGGTTGCCTATTATGAGACATTATTACTGGGCCTGCAATGCTAGGGCCTTGGTCTTCTGGTCCCAAGATAATCATAATGTGGATCAAATACCATGTTGGCCTGCACTTGAATCTCATAACTGTCAATCCCTCATTGGTACATCTTTATCTGCTTTATTATTTAGCAAGGTCGACGTCCCTTTGAATGTGTTCAGACATGACTTTGTGCTGCACAATTCCTTCAGAATTCTGAAACAAATTAAGAAGATATTGCATCTTCCTGACCTTTCTATATATGCACCTATATGCCAAAACCCTGCCTTCAAACCAGCTTTATCAGATCCTGTGTTCAGGCAATGGTCAAATAAAGGTATTCTTTTAATAAAGGACCTGTATATCAACAAAGACTTTGCATCTTTTACACAATTACAAATGAAGTTCAATCTCCCACCTGATCATTTTTTCAGGTACCTGCAGATTAGACATTTTGTACAACAGTCTTTAACCCATTTTGTCAAACTTCCTGTACAACATGATTTCTATGAGGTTTTGAGAAAACACCCAACCTCCAAGCATTTAGTTTCAGAATTCGTTAATCTTTTCTCTAGGCCAACGTCTTCGACCCATGTCAAGGAGGCATGGATGAGGGATGCAGGTATAGAGATCTCAAATGATCTATGGGAAAGAGCCTTAGTTGGTATTCATTCATGTTCAGTAAATGCCAGACTTCAGCTAATACAATTTAAAGTAATACATCGATTACATTACTCTAAGACTCGCCTTAATAGACTTTTTCCGACCATTTCACCACTATGTGACAAGTGTAAAATAAGTGATGGTACTTTGTCATTTATTTTTCTCCTGCCCCTCGCTTAAAAATTTTTGGTCTCAGATTTTTAATTTGTACAGTGTTATATATAAAAAAGTCATAATACCTGATGACTTAACAGTAATACTTGGTTGTTCAGATCAAACTTTGCTCTGCTCACAGTCACTTCAGCATGCTATTAGGTTTGGCATGATTGTTGCGAAGAGGGTCATTCTGAAAGAATGGAAGGCCAATACGCCGCCCAGTTATATTAACTGGCTTAACGATTTGGCATCCTGCTTGTACCTTGAAGAAATTCGATATCATTTGTCTAATACTCAAGATATGTTTACTAAAATTTGGGGACCACTTATGGATCACGTTAAGAAAAAGAAGACTCAGCCTGTAACATGAAAGGATTGTATTATGAAACTTGCTTAGCATGGACTGCTTACACTTTTGCAGTTATATGGGCTTTGTGTAACAATCACTTATTTCTTTGTGTATTTTCTTGAGCACTGGCAGTGTTTATTGTTTATTGTTCTGTCTTATTTTCAAAAAAACTGAATAAAATATATATTTAAAAAAAAAAAAAGCAGATATGAGAGATATGACAAGTGAAGTGAAATGTTACATTTAACCAGTACTAGAGCATTGGCCGTAGAACACAAGTATTCCTGTCTGAACGGGTATCCCAATTAGGCTTTACAGGCCAAAATGTAGGCTGTGTTTGAAAGTGGAATACAAAGAGGTGTAGCCTATATGTAGGCAATCACATGTTAGTCTTTGACAAATATAAAAGGAAGTACATGGCACTAAGATTTATCTGATTGTGAAAATATTAATTACAGAATACCTAAATATTGAAAATAAATGGGACATCCAATATTAAAAAAAAAAAAAAAAAAGTAATAGCAGGGATCGGTAACCATGTGCCAATAAACACAGGTGTTTTCACTGATCAGCAACCAGTGGGAAGGAAATCAGTGAAATCACCTGTTGAAGAGACTGTTTGGAAACAAAACTTGCAGTGTCTTAGCACTTACTGCCTGCCCCTGGGACTGGGTATAATACTTTATATTAATGCTATTCAGAATGTTACGGATTTGTTAAAGTTTCTTATTTTCACAGATGACACCAATTTATTTTGTTCTGGTAAAAACCTAAAGGAACTTATAGATCATGGTGAAAAGGAGCTGGAAATACTTAAATCCTGGTTTGATGTAAATAAACTGTCTTAATATTAAGAAAACTACATTTATGATTTTTGGATGTCAAAAATATTTGTAAAATAATAATTAAAAATTTATAAAAAAAACATTGAAAAAAAAAAAATCCATTCATAACTTTTAGAGCAATGCTGCTTACAGACAAACCAACAAACCAACCAACCAACCAGCAGGAGCAAAAACATAACCTCCTCCCTTGGCAGGCCCAGAGGCTACCCCCCACCCCACCCCTGGACTGTAACACACTCACCCGCACAATAACCACCTCAGGTGTTTGCACAGAAAGACTGGCACACCAACAGTAATACATCCACTGCTGTATGTTTCTGCAACTTACTGCAACCATTTGCACAAATGCCATACCTGCTGCTGTCTGTATTGCAATATTGATCATGTTTAGTCCAATCTGTCACTGTCTGCACCTACACTACCGCATCGAACTTGCAACTACGAGTATTACTGCTCTACCCTTTTCTGTATACAGGATTGCTGGGTTTTTTCATTTATCTTTATTTGCACTATGGGATTGCTGGGTTTTATCTTTTATCTTTATTTGTACTACGGGATGTGTGGGTTTTATGTTTTATCGTTATCTGCACTACGGGTAGAAATACTGTGCATCGACTACTGTTGTCTTTCCAGCCTTATTCCTTTTTCTAACATTGCGCACACCACTGAAGAGAGAGAAACGGCATTTCACTTCTCCTGTATCTCCTGTATGTATAGTAGTATTGACAAATAAAAGCTTTGAATCTTGAAAAACATGGCGTTGTGCTCTAATTCAGAACACAGGAAGTTAACTTAGATACACAATATAGTCACAATGTAGTCATAAAAGGTGACCTAGACTACTTGAAACTAATGTTTCAAGCTTTGGAAGTTATCAAATGGTGCTCACTTTAACTTGGTTTTCTCACTGTTGTCATGTTCCAACACATTTTCTGTCACAAGCGCTAATAAATAGCAAATTTTACTTTAGTGTTTATTTACTGTTAATGATGGGAACAATCACTTTAAATCATTTAGGCTGTGTGTCTACCAAATGCATTTTTTCAGCTGTGGGTGACTATTTTCTATTCATTCTCTATATGTAGTCCAGTGTCTACAGCACTGAGCGCCCTCGGCACTGAAACATTATCAGCGGTCACCGCTTTTTGTTGCGGCACTCAGGGCGTTCAGATTTGGAAAAAAAAATTCAACTTTTCAGATTGCAGCTGAGCTCGTCAATGTCAGACCTTTCTAAGCAGCCAATCAGAATAAGGAAGGGTGGGATATAGGACGCCGGGACAGTTTGTACTCAGACTCCTGTTTTCCATGTCATCATATTTTACACCCAGAGCTGCTACCAATGCCAGAATATGTTTATTGTCCATTGTTATTTAGAGACTGCTATTAAAAAATAAGTAGAAAGTCTGACCATAGGAAAAGCAGAAGTACTGAGCTGTGAGTGACAAGCTGTTGCTGCGATACAAGGCACAGACTTTTTTTTTCCAGAGCGCAGCACACAAATGCTGAAAAAAAGACGTTCAGGGTGGTTGGGTGACAAAAATCGCATTTGGTGGACACGCAGGCTTACTCCTCCTGACTGTGAGTATTGTGCCAGCTGCCCAATGTATAAAGTCAGAAATCTGATTTCAGACGGCGTGACATTCGCCACCTTCCCGTGATTAACAGACAATCTAACCTATGAAAATTCATTAAACACCCCAATATCTCCTTGGACTGTTACATTCAAATTAAGGCATGAATAATGTCTTCTTGTGGTGATCCGTGCTGTGTGCCCTTTGCCCTAATTAATTCCACAGCTGCACGCACACCTGCCCCTCCTAATCAAGCAGCCTTTATCAGGAGTGCTGCCCTGCAATCTGCACGGAGACGTCAACGCTCCTCCTGGGTGAAGAACTGCGTGCTTGAGTCTTCCCCTTCCTTCTACCAGGGAGTTTCGTCTCCTTCATCTCTATGACCTTCTACTCATCGCCTGGGAGTTTCGTCTCCCCAACTCTACCGTAAGCATCTACTAGAAATTCCTTTTGCACCTGCTTTCTCCTCTCCTTCCCTGTGCACAGGTGGACCTACCTTCGGGCGGACCTCCTTCTCCTCCTGGCGGTGGACCAGATCCCACCTGTGAACTGTGGGCACCTATCTTTCCCTCAAACTGGTGAGCCGCTCATCCACTCCTTCATCGTCACTGTAATTACCAGCACAAGCACCACGTCACCGCAGTGGGACTCTGGTACCAGCGCAGGACAGACATCTCTTCTGAGCCTAGACTACTCCTCACATGCTGTAAGATCATCTCAGCATTCTTGCCATTCATCTGAAAACCAAAGAGCTAATCCATCTGTCTCTCTTTTCATTTCAGGGTTGCCAGACTCGTCCTGCTCTGCACGCTCTGGTCCTCACAGTCCCACACACTCAAACACACACAATTATTCAATAAAAGATCAATGTTGTATTTGAGCCTGTGTCTGCTTCTGGGTTTGTCTGAAATCATGTCACTTCTCCTGCGTCTTCTATTTCAGCTCAGAGAAGGTGGTTCTTATAGGTGGACCAGTGCCATTCCCATGTATCGGAGCAGCATAGAAGAAAGCTGAGTTCATAAACATCCAATTACTGTTTTGTCATTATGTACTTGTAAAATAAGTTTGAAAAACATTATAGGCTTTAAGTGTTAATTTAAATACATTATCAAGATATAGTTGCATTTTAAGTTTCTGAACCCTGATCAAGTGTTTATACCTTTAATAAAATGTCATTATTCAATAACTGACACATATCAAAGACACATGTATGTATATTAGGTTTGTTGGTGACTACCCACTGGTTTCTGGTACAGTAGCTAGTAGTAAAAAGTACTTTGAGTGATCATTAAGAGTAGACAGGTTCTATATAAATAAATCCTTCCAAACCTTTCTTTACCTATTATGAACTTCTGTTTGATCACTACAGTTGGTGACACAGACAAACAAGCAAACTTGAACAAAAATTGTGATGAGACAAACACAATACCAACTTGCTGAGATCACAGGAAGAGTCATTCAAGCTAACAGATAACAGGGGTATGGTCTTAGCACACATAACAATTTGCGGTTTAAATTCCAGTGAAGACAGCTGGTGTGTTTTAAGAGAGTAAGACCTTGAGTTGTTCTGGGAATACACACAACACAGGGATCTGATTACTGATGCTGGGAAGATCTTAGACATATGGAGTATTGCCAAATGCAGAAAGGGAAGCATTGTCTTTTCATGCAATAGTTAGTATGTTTACATTTGTGTTTGTATACTTGTGTACCTCAAGAGAACACCGTGATGGTTATGGTACCGTAAAACGGGGCTATAAGGGACGGCGGGGTAATAAGGGACACTTTTTTATTTTGAGCAGGACACTGAGTTGTGTTGTTATTGTCAAATATCCATGAATCCTTAAACAAATCATGGTATGTTGCATATTTCTTTTTGCTTTCCTGTAGATATTAGTTTCAACTAGTTTAAACATTTCCCAGAAAAGTGTCCCTTATTACCCCGCCGTCCCTTATAGCCCCGTTTTACGGTACTTTGTGCAACACACAAAAGCAAACATGAACAGTATATGAAATTAGCATGCATGAACCAACCTTTGCAATAATGCTGAGGGGTTCCTGACAGGAAGGAGGCAGTGCCAACGTCTCTTGAGTCAGGTCAGGTACTTCCTGTTGTAGGTACAGCTCTAACATGGACGCCAGCTGAGACAGACTTTCTTTCTTCTGCTCTGACATAGAATTTAGGTCTGTAGAAGAAATATTAAAATTCATCTGTGTTTGGTTATACACAACATTGGAATACTATATGATTAGGCCCGTTATCGTACCATTAATCAAGTTAGCCTAACAGCTAACTTGATTAATGGTACAATAAGAAAAAAACAACCTTAATAAAGTTTCTCGCCATGATAATTGACTGTTTACATGTGTGGGTTTTTTTAAATATAATCCACCAACATTTCAGTTTCTGTTCCTCTGCATGCTCCCTGTGGGAGGCGGAGCATATGCTCACACAGCAGGGATAGCCAGAAAAAGCGTCAAGTGTAGAGCTGAAGGGTCTGCTCACAATATAAAATTTGTCCTGAGTGATCATAAAAGTCTGCTCCTTTTTAACAGTGCAATCGCTTTGCGCAATGAAGCCCTCATTTTTTTGCCTGATTGGAGAGGCTGGCTTCAACTCTGGCTCAGTTACTCATGTAACGACTCATGTAAAATGGATTAAATATTTCACTGTATGTGTAGGGAAGGCTCATATTCCTGTACTGTAATTTAAAGCATTTGCAAACTGTAATTTTGGACTGGAAGAAGTTCTTTTAATTTTAATCTGAAGTGTAATTGAACTTTTAAACTTCCAGACCCAGAAAAGTTTTAATAAGATGGACTAGTTTGTTTTCATTTTTACTTTTATGGATTTGAATATCACTCTAGTTTATTTTAAACATACAGAGTTACAACAGCCTTCCATGCTTCAGCAGAAGCTGCTATTTGAGTTTTTGCACTTTATGGGTTAAAACCCACTTTTGGATTAAAAGACTGCATTTTAAATTCTCTTATTTAATTGTGTTCCTACAAACACTTTTCGTTAAGATAACTTTATTAATCTCACAAGTGAAATTCACTTGCCACCAGTCTAAAACAAACATTCACAACACATTCATAGAAACATAACACTTAAAAACAGGAGCAAAACATAAGATAATATGACAATAAGATGCAATAATACCCCCCCTTACAAATGCTTATTATAAAATCTAATTGCTCCAGGAACAAAAGACCTCCTCAGTCTTTCTGTGGAGCACCGAGGCATCAACAGTCTCTCACTAAGAGAACTGCGACATTTATTAAAAACATGACGAAAAGGATGACTTTCACGTTGCATCACAGTCTTCGATTTGGACCTCGTTCTCTTCTTCATTATGACCTCAAGAGAGTCCAGAGTAAGGCCAATCACGGAGCCGGCCTTCTTTATCAACTTGTTGATCCTATTTTTATCCTCCACCCCAATACTCCCCCCACCCAACAGAGCACAAAACAAGACACTAGTCATGACTTCCTGATAAAAGACACTGAGACATTTCTGACTAATATTAAATGAGCTTAACCTTTTCAGGAAAAAAGTCTAGTCTGTGCCTTTTTAAAAACAGCTTCACTGTTTTTCTTCCAGTTTAGTCTGTTATCCAAATGAACACCAAGATATTTATAAGACTGGACAATTTCATCATCTGTCCTTTAATGGTTTCCGGAGAGATTTCTTCTCTTATTTTCCTAAAATCAATTACATACTCCTTAGTTTTTGTGACATTTATTTTTAAAAAGTTTCTCTCACATCAGCTGACGAAACCCTCAATCTCACTTTTATATTTGGAGTCATCTCCTTTATTTAGAAAACCTACCAAGGCAGTATTGTCAGAAAACTTCTGCACCAAAAGGGAATCCTGGCTACACCTATAATAAGCAGTGTACAGCGTAAAAAGAAAAGGAGACAACACTGTGCCCTGAGTCGCTCCTTTGTTAAGTTAAAATAGTGTCAGACACTCTACTGCCAACCCTGACAAACTGGGACTGTGATAAAAGATAATCTAGAATTCAGTCAACAGTTATATTATGCAAGTTAAAATTAAGTAATTTAGTGGCTAAAATGTGTGTTTGAATGGTGTTAAAAGCACTTGAAAAATCCAAAAATATAATCCAAACAGAACTAGCATGTTTTGAGGTGACTGTATATCCTGTGAAGCATAAAAAGCAAAGCATCATCCACTCCCGCCCCTTTTCTATATGCAAATTGTAAAGAGTCCTGAAAATTTTTAACTTGCTGGCTCAAGTGACCCAAAGCAACCTTTTCAAAACAATTCATTAAATGAGAAGTCAGAGCTATGGGTCTCAGATCTCTCAAAGTACAGTTTGCATTATTTGTTTTGGGAATGGGGATAAGACAAGATGTTTTCCATAATACTGAAATTCTAGCTAGGGACAGCGATAAAGAAAAAACTAGAAAAGCACTCGGAGAGCGCAGACCTCCGCCAAGCGGCGCAGTTCCCCCCATACAGTCTTCAGATTCCTTGATCATGAAAACATATGACAAGCAGTGGTTCAGTAGCTATTCACGAAAATGGCATTTTCCGTAATGGCGGCCACAGTTCCTCCCATACAGTGTTTGTGTGTACGTTTTCAGATTCCTTGACCATGAAAAGATATGACTAGCAAATGGATTGACAATGATAGGATTAGTGGTTCAGTAGTTATTCACGAAAATGGCATTTTCCGTAATGGCGGCCACAGTTCCTCCCATACAGTGTTTGTGTGTACGTTTTGAGATTCCTTGACCATGAAAACATATGACCAGCAATTGGATTGACAATGATAGGATCAGTGGTTCAGTAGTTATTCACGAGAATGGCATTTTCCATAATGGCGGCCACAGTTCCCCCCATAGAGTGTTTGTGTGTACGTTTTCAGATTCCTTGACCATGAAAACATATGACAAGCAATTGGATTGACAATGATAGGAGTAGTGGTTCAGCAGTTATTGACGAAAATGGCATTTTCCGTAATGGCAGTTTAGTGCCACAGTTCCCCCCATACAGTGTTTGTGTGTACATTTTCAGATTCCTTGACCATGAAAACATATGACAAGCAATTGGATTCACAATGATAGGATGAGTGGTTCAGTAGTTATTCTTGAAAATGGCCTTTTCCATAATGGCGGCCACAGTTCCCCCCATACAGTGTTTGTGTACGTTTTCAGATTCCTTGACCATGAAAATATATGACTAGCAATTGGATTGACAATGATAGGATTAGTGGTTCAGTAGTTATTGAGGAAAATGGCATTTTTCGTAATGGCGGTTTAGCGCCACAGTTCGCCCCATACAGTGTTTGTGTGTACGTTTTCAGATTCCTTGACCGTGAAAACATATGACTAGCAATTGGATTGACAATGATAGGATTAGTGGTTTAGTAGTTATTCACGAAAATGGCATTTTGCGTAATGGCGGTTTTCTTGTGGACGGTGATCCGGATTACCACCAAAATGTAATCATCTGTAGGATACCCCATTTCTGACAATCTGTGAAAATTTCACGAAAATCCGTCCATAACTTTTTGAGTTATCTTGCTAACAGACAAACAAACAAACAGACAGACAGACAAACAAACAAACAGACAAACCAACGTCGATGATCACATAACCTCCCCCTTTGGCGGAGGTAATGACACGAAGGACTGAGCACAGTTGGTCAGCACAAACTTTCAAAGTATAGGGGAGAAACCCATCAGGACCAGCAGCCTTTCTGATGTTAAGATGCTTTAATTGCTGCCTGACCTCCTCCACACTGATGACAATGGGAGGACTACAGTCATTAGAACTTTGTTGAACAAGGATGGCACGTACTGTATGCTTTTCTGATCAATAGAGAAATCTACTTCATCAAACCTGGCAAAGAATTTATTCATTTCATTAATATCCAATGAAGAGTTAAGGGTATTTGAATTATTTATACCATAGCCAGTCATAGATTTCATGCCATTCCAGAGGCCTCTTGTGTTACTTCTAGATACAGTATCTGTTGCTCCACTCTCTCCTTATATTTATGCATGACCTTCTTTATTACATTTTTCAAATCTTTCTGAGCCATTTTAATTTGCTCCCTGTCACTGCCAAAAAAAAAAAGCATTTTTTTTCCAATTTATTGCAGCTTTAACTTCACCTGTCACCCATGGCTTATTATTTGAAAACATTTTAATTTTTTTATATGGAATGAAAGACTCACCACAAAAATTAATATAATGTGGTGATGTGAAAATGACGAGGCAGAGTTCTCTCTCAAAGTCAGTTTTATTCACAGCACCATCATCTCAAAGCAGAGAAAGAGAATGACACAGTAAACTCTCGTCCTTAAATATCAGGAACTTGACACTTCACAGATCACGTCACACAGACCACCTTGCATTATAAAGACAGTCACAATGCATTTCTCTCCATGATATCACTTCCACTGTCTCCAATACATCCCTTCCTTAATCCTTTAATTGAACCCCCCACAGTCTCAAGCCTTGCATACCAAGGCTAAGATTCCTGCAGCTTCCTGCCTTTGTTCTGACCTAAAATGTGAGCCACAAAACAGGTCCCATATGTGTCCACCACACAAAGCCCCCCCCAACATTTTAGACAAACAGAACAACAAGAGAATAACCACATGCATGCCGTGATAGTATCGATACACATCAGTCCACATGCTATATGGGCTTCAGCCTCCTGCAGTATCTGCTGTAGCTGGGATTCAACGTCTCTGCGGGGCTGTCCTGGGGGTTTGCCGTCTGGGTGTGGAAACCTTTTGTCAGCACCTGTGGGTGTTCTGGGGAAACATTACTCTGTGAAGCCCCCCGCGGTGGTCTACCTCGCCGCGGAGCCTTCGCCAACAGCACCTGCTCATCTGCCACCACAAAAGCGGGTTTGAGTCTGTTTATGCCAATTCTCTCTTTCCTACCCCCCAAATCTATCAAAAACTGCTTGTCCCCTGTTTCTAGCACTCTGAATGGTCCGTCATAAGGCGGTCGCAGCGGTGTTCGATGCGCATCGTGTCTAACAAAAACAAACTCTGCGTTCTTCAAAGTTTTAGGCACAAAAACGCGTGGAAAACTGTGGTGCGCGGGGCCGGGCAGCGTGCTTGATTCTATGTTACTCCGCAACAGCTGAGACGGGGAGGCGTTTGGCGCAGGGTTATCTGGGAGAAACTCCCCAGGCAGCCGGAGTGGCTGCGCAAACACAAGCTCCACTGGGGAGGCTTCTAGATCCTCTTTAGGCGCAGAACGCAACCCCAATAACACCCACGGTAACTTATCAACCCAATTTGTATCCGTCAGTGACGCTCTGAGAGCCGCTTTCAATGACATATGAAAACGTTCGCATAACCCGTTAGCCTGCGGATTGTACGCGGTTGTGCGGTGAATTGTGACACCCAGGCTGCGGGCCATTGTCGACCAAAGCTCGGACACAAATTGAGGGCCTCTGTCGGACGTAATGTCCGACGGAACGCCGCAGTGCGCCACCCAAGCTGTTAAAAACGCACGCGCCACCTCCTCGGCTGTGGTTGATGCCAGCGGGACCACTTCAGGCCAGCGCGTGGTGCGGTCCACCATTGTCAGAAGGTGTGTGCACCCCTGTGACAGTGGGAGGGGGCCCACGAGGTCCACATGAACGTGATCGAACCTCTTGGCCGGAATGTGAAACGGTTCCAAAGGAGCCCTCGTGTGCCTGTGTACTTTGGCTCGTTGACACGCCGTGCAGGCTGCTGCCCACTCTTTGACTTGTTTGCAGAGGCTCGGCCACACAAATTTCTCTCCCACCATTTTGACCGACGCGCGCACTCCAGGGTGCGCCAAAGAATGAACCGAGTCAAAGACGCGGTGGCGCCACGCGGCCGGTACTACTGGACGCGGCCGTCCAGTGGAGACATTGCAGATTGGGGGGGGCATACCGTCTTGCAGCACCCTGCTCTCCAGCCTTAACCCTGTTGGTCCAAACTGGAGCGCGTGCACGTCCACGTCATTAACCTGTTCCGCGGCCATGGCTGCATAATCTACCCCTACTGGGGCCGCCACGGCGCGCGAGAGGCAATCTGCTACTACATTGAGTTTGCCCGCCACGTGCTGAATATCAGTGGTAAACTCTGATATCGCGGCCAGCTGTCTCTGCTGCTGGCCTGACCACGGTTCAGAGACCTTGGCCATAGCGAATGTTAGCAGTTTGTGGTCAACGAACGCGGTGAAAGCGCGTCCTTCCAGCCAGAACTGAAAGTGGCGGATGGCCAAATGGAGAGCGAGCAGCTCCCTGTCGAACGCGCTGTATTTACGTTCGCTATCGCGCAAGGTCCTGCTGAAAAATGCGAGGGGCTGCCAAACCTCGGCTACATGTTGCTCCAAGACCGCCCCTATGACCACCTCTGATGCGTCAGTGGTGAGCGCTATGCGGGCCGTTGGGTCTGGGTGTGCCAACAACGCAGCCTTTGCCAAGGCTGCTTTCACCTCCGAGAACGCTTGGTCCCGCTCCGGGGGCCATTCGATCTTATCCGCGGGTTTCTTTTTTTTGAGCGCGGCATACAACGGCTGCATGAGTTGCGCCGCGCGGGGGAGAAAACGGTTATAAAAATTCACCATTCCCAAAAACTCCTGCAACACCCTGACAGTCTGCGGCCGGGGAAAATCTGCCACCGCGCGCACCTTGTCAGCCAGCGGAACTGCTCCTTCGGGGGAGGTGCGGTGTCCCAAAAAATCGATCTGCGCCACCCCGAACTGACACTTCGCTGGGTTGATTATTAACCCGTGATCTCCCAACCTTCGGAAAACTGTGGCCAGGTGTTTTTCGTGTTCGTCTTCGGACGCGCTGGCTACTAAAATATCGTCCAGGTAGACAAACACGAAAGGGAGATCGCGAAGCACCGCCTCCATCATGCGTTGGAACGTCTGAGCAGCCCCTTTAAGTCCGAATGGCATGCGTAAAAACTTGAATAGGCCAAACGGAGTTATTACCGCTATTTTGGGTATGTCTTCAGCGCGCACTGGGACTTGGTGGTAACCGCGGACCAAGTCTATTTTAGAAAAAATGCGCGCCCCTGCCAAATGAACAGAAAAATCTTGGATATATGGGATTGGGTAGCGGTCGTATGCTGTAGCGTTGTTTAACCTGCGGAAATCCCCGCAAGGGCGCCATGATCCGTCAGCTTTCGGGACCATGTGTAGGGGGGAAGCCCACGGACTGTTTGAACGTCGGATAATGCCCAACCTCTCCAGGTTGGTGAACTCCTCGCGCGCTATGGCCAGTTTAACTGCGTCCAAGCGCCGAGCTTTTGCAAAAACAGGCGGTCTGGTAGTGGTAATAAAATGTTCCACTCCGTGCTTAGCGACTGTTGCCGAAAATGTGGGAACCGTGATGTTGCCGAAAATGTGGGAACCGTGAGTGCTGGGAACTGAGTGAGCAGTGTGTGGAACTTACCGCGTGCTGCTGTGACGTTGGCTTGTGCTGTTGGCGGGGCCACTCGCGCTGTACAGGGGATAGAATCAAAAGAAAGTGCATTAACCAGGCGCCTGTTAGCGAGATCAACCAACAAACCATGTGAGCACAAAAAATCAGCCCCCAACATATTGAAATTTACTGTTGCTACAACAAAAGTCCACTCAAATGTACGGCCGTGTAGAGACAGGAGCAGAGTCTTCTCTCCAAAGGTCTTAATCTCCGAGCCGTTCGCTGCCGTCACCCGGGGACCTCCGGAACCAGCCACTCTGTCCGCGTAGGAAGGTGTGATGAAACTCAACTGGGAGCCTGTGTCGACGAGGAAATGCCTCCCCGAGCGTGCGTCCGACAAGTAGAGCAGCTTGTTCTCTTCCCCGAGGGCCGCGGCTGCTACTGACCCCCGGTCTTGGCGTTTCCCGAACGCCCGAACTGGCACGGCGGTACACACTTGTGTGCCCTCTCTGCGAAGCGGCGATGGTGGAAACAAAGGATGTCCGGTCCACGTTCCCTGGCCCCTGCCGCCGCCGTCGTCGGTGAGTCTGGCACCGCTGCCTCTGGCCCCCTGTCGTCTCCGGTCGTCGCGCCGAGTTCCGCTGCAGCGGCCGTGGCTGCGCGCCGCTTGGTGGCGTTGACAATCCGCTGCGCCTCTCGGCCCAGCGCACGGTAGTCCCGTAGGGCCAACAGTGGCGAACTGGCCAGGGTCGCTCTCGCTGCTGACGGTAGAGTTCTGAGGAAGGGGTGGGTGAAAATGAAGTGATCGTCGTCAGAGTCTTTCAACCTCAACAACTTCTCCATCAGGCTCGCGGGCATGTCGTTTTCCCCCTCCGTCAGCGCCAGGAGCCTCTCTGCTCGCTCCTCCGCCGAGGGGGTGAATTGCTGGATGAGTGCAGCCTTCAACGTGCCGTATTTGTCGCTATCCGGCGGCTGGTCGATCAGGCTCTCCACATGCTGGGCCATGTTGTTGTCCAGCTTTGCGACTACGTGGTAGAATTTCGTGGCATCTACCGATATCCCCCGGAGGTTGAACTGCACCTCAACCGCGTTGAACCAGGAGCGCGGATTGTTCTGCCAGAAGTCCGGTAGCTGGACTGTAGCTGCATTCGCTTGGCTGGGGGCTCCTGACGTGGCTGGCCCGGGGGAATTTTCTTCTTGCATTATACGTCTCGGGTCACCAGTGTGGTGATGTGAAAATGACGAGGCAGAGTTCTCTCTCAAAGTCAGTTTTATTCACAGCACCATCATCTCAAAGCAGAGAAAGAGAATGACACAGTAAACTCTCGTCCTTAAATATCAGGAACTTCACACTTCACAGATCACATGTCACACAGACCACCTTGCATTATAAAGACAGTCACAATGCATTTCTCTCCATGATATCACTTCCACTGTCTCCAATACATCCCTTCCTTAATCCTTTAATTGAACCCCCCACAGTCTCAAGCCTTGCATACCAAGGCTAAGATTCCTGCAGCTTCCTGCCTTTGTTCTGACCTAAAATGTGAGCCACAAAACAGGTCCCATGTGTGTCCACCACAATAACAAGTTATTTTGTCCGTGATGCTATCCAGGTCATAATCATTCAAAAACACAGTCCAGTATGAACAATCGAAACATCCCTTTCAACTCTTTGCATGTATCCTCAGACCATACATGGACAGTCTTTGTTTTAATCGGCTCCCTCTGAGCCACAGGAGAATATCTGGATGTCAACATGATTAAATTATGGTCCAAACGTCCCAGCAGGGGTAGAGCCTTTGCTACATAGCTCTTCTTAATATTCATACAGAACAAGTCAATAATTTTATCACCCCTCATAGGGCAGGATACCGTTTGCTTAAAGGATGGCAGCGTGGACAAGAGAAAACAGTGGTTAAAATCCCCGTTAATAATGACAAGTGCATCTGGATGGGAGCGCAACAAGTCATAGGTGACCCACAATACTGTTTCTGTGGCCTGTTTCCCATTGCCCAATGGAGGAATATAAACCATTAGAACTATAACGTTACTAAATTCTCTCGGTAGATAATATGGTCGGCAGCTTACCACAAGCATCTCAGTGGATGGGTTGCAAATTCTCTCCTTCACTGTAATAGTAATTTACAAAAAACGTTTTTTGTTTTTATTTTAAAGTTTAAGAATCATACACACAGACTCCAGCACACCGGTGGTTTGTCGCCAGCAAGGAGCGGTACCCCCAAATTTTTTTTTAGTGTCGCCAAATTGGATTTTTCAAGTTCAAGTTTCCAACTTGTTTCATGGGTCATTATTCTATTCAGCTATGGGAACTTTTTACAATAGGCTACGTTATATTAAGGCAGAGACTGACAAAATGATTTTCACAGGTGTGCAGTATTAAATGGGGGAGGTCAGACGTGAACTGGAGCCCTGAACAGGAGCCATGGCAACAGGAAGCAGAGATGGTGGACATGACAGAAATAATTGTGATTAGTTGACGAATCTAATGGGCTGCAATTAATGATTATTTTGGTAGTCAACTAATCGAACGACAATTTTTTCGATTAGTCGACTACCAAAATAATCATTAAATGGCAGCCCTACTGACAAATAGCATTTTAAAACCCCATCGCATTCCAGCCAATTTCCCTTTGAAGTGCCTGAAAAAACATACCCAAACTAAATTCAAAGCTGTTCTTCATCCCTTTGCAGTATCTTCATGGGGTTGGTCTTGATAGAAAAACACGATTCTTTGATTGAAAGATCCAAGAACAAGCCTGAGAATTCTTCAATTCAAAGATGTAACATTTATTTAGAAGTTACATGTAAAGCAAGCAGCGCTGGGAGCAGCGTGACGCAGCCCCCTCAGGAGCATCGCCAGACTGACCGCGACTTCTGGGTGCGACTTACATTTATCTTCTCGGGTTGGTTAGACCAATCCCGTACAATAGGATGGGCTTGTACGTGACAGTCTGATTGGCCAATTTAACTCTGACGTGAACAGACCATCCTCTGTTCACGTCACTGTCTTCTAGAATGTATGATCAACGGTGTGTGTGTGGGTGTTGGTTTTGGGTGTGTAACTAAAGTATTAGACCCGACTAAAGGAAAGGAGAGAGAGAGTAGAAAGAGGGCTCTATAGCTCTGCCTAATTCCTGTTTACCAGAGTTCAGCACCACATATTTGTTCATAAGAATGCAAACAGAATATGTACAGAATATGTGTAGAACATAATGGGAGATTACCTACAGAATTATTATTCTGGCACTCTAACTTTTCATGACTCTTTAACTCCCCCCCTTTGACATGATTTTATCATGTCAACCATACATGGTGTGAGAGACGCTAGCAATTAACAGATGGTGAATAAGGCAGGTCCCTACATTGTCAACCCAAGATAGGCTTGCACCATTGGTTCTGCTACCCTTGCTTCCCCCCTTTTGGACACCCCAGCGCGGTGCAGCAATGTCTAAGAGGGCCTTGTCCAGATGAACTGCAGTCACATAATTGTCCTTGTTCACCAAGTCCTGCACCCCCACCGAGGTCTCCTCCTGATCATCATGTGAATAGTTCTTTGTCCGGTGGAGTGGATCATGCGGGGGTCATAAGGTCGAACAGGGTCAATCCATGAAGCCCCCAAAACCTTTTGTCCACCGGTTGACATTTACCAGGGCTTGCATTGTTCAGCTGCAGTCATCACATGGTTGCGACAGGGGTTTGACCTTCCTCTGTGTTTGTTTCCTGTATCCGCAGCTGTGGAGCACAGTCCCATCTCGCTGACACACACTGGTACCATTAGAAGCGAAACAACTGTGTGCCCACGCTCTCAGAGGCACATCTCGTCCCATGAGATCTATAGGACAGTCTGGTGGGTGCAACAGAGGGTATACAACATCCAGTCCAGCCAGTGAACAGTTCAGTGATGCTGTCCCAGAGATGCCACCCCCCTGTCGCTGGACAGAGGTAGAGATGCTGGGGTTGATGAAGCTCGAGCCCCTGTGCCCACCGTAGCTTCCACTGTGAAGGGTAGCGTTGGAAAATGCCGTCTCCTCCGTGTGGCTGATTTGGCTCCACCCTGGATGCTGGAGGTGCGGTGGATGCGCTGGGGTACCAGTCCATTCTTCTTCTTCTAGGGACTGAAGTCATACAGCCACTAGCCCTACGACCTCTTTCTACGTCGCAGGCACATGTCGTGATGGTCTGGTGCCCCCCTGCATGCACCTTCCCTGCACCCTACACCTTTAATCGAGTGCCGATACAAAGGGCTCGGCCAGGGCAGGACCAATAATGGCCTGAGGGGTTGCCACCACAATAGCTGGAGCTTGTACCGTTTTATCCTTATTCACTACATCTGTAGTTGACTATGTGCTATTGTACGTTATCTCCCATTAGCCTTGAGTGTGTGATTGTCAGCTATATGAAATTTACAAGCAGTGGTAGTGTTGTGGTAAGTGAGCTGGGTAATGGGACCTATGTGTTCAGCAGTAGGTTTGTTATTAAATTAAAAAAATTAAAATCACCCTTTGCTGTCATTCAACTGTACAACCAATCATGTACAGTAGAACGAGATTGTGCTTTACCTATCTACTGTGTTAATCACACACACCCCAAGTGTAGAATCAGAGGGTCGCTGCCATGCAAGGCGCCGCCACAAATTTCCCTCCTCCATTCCATTTTTGCTGAGCACCAAGCTGGACGGCAGGAAGTTCCACTTTTTTTTATATGGTCTTCGGATTGACCTGGCCGGTATTTGAACCCCTGCCTCCCGGGTGTGGGGCGGATGCTCTACCAACTGAGCCACCACTCCGGTAGGTGAGGTGGCTGGGTGATGATGATTATGGTGAGTGAGCTGGGTGATGAGACTTATGTGTTGCAGTGTAAGTAAATAGAAAACAAATCATTCAAAGTTAGGAGACATCCTTATCCATGCTTGTTGTATTTAGGCCTTTAGAGCTTCTAACCTTTACAATTATCCTGACTACCTACCGGTAATTAGCACGATGGAAATAAATACGCAAGAATACTATAAGTCTCACACCCCTACATGTGTGTGGTGAGCTTGTATGATTTATGTATTATCGGTAGCACATTGTGTTTACAAATAGTCTGTGATAGCACAATGGTCTTCGTCATCATCCTCCATCTTGGGGTCTTCAGCTCCTCCTCTGGACTCAGCAGTTGGTTTCTATGCGGAGGTATGAGATGTTGTTGTACTTTTGGAGTGTGGGGGGCACTCCTGAAGTCCTTCTATGATTCTGTGGTGGCATCAGCCTTTACGTATGGAGTGGTCTGCTGGGCCAGTGGCATCCCGGCAGCCAACAGGAAGAGACTGAACAGGCTGATCAAAAAAGCCAGCTCTGTTCTGGGGCGACGCCTCGACCCAGTGGCGGAGATAGGAGAGAGGAGGATGGTGGCTAAGCTGTCATCTCTGCTGGAGTCCGAGTCCCACCCCATGCGCGAGATGCTAAACGCACTGAGGAGCTCATTTATTAGTAGGCTGTGCCATCCTAAGTGCTCAATGGAGAGGTTCCGCAGGTCCCTCCTACCTACGGCTGTCAGACTTTATAATCTAAATACTGCTCATAAAGGCCATATTAAACGTCACAACTCTGCACAATAGAGATCGTCCCCTGCAATACACAACTAAGACAATTATTATTATTATTACACAGGGTTAAAAAAATATTTTTTTTCTAAGTTGTCTGTGTTTTTTCAACTGATTTAAGACAATTTGGCACCACTGAATCCGAAAATGACATCCGTTTCTCTCGATCAGGTCAGGTTTTTATGCTAAGTTGATTTTAAAAAAATCTGATCTTCTGACTAAATCGATTACATTTTTGTGACATTATCGGTTGATTTTTGTTAATATTTCTCATCTGAAATAGATTTTCAAGAGAAAAAACCGTTTTCTAACACAATTTATTGATTAAATGTTACAAACTTTGATTACTGTAAATTGAATAGTAGACACTGATAAAGGTAAACACATGTAAATTGAATGCTACGTCATCATTGTTCAAAATTCAGAGCTTCAACTTCTGTTTATTCAAACCTCTAGAATACTCAGCGGCAGGGATGTCTCTCTTCAGAGTCCAACAGTAATCAGCCATCATGACAATTTATGACATCATGTCATAAATTGGCGCATGCAAACTCTTGAGAGTTGGAGAAATTTCAAGAAATAAAAAAGAATTTTGCATCATATAAAGCGAAAATACCCATACATGTAAACAAAAACGTAAAAAACAAGATGTGGCCATAGTTCAAAAAGTTGACCTGATTGAGCAAAACCAACGTGGTTTTTGGATTCAGCACAACAAAACTGTCCTAAATCAGCTAAGAAAAACTTAGACAATAAATCTGGTGTTGACCAGTGTTATTGAGGGTGGCAACAACATTGTTCATTCAATGTGAAATATATTGTTTGGGTCAATGTTTATATTTTGCCGGGTAATTTTTTTTTTTGTAACTTGGATTTTTATTCACTTTTCATCATACATATTACATTCAGATCACAGTCTCTATATTTTAAAAAAAAAAGAGCTAGAAGAAGAAAAGAAAAAAAAGGGGGGGCAAATGTTGGAGCATCAAGTTTTTAGTTTCCATCTCTTAATTCTTCTGGTTTTTCAGTGTCTTTGATTATTCTTTCAATTTCTGTCCCGTTGTTGCACTTTGTAGTGTGTGAATTTCCACCATTTTTTTTCATATTGTCCTTCTTGCATTCTTTGTCGGTATGTTAGTTTTTCCATTAAACGTATATCTTCAACAATGTCTGTCCATTGCTCTTGGTCAGGAAGAACTTCTGATTGCCATTTTCTTGTGATTGTTTTTTTACATGCAATCAGCATGATTTTAACTAAATATCTGTCCTCAGCCTGTATTACATTGTCTCTTTTAAGATCACATAAATACATCAAGTTACAGTTCATTGGTATATTATATCCTAATATCCTCTGTATTGTCACATGTATAGATTTCCAGAATGATGCGATTTTGCAGCATTTCCAAAACATATGCGAGTGGTCTGCATTTTGAGCCCCACAGCCCCTCCAGCATATAGATTTGGTATTTGAATACTTTCTTTGGATCTGTGGTGTAATGAAATAGCGAATCAGGTTTTTCCATCCAAATTCCCTCCATGTCCTTGAACTTGTTGATGTGTGTTGTGTTTTCCATATTTCTTGCCAGTTTTCTTCTGTTATGTTTAAATTTAGTTCTTTCTCCCATTTCTCCTTTATATAGTTACTTGAATGTTTGTTTGCCATAAGTTTGTGATATAGCTTTGAAATAATTCTTATTTTATTTCCTGCATACAAGCTTAAAATGAATTGTATAATCTCGCTCACATCTGTGTGGAGATTGTCTAATCTTCCTCATATAATAATCTCTCATCTGCAGATATCTGAAGAATTCAGATTTTTCTAGTTTAAATTTTCTTCTCATGTTTACAAAACTCCCGAAATCTTTTTTTCCCCATATTGCCCCATGCTGTGATTCCCTAGTTCACCAGATTTTTGTATCCCCTATCTTGCTTTGCCGGTTCAAACTGACTGTCAAATGCTACCCATGTCAATAGTTTTATGTCCCCCTTTATATTATACTTTTGTACTATTTTATACCACAGTTCCAAAGTAAATTTAGTGATTGGGTCTATTTGTTTGATTTGCTTATATGCATCCTTATCTCCTATTATGCTTTGTACTGGGAGTCCCTCAATTTCCTTTTCCATTTCTTTCCATTTTGCCTCGTATCCTCTGTCGCACCAACATATGATATATCTTATTTGTGCTGAGTAGTAATATTCCTTTAGGCTCGGTAGGCCCATGCCTCCTTTCTCTTTTGACAATTGGAGAGTTTTATATTTCACTCTTGGCTTTTTACCTCCCCAAACAAATCTCGATATCATCCTGTCCCACTTTGAGAACTGGGCACCAGGAATCTCTGTTGGTAGAGCCTGGAAGAGGTAAAGCAGTCTAGGTTGTATGCTGATTTTAACTGTCTTAATTTTTGAATTCAGATCCATGTTTAAGATTGACCATCTATCAATATCTTTTTTATTTCTTGTTCTAATCTATCATAGTTTGCTTTATAGATTTTGCTTAAATCTTTAGGTATGTTCACTCCAAGGTATTTTATTTCTTTTTGTTTCCAGTTTAGTTTGATCTTATCAGTTATCTGGTTTAAAGGGTTATAGTGGAATGTCAGTATTTGTGTTTTTGTTATGTTTATCTTGTATCCTGATAATTTTCCAAAATTTTCTATCAAGTCCATCATTTCCATTATTGATTCATCTGGTTGTTCAAGGTAAACTATAATATCGTCTGCAAACAGCCCAATCTTGTGTTCCGCTCCCTTTATTGTGACACCTTTTAATTTCTTATTTTGTTGCATCGCTTGAGCCAGTGGCTCTATGAACAGAGCAAACAAGGTGGGCGATAGGCAGCATCCCTGCCTAGTTGATCTTTGTATTTTTACTTTGTCTGTTAAGCTACCGTTTATCTTGATTCTTGCCACAGGTTTTTGATACAGTGTCTTTATGCATTGCACTGACTTTTCGTTAAATCCAAAGCGTTCCAGCACATTATATAGGAACATCCAATTAACCCTATCAAATGCTTTTTCTGCGTCTAAACTCATTACTACTGCGCTTTTCTTTTCTTTATGTATTTGTATTGTTCTCCTGATATTATCATGTGTTTGGCGTCCCTCTATGAAACCAGTTTGATCATCCTCTATCAATTCCATTAAGAATGTCTTTATTCGTTTACAGATAATTGTTGTATATATTTTATAATCCACATTTATTAAAGAGATTGGCCTATAGTTTCCGCATTCAATTCAATTCAACTTTATTTATATAGCGCCATTTCACAACAACTGTCATCTCATAGCACTATCAATTGTAGGGGGAACCCCCACAGTTGCAGAAAGACCCCAGCAATCAGGCCATCCCCTGTGAGCAAGCACTTGGCGACGGTGGAGAGGAAAAACTCCCTTTTAACAGGAAGAAACCTCCAGCAGAACCAGACTCAGGGAGGGGCAGTCATCTGCTGCGACTGGCTGGGGGGTGAGGGGATAGAGAAGATGAAAAGAACAGACATGTAGAGAGCAAACAGCACGATGGGGACTCAATCTATGGGAGAGAACAAACAAATGTTAATGACCAGCAAAAAAAATATTTCATTGAGAGTGAGGAAAGGAGTGAGGCCCAGTGCATTACTGGAGGTCCCCCGGCTGACTAAACCTATTAGCAGCATAACTAAGGGAGGGTTCAGAAACACATGATCCCTCCCTAATTGTAGGCTATATCAAAAAGGTAGGTTTTAGCCCTATTCTTAAAAACAGAGATCGAGTCTGACTCCCGAATCCAGATTGGCAGCTGGTTCCACAGGAGAGGAGCTTGATAACTGAAGGCTCTGCCTTCCATTGTACTTTTGGAGATTCTAGGTAATACAAGTAATCCTGCATTTTGGGAGCGTAGTGCTCTGTTAGGATAATACGGTAGTATCAGATCTTTTAAATAAAAAGGAGCCTGTTTGTTTAGAGCTTTGTAAGTAAGAAGAAGGATTTTAAACTTAATTCTAAACTCTATGGGAAGCCAATGAAGGGAGGCCAGAACCGGAGAGATATGATCTCTCTTTCTAGTACCTGTTAAAACTCTTGCTACAGCATTTTGGATTAGCTGAAGACTTTTTAAAGATGTTTTAGGACAGCCTGATAATAAAGAATTACAATAATCTAATCTCGAGCTAACAAAAGCGTGGATCAGTTTCTCAGCATCACTCTGAGACAAGATGCTCCTAATCTTGGCAATATTACGCAAATGATAGAAGGCAGTCTTAGAAACAAATTTAATATGTGAATTGAAGGACAGATCTTGATCAAAAATAATTCCAAGGTTCCTCACAGATCTATTAAGAGAAAGAGTAACCGCATCCAAACTGAGAGTTTGATTTGGAAAGGTGTTTCTAAGGTTTTTTGGACCAACAAGAATGACTTCAGTCTTATCTGAATTTAATAGCAGGAAATTACAAGTCATCCAAGCTTTGATTTCCTTAAGACAGGCTTCCAACTTGGCTAATTGATTACTATCATCTGGCTTCATTGACAGGTATAAGTGTGTGTCATCTGCATAACAATGAAAATGTATACAGTGCTTTCTAATAATGTTGCCTAACGGAAGCATATATAAACTAAAAAGAGTAGGGCCTAGCACAGATCCCTGTGGAACTCTACGACTAAGCTTTGAGTTGAAAGAAAACTCATTATTTACATGAACAAACTGGAACCTATCAGATAAATAAGATCTAAACCACTGCAACGAAGTTCCATTAAGTCCAACATAGTGTTCTAATCTATCAAGTAGAATATGATGATCGATAGTATCAAAAGCTGCACTAAGGTCTAAAAGGACAAGTACAGGAACCAGTCCATTATCAGATGCGATGAGGAGGTCGTTAGTGACCTTCGCTAAGGCTGTTTCAGTACTATGATGGATTCTAAACCCAGATTGAAACTTTTCAAGTAAACCATTTCCCTGCAGGTGGCCAAATAATTGCGTAGCAACAACTCTAAGATTTTTGAAATGAAAGGGAGATTAGAGATTGGTCTATAGTTAGCTAAAGCTCCTGGATCTAGCGTTGGCTTTTTGAGTAAGGGTTTAATTACAGCCGTTTTAAAAGCCTGCGGTACATGGCCTAAAGTTAATGAAGAATTGATTATATGAAGAATAAAGCTACCAATAAGTGGGAAGACTTCTTTAAATAACCTGGTAGGAATAGGGTCTAAAAGACAAGTTGAAGGTTTGGATGAGGAAACTATTTTGTCTAACTCACAAAGGTCGATTGGAGTAAACTCATCAAGACAGACATCAATTGAAGGAGTTGTAGTAGTTACAGTATTTAAGTTAACTGTGGGAAGAATCTGATTGATTTTATCTCTGATGGATGAAATTTTATTATTGAAAAAGTTCATAAAGTCCTGACTAGTAAGCTCTAAGGGAATGCTAGGATTGACAGAGTCCTGACTCTTTGTCAACCTGGCTACAGTGCTGAAAAGAAACCTGGGATTATTCTTGTTCTCTTCTATTAATGCAGAGTAATAACTCGTTCTAGCTTTTCTAAGAGATTTTTTATAAATTAAAAGATGATTTCTCCAAGCTAAATAGATTTCATCTAAATTAGCGGAGTGCCATTTTCTTTCTAATTGACGAGTCTTCTGTTTTAAGCTACGAGTTTCTGTGTTGAACCAAGGAGTTCGAAATCTCTGATTAGACTTTTTCTTTTTTAAGGGGGCCACCAAGTCTAGAGTCTGATGCAGAGAAGCTGTAACACTATCCACCATGTTATCAATTACAGAAGGAGCAAGCTGTCTATAGCTTATTTCCGTTGTGTTGACACAAGGCATAGAGGAAACAATCCGCATAAATTTGGTAACAGCATCATCTGAGAGGCATCTACTGTAATAATATTTTTCTTTAGGAGCCAAATAGTCAGAAATAGTAAAATCAAAGGTTAACAGACAATGGTCTGACAGTACAGGGTTATGAGGAGACACTACAAGATTTTCCATTTCTATGCCATATGTCAGAACAAGGTCCAATGTATGGTGGAGGTAATGAGTAGAATTTCCTACTTTCTGAGAAAACCCAATCGAGTCTTGAATTAAATGCCACATTATGGCAGTCACTATCTACATCCACATGTATATTAAAGTCCCCTACCATAATTATACTATCAGATTTCAGCACTAAATCAGCTAAGAAATCAGCAAATTCGGATAAAAATTCTGAGTAGGTTGATGGGGGACGATAAACTATGGCAAATAAAATTGAACCTAAAATTGCTTAAGTGCCCAATACTGAGGACCAAGGCCCTCAAAGGAATTATAACATGTTTTTTGCTTCACATTAACTAGTAATTTGGAATGGTAAATTGTTGCTACTCCTCCTCCACGACCAGAACTTCTGGGATTTTGACAGTTTAAATAACCAGAGGGAGTTGATTCATTTAAACCAACATAATCCTCTTGCCCTAACCAAGTCTCTGTAAGGGAAATTAAATCAATCTTATGATCAATTAACAGATCAGGGACTAACAGAGACTTGGGAGTTAGAGACCTAATATTTAATAAACCACATTTAATTTTTAAATTATGAGGAGGAACAGAGGCCAAATCATTCAGTTTAGAGGCTTTATGTTTAATTTGAGTTTTACCAATATTTTGCTTAATCACTTTGGGATGCTTATATATTATATTTTTATTTACTTTGGAGGGAGCAGACAATGATTCTCTGATGGGGAAGACAGGGGCTAAGTTGAGGGGTGGCGGATGAAGAGGAGCTGCAGAGAGGCGGTCCCAACTCTGAGTAGTCAAGGTTTTGGAAATTTGGATAAAAAAGATGCCAGATTGTTAGATAAATGAGAAGCACCATCCAAAGTGGGATGAATGCTGTCTCGTCTCATAAGACCAGGTTTTCCCCAAAAAGAGCTCCAATTGTCAATGTAGCCCACGTCATTTGCAGGACACCACACAGACAGCCAGCAGTTCAAGGATGACGAGCGGCTAAACATGTCATCACTGGTCAGATTGGGGAGGGGCCCAGAGAATACTACAGTGGCAGACATCGTTTTTGCAAAGTCACACACCGATTCTACATTAAGTTTCGGCACTTCCGACTGCCGGAGACGGATGTCATTAATGCCAGCGTGAATAACAATTGTGGAGTATTTACAGTTACTTTTAGCCAGCATTTTCAAATTTGACTCGATGTCGCCTGCTCTGGCCCCAGGAATGCATTTGACTATGGCCGCTGGAGTCTCTAGGTTCATGTTTCTGACTACAGAGTCGCCAATGATCAGAGTTTTTTCCTCAGCGGGTGTGTCGCTGAGCAGGGAAAAACGATTGGAAACGTGAACAGGTTGGTGGTGTACCGGGGCTTTGCGACTAGGCTTCCTTCTCACTGTCACCCACCCAGTCTCCTCACTGCTGAGGAGAGCCGGAGGACTGCTAACAGGGTTAGCTATGCTAGCTAGCTCCGCTGCAGCTAAGGGGCGTCCTTCAAGAGTAACTGGCGCAGACGGTGTTTCAATGCAGCAGAGCCGGGATTCCAAATCAGACAACCTCGCCTCGAGCGCCTCAAAAAGACAACATTTATTACATTTACCGTTATCACTAAAAGAGGCAGAGGTGTAGCTAAATATCTGACAGAGAGAGCACACCAGAGGAGGAGAGGAAGGAGAGCTAGTAGCCATCGCTAATGGCCAACCCAAAAGCTCAGGAGAGTGAGGAGAGCAAATCACACAGACAGACAGCAAAACAGGAAGTGACGATACGTTACCACAAGGAAGTGATGATCAATCCAGTCTGACATTGTTCCATTGACATTGTTGACATTGTTGTTTCATTGACATTGGCATTGTTCCCTATCTTTCCCTGGCTTTAAAATAACTGAAATAATGGCTTCGTTCCATGATGGAGGTATTTTGTTGTTGTTTAATGTCCAATTAAATGACTTTAGGAGCTGTGGCGTGAGTTCATCTATAAACAGTTTGTAAAACTCAGACGGGTATCCGTCACTACCTGGTGATTTACCATTTTTTAGTGACTTAATCACATCTTTAATCTCTTGTGTTATTTCTGCTGTTAGCTTTTCATTTTGTTGGTTTCCTATTGATGGCAAGTCCAATGTGTTTAGAAATTTTTTTAATATCCTTAACATTTGTCTCTTCAGGTTGCGAGTATAGTTGTTGATAGAATTTATGGAATATTTCTTCGATGTTTTCTGGGGTAACTGTGGATTTATTTGTGATGGGGTCCTTAATTTTATATATATTATTCACTGTTTGTTGTTTTCCTAACCGTTTTGCCAGCAGTTTTGTGGCCTTTGGCCCTGTTTCATAATATTTTTGTTTTAAATATCTATTTTTCCTTTCAGTTTCATCTATTTGTATTTCTTTTATCTTTATTTTTTCTTCCTTAATTTCTTGATATATTTTTGGGTCATTTGTGTTTTGATGTTTACGTTCTAATTCCCTCAGTCTCTCACATCTTTGTTCATATGATTCCAATTTAGACTTTTTTGCTTTTCCTGATTCAACAATTAATTTACCTCTTAACACGGCTTTTAGTGCGTCCCATAGTATTGTTGGGTCCACTTCTCCATTATCATTCTCCTCGATATACTCATTTATGTTTAACTTTATTCTTTCTTTCATTTTCTCATCATTTAATAGTCCTACATCAAGTTTCCATGTTGTTTGTCGTTTTCTATTGTTTAAATACGTATATTTCCATGTATATAGGATTATGATCTGATAGTTCTGCCCCTCCAATCCGACAATTTCTCACCCTGTGTCTGTCACCTTCATTCATAAGGAAGTAATCTATTCTAGAGTGTACTTTATGGACTGCTGAATAATGTGTATAGTATTTTTCGAGTGGGTGCAGGTCCCTCCATATGTCTACCATACCCATTTCTGCCAGTGAAGTTCTTATGAACTTTGTTACATGTTTTTTGTCTTCTTAACACTTGTATCAACTTCATGATCCATGACAGCATTTAAGTCTCCTCCACAAATTAGGACTCCTTCACTGTGTGTTGCTATGAGATCAAACAGATGTTGAAAAAAACCCTTGTCACTTTCTGGTGGGGCATAGATGTTCACTAATGTGATCTGCATACCATCTATTCTTCCCTTTACTATAACATATCTGCCTTCTTTATCCTGGATTTCTTGTTCACATTCAAATTGTATTTTATTTGAAATTAGTATCACAACCCCCCTTTTAGTTCCTCCCTTAAATGAACTGTAGTAGGAGTTCTTACAGCCAAATCTCTTTAGTTTCTCATGTTCTGTCTTGTTCAAATGTGTCTCTTGCATAAATATAATTTCGGCTTTTTCCTTCTTGAATTTTCTTATTGTTCTTTCCCTTTTAACAGGTGAGTTCAGACCATTCACGTTTAATGTCATTATCTTAAGATTTTTAACCATATTCATGTTTTTCCATTTTTTTAACTTGTGTTCCTAGCCCCTTTAACAACAAAACTAACACATATATGTACAAAAACACATTAACGAATCTCGACCTCCGCACTTTGGGCCTTTCTTCTGCCCACTGGTCCCTGTTGGAGGGTGGAGGGAATGTCCTCACCGAGTGAGGGGCCCTCCCTAGACCTGTAGTTACTATCCAAGTAATAGTCATTAGTCTAGAAATGTCCAACAAAAATCACTTTAACCTCTCCTAGCCGTTTGTTTCTCTTTCACCTTGTCTTCTTGGCCTTCATTTCTTCTGTGCCCTTCTTAATCTTTGTTATAATCTAGGCTTTCCGTTGAAAGCCTTGCAGTTTTTCTTGGTCTCGGTGCGCCACGTCCGTCTCCCGTCCTCTGTCGTTCACTCGCCTCCACTCCGACCGTCTCGGTGTGCTCCGTGCCGCCGCTGCTCCAGCCGCTTCCTCCGGTACGCTCACCACAAAGCCTCGCTCCGTCATGTCCCGCGCTGCCTCTCTGGCCGTGTTGTAGGTTTTCACGCCGTCATCCCAATGAATTCTCATCTTCGTTAGCGGCGTATGGAATCTAATTTTTTTCTCTTTCAGCATTTTTTTAATGTTGGCATATTTCTTTCGCTGCTGCACAATTTCTGTCGGGTAGTCATGGTCAAAGAATATCCGTTTGTCACCAATTCGTATCTTTTTTTTTTTCCACGCTTGTGTCAGGATTCTTTCCTTTACGTCGTATTTTAAAAAGTTTACCACAACTGACCTGGGTGTAGAGTTTGAATTCGGGTTCTGTGCCAAGGCTCTGTGCGCTCGTTGGATCTGCAGGTCTGTTTCATCGGGCAGCTCAAGCTCTTTTTTTAAGAATTGATCTATGAATTTCGTCATCGAGTTGCCTTCAGTGCCCTCCGGAATCCCGAAGATGCGTATATTGCTCCGTCTGGACCTGCTCTCCAGGTCGGTTATTTTTTCCTGCATCCTCTGTGTTTGTGCTGTCAGGGTTTGTAGCAGCTCACTTGCCTCGGTCTTCCAGTCTTCCAACTCTGATATTCGAGCCTGTGCTTCTACCATGCACGCCTGTTGAGTGCGCAGCTCCTCCGTGTTTTCTGCTAGCTTGCGGTCCATTTCTTTTCGGAGACCCATAATTTCCTCCTTCATCTCTTTTTTCAGTTCTTCCTTAAGAGCCGTTAAATCCTGTTGGAGTTGTCGCTTGAGGTCTTTTATGTCCTTACTTATATTGGTGAAGCCAGTGTTCATAGCATCGAGGTTGGCATCTTCCATTTTCTTTGAAGTCTCCTCGTTTTTGTTGGCCTCGTGTTCAGCGATTGCTCCAGTGCTGTTGAAGAGGGATTCTTTAGTTTTACCCTGCTTTTGTCCGTGTGCCCAGCTTTTTCATCCCTTGGTTTATTGACCTATTTATGTCGAGTTGGCCATTTACCAAAGATTTTTAATCCGACTAGGGAGAGCTCTCTGTTTAAGCGTTATGCCTCTCCGCCATCTTCCCGGAAGTCTTGCCGGGTAATTTAACTAACTGTAATGCTGTTGATACCATCTACCTGCAATGCTCCTGCACTGTGTATATACAGTGCATCCGGAAAGTATTCACAGTGCTTCACTTTTTCCACATTTTGTTATGTTACAGCCTTATTCCAAAAGGGATTAAATTCATTTTTCCCTGAAAATTCTACACACAAGACCCCATAAGGATAACATGAAAAAAGTTTGAGATTTTTGCAAATTTGTTAAAAATAAAAAAAAACTAAGAAATTGCATGTACATAAGTATTCACAGCCTTTGCCATGAAGCTCAAAACCGAGCTCAGGCGCATCCTGTTTCCACTGATCATCCTTGAGATGTTTCTACAGCTTAATTGGAGTCCACCTGTGGTAAATTCACTTGATTGGACATGATT
This sequence comes from Pholidichthys leucotaenia, assembly GCA_020510985.1. Lineage (NCBI taxonomy): Eukaryota > Metazoa > Chordata > Actinopteri > Cichliformes > Pholidichthyidae > Pholidichthys > Pholidichthys leucotaenia. Next base: position 349,226,674 of record CM035837.1, on the reverse strand, counting down.
TGGAAAGGCGCACACCTGTCTATATAAGGTCCAACAGTTGACAGTGCATGTCAGAGCACAAACCAAGCCTGAAGTCAAAGGAACTGTCTGTAGACCTCCGAGACAGGATTGTGTTGAGGCACAAATCTGGGGAAGGGTACAGAAAATTTTCTGCTGCTTTCAAGGTCCCAATGAGCACAATGGCCTCCATCATCTGTAAATGGAAGAAGTTCGGAACCACCAGGATTCTTCTTAGAGCTGGCCATCCGTCTAAACTGAGTGATCGGGGCAGAAGGGCCTTATTCAGGGAGGTGGCCAAGAACCCGATGGTCACTCTGTCAGAGCTCCAGCATTCCTCTGTGAAGAGAAGAGAACCTTCCAGAAGAACAACCATCTCTGCAGCAATCCAGCAATCAGGCCTGTATGGTAGAGTGGCCAGACGGAAGCCACTCCTTAGTAAAAGGCACATGGCGGCTTCCGGTTATGGCTGCCACGTAGGACGGACGTGTCTCGCTCTGCTCTGCTCCTGGAGAAAAAAAATCGGCAAATAACTCTCTCATTTGGGACAGAACGTATCTCAGCATTTGGGCGAGGATATGTCGGCGAAGCCTAAGGCTGGAAAACCAGGAAAAGGAAAAAGCGAGCCGCCGAAACAGTCCAAATTAACGGACTTTCAGGTCTGTGACGCAGCAAACAGGGCTCCATATATGGCGGAGGAGGCTGGCAACGCTGCGATTTCTGCGGGGAATGGCGCAGATGCGCTGATGGCTGCCATGAGTTCAATGAGAGCGGACTTTTCCTCTAGATTTGATGGGATTATGACAGCGTTGGAAGGAATAAGAAAGGAATTGGGTGACTGTGTAGAACGAACGGCGCAGATGGAGCTCCGTCTCGCTAGTGCTGAAGATGACGTCACCCGTCTTCAATTAAAGGTGCGCACTTTGGAAAAAAAAAAAAAAATCTCTGGAAGATAATATTTTGGATTTGGAATCTCGGTCGAGACAGAATAATTTGAGGCTGGTGGGTCTTCCAGAGGAATCAGAAGGTCGGGACGTATGTTCCTTTCTGGAAAAGTGGATTCCGGAGGTGCTGGGCAGCGAGGAGTTGCAATCAGCAGTGGTTCTGGAAAAAGCACATCGTATTGGCCCACGGAGAGATAAGGGACCGCCGAGGACCTTAATTATGAAGTTTCTTAACAACAGAAACAGGATGAAGATCTTCAACGCTGCACGTGCTAAAGGAGAGATTAAACACCAGGACCAGCAGGTGCGGTTCTACCCAGATTTGGCCACAGGAATCCAGCAATTGAGGAAGCAGTTTGATCCCGTACGTAAGGAGCTGCGCAACCTTGGGATTCGTCATGGTGTAATCTATCCTGCGAGACTGCTGACCACGTATGAGGGCAGAACCCACATCTTCAAGACCCCAGAGGAGGCGCAGGAGTTCATCAAGAAGATCAAAGAAGAAGAAGAGACTGGTGGGAGCTAAGCATGAACAAAATATAAGGTAGAATAATTAAGCATTTGCACAGGCATCTGACTGACTTGAAGTAAATAGTAAGTTTACAAAATATAGATTGTATTATATATTAAAAAAAAAACAAAAACAAAACAAACAAAAAAAAAAAACTATGATGTACAAAGTTGTTAAAAATTTTGGAGTTAAGTTGGAAAACTACAGAGGAGAGTTAATGTTACGTCATTAAAAGCAGTAGAGTTAGGGTGATTGGGAGGATGAAGAAGGAGTGGCTTAGGCTGTTCCCCGTGGGTGTGGAACGGTCGATGGCTATATCGGGAGACAGAATTTTTCTTTTGATTTTGGGGGGTTTGCCACAAGTGTGGGAAGGGGAAATTTGTTTGTGTGTAGTTTGTAGGATGAATGTTCAACCACTCATGTTTTTGCTTCTCTGTATGAGCATGTTTACACTGCAAGGTAATCCCAAACTCTCTATTGATCATGGACCAAAGTGTTAATCTTAATTTAACTTCATGGAATTGCAGAGGTCTACAAAATTTAAAAAAACTTAAACAAGTTATGAATAAAATAAAGGACATGGGTTCAAGAATTGTGTTTTTACAAGAAACTCATCTGATAGAGGAGGATGTTTTTTTTTTCCACAATATCTTTATTGAACCTTTTTTTTTTTTTTTTTTAACAAACATGATACAAACAATCAAACACTAACACTAAAGTACTACAAAAAAAAAAAATGCACTAAAAACACCAACAACCACCAACAAAATCAAGTCTTCAACAATGCTCCTCTGTTTAGTCTAGACAATCCAATACATAAGTATACATATTATGTTCACCAGTTTGGAATTTACAAGGTCCACACACATCATTCACCTTCTTCTTCAAGAGTTATGTTTAAATTTTTTACATAATCAATAAAAGGTCTCCATATATTCTCAAACACAATTTCCTTTGATTTTAGTATATATGTTATTCTTTCTAATGGAAGGTTTGTTAACATCTGTCTTAACCACTGAGTCACATCTGGTCTATGAGTCTTTTTCCATAATAGTGCAATACATTTTTTGGCATTAAGCAAACTGAGGTCTATGAATGTTCTTTCACTTTTATTAAAATTATGCTTTTCTGGGTACAGACCCAACAAAAACAGTTTAGGATTCAATATGATTTGTTTTGAGATTATTTTTTCAATTGTTACCCTCACCTCCTCCCAAAACATTCTTATTAATCTACATTCCCATAAACAATGAAATAGGGTTCCTTTACTTTCCATGCATTTTATGCATGTATCTGGTATATTTTTGTTATATCTATTTAACTCCTCCGGTGTAACATACATCCGCATTAACCATTTGAAATGTATCAATTTAAGGCGTGCATTTATTGATTTGGTTTGAGCTTCTGTACAAGCCAATTCCCATTGTTCCTCTGAAATTTCAATTTGCAGATCTTCTTTCCAGTAGTTTAATCTTTTCAGTGAATTTTCACTTGAAGATAGTGTCAATGAGTTATAAAACTCTGAAATAATACCCTTTCTTTTACTATCTTTCATCATCATTTTTTCCAAGGATGAATAAATAGGTCGAGTGAGAGCTTTATTTTGATTTGATCGAATAAAGTTTCTAAGTTGAAGATATTTAAAAAAATGTGTTCTATTGAGATTAAATTTGATCCTCAGCTCTTCAAAAGACATTATGTTGTCTGCACATGGCAAATATAAATCCTGAATCTTTTGTATCCCTTTTAAATTCCATACTTTAAATACAGCGTCCGCTCTCCCTGGTTTAAAATATTGATTACCCCATATTGGACTAAATTGTGACAATAACTGTGGTTCTTTTAAATAGTTTTTAGCTTCCCACCATATTTTGATCATATGCTTTACAAATGGATTTTTAACTTGTTTTTGTAATTTTTTTGCCGAATCTGAGTATATGAATATGGGAAGAGGTAAAGGTAAATTGTATGATTCCATTTCAGTCCAGTGAGGGAGATCATTTGATGAAAAATAATATGTCATAGACCTCAGTTGTGCCGACCAATAATACAACATAAAATTTGGACATTTCAGACCTCCACGATCAAATGGTAAATATAATAAAGACAAACGTAATCTAGCCCTCCTGTTGTTCCATATAAATTCCACTAACTTTTTTTTTATTCTTGAGAATAGATCTAAAGGTGGTGATAAGGGAATGTATTGAAATAAATAAAGTATTTTAGGTAAAATATTACTTTTAAGTATATTGATTCTCCCGATCATCGACATTGGTAGTGACATCCATCTCTGAGTTAACTCATTGATATCTGACATTAAGGCTTCATAGTTGACACTGGCGACTGATTCTAGCTTAGGCATAATTTGGATTCCTAAATATTTAAACTGATTTACAACATTGAATTGATTTACCTCAGGGGCTGGGTAATTTCTTTAG